>JAUMHQ010000081.1:19592865-19613271 GCA_032361165.1 Enteromius paludinosus
GAGAGTCCTCATAAATCACAAACACCAACCTGTGTGTGTGTGTGTGGGTGTGTGTGTGTGTGTGTGTGTGTGTGTGTGTGTGTTTGTGTGTAGTGTTGTTGACAGGTGTGTTGCTGTGAGGCACACACCTTGATGTTTACAGACCTCTCTCTCTCTCTCTCCCACACACACACACACACACACAGACCCACTAAAGCAGCTTTCACTCAACTAATGTAATTATAACCAAACAAAGCTTGTACACTTAAATGTTATTAATCTAATCAGAGGTAATTTAATGATCAGTGCTAAACTCACTCTGCATCCTGTCTAGTACATGGTCATATTTCAGCAAATCAGTAGTTTTTCTTGTTTTGCAGCAAAAAATATAATTTTAATAAGACAATTATGCTACACAAGAAAAGTCATGCAAATAAAACTTATTTTCAATGGAATTTGAATCTTGAATTACGTTTATTTTGTTCACTGCAGACACTCACTTTTTTGTTTAAGTATAAATCTCAATATATTTTCTTATTTGTGCACAGCTCAAGAAAAATAATAATACTAATTACTGTATAATTATAATAATTCAAGACAAACTCTTTAAAAACAATTTCTTAGAAAATATCTACATTGTCAAAAGAGTACATTGTCATTATTTTCCTGACAATAAATATTTTTGAATATTATTGAGGTGCTTAATCAATTTGAAAGTAATATAACAGTTCAAAAAATCTAACACAATTTGCCTTTTTAAAAAAGAATATACATATATATATTTCTTTTTTTATTTTATTTTAAATTGTAAAGAAGATGAGATTCACTCTGGCACACATTCTGCCTATTCAACCCCTCCAAACCGCTCAATAACAGACATCAAATGTCACCAGACCACGTCATTTACTACAAAATCTACTCTCTGATACTTTTAATTAAACTAAGTATTCAGCTAAAGCTCCAGCATTAGGTTTCTTAGGCAATGGTTAAGACTTTGGACAATGATGTCTAATCAGAAAAAGTACAGTCAGGTCAATGCAAACAAATGCTGAGACCAGAGGTTTCTAACTTCCTTTTCCAATGTATTTATTAGCTCTTCTGTGATTAATGGCTGAAATCACGGTCTCCTTATGAAGCCATTACAGCATTACAGAGCTCTATCAATCAATCTCCTGAAAAATACAGATGAGACAATAAAATCTGATTAGAGTAACTGTCATATTTCCACCACAAGCCCAACAGGTAATCAACTACTATTTCACAGACAGCGCTAATCAAATTTCATTGGATATGACTTAAATGCAATGCTTAAAATCATTATAGAGGCCATTAATGAAAATACGTTTTTTTTTTATTCTGATTATGAATTTATGTTGTTATATTAGATTAAATTTTTTGGATAGCTAATGAAAATTATACACTGAATGACCAAACATATGTGACAGCACCTACAAATGGACAGATCTTGCTATTTCAGCTGCATGGAATAACAATCCACATATAGAAATGCAATTATTTCTATTCCAGTACGATAATGACCCGCACACAGAGCGAGGTCCATAAAGAAATGGTTTACTGACTGTGGCATGAAAGAACTTGATTGATGCACTAATGCTCCTGCATCTGAAAGAGAGCAACTCCCTGCATGCATGAACTAAGATCTACTGGAAAGAAGAGTGGAAGCTGTTCGAAAGGACTCTTTTTTGGCCATGGTGAATTCTTTTCTTACAAATGTGCAGCTTTTGGCTTCTCAGGAGGTTAACTGATGGACTGGAGTGGTATGGGTGACTTGTGGATCATTGTGATGTTTTTATCAGCAGTTTGGACTCTCATTCTGACGGCACCCATTCGCTGCAGAGCATCCATTGCTGAGCAACTGATGCAAATCTGATAAAGAAACAAACTCATTTTTGGATAAACTATTTATTTAGTTCCCTTGTGCGTTTTTCTTTAAAAATGCAATGCTTTCTTATTAATTACAACCTATTAACAACACCCGAACCACCTTTAAGCATACTCAGGTTATAGGTTTTAAAAACCGCTATTAAAATGAACAGAACTACAAACTAAAACTGACTTGGCTCCTCACCATTAGCCTATTGTGAAAGCACACTGTGCATTTATTTGCAAGTTATTTTTTCAGCCAGTTATTAGTTTACTTCATTTTTTATGCTGCTCCAAATTATTGCGCTTGACAGCGTGTTGTGCAATGCCTCATAAAGACGGGCAGCTCATTAGCCGCTCTCTCTTCCTCCCTCTGTCGCCCCGAGCAGAGCCGACTCTCATGTGTGGTCGTCTGTGAGCTTGAGATGCAAAAGACACGGATTATCGATCCGATGCAGACACAGGGCTCTGACCCCGTACCTCACATACAGACACTCTGACAACCTCAGCCCCTCCTGATGCATATTTAAGATAAAGAGACGAGAGACCGAGGGAGAGAGAAAGAGAGAGAGAGAGCCCCACCCACTAACACAATTACCAGCCGTTGCTCATCTTACATTCACTCATTACCCCGCGAACCCTCGGCATGCACAGATCCACTTCGACATATGCTTTTTAAATCTGAAAATGCATGCATGCATGACTTTGAGGCCCCTCACCCGAGAACATGCTGGCTATCGGTTCAAATCATCAGGGCGGCCGTCCCAGCATGCATGCATCCGTGCATGTATTAAACCAATGCTACTTTGCGAGCGCGATGCATGCAACAAATCAGAGCTGTCGGAATTAGAAAGCTCTTCATAATCCGACGAGCGCTTCAATCATCCTGCTCCGCCTCCGAGGACACGGCACCAGATGTTGATCAGTGAGCTGAAAGCATCAAGCGTAGCACCAAGTCTAATGGCATTAAAAAAAAAAGTGATGCGCTGATGCATAATTCAAAAATTCAAGATGCAACAGCTTAAGTTAAGTACACGCGCATACCTGAATCGCAGCGCTCTCCGACAGCATGCAAAATCCATCCACTGGCGTCCGCTGAACTCTTAAACGTCCTGCCGCGATGCCCGGAGCATCCTCAGACGACGCAAACGCACAATGCAAGCCCTCAGTTCCACGTCCGGCTCTCTCTGCGATCCATTCCTCCCTCGTCGCCTGCTGCAGCGCTCCGCTCAACCTTGGGATGAAGTCTGGCTCGGCGAGAGCATGCTGTTGCAAATCATGGAAGGATCCTGGGTAAAATCCCCCTCTCTGTCCGGCTCTCCCAGACAGAAGCGGCAGCAGACGATGTGTCTGGGATGGTGAAAGCTCCCCGTCTGGATGCACGGGATGTGCGTGTGTGAATAGAGAGAGTACGAGAAGCCCTTGGAGGAGTGCAGCCCTGAGACTCTCTCTTGCTCACACAGAAAGAGATGCACAAAGCCACTGCTGCGATTCACAGACCTGCACACGTGACGAGAGAGAGAGAGAGAGAGAGAGAGAGAGAGAAGGGAGGATGGGAAAGGATGAGATGCACAGCAGGAAGGCGGGATGTGTGTGTGTGTGACAGATTCGAAGACTGACTTGAAGCTATTAAACCCTCGCATCAATGTCCTCTCATCTTCACCTCTCTCTCATTCTGTCCATTCCATTCATCCTCTAATTCATTGTGTTTTCTAATGCAAACATCTCTAGTACATGCAACGAACCTCTAGCACTGAGTATTAACGCTGTCCATCGCCCTTCAGCGTTTGTGATTTCTCAAATCACATCAACTCTATAATCCTCCTACTATAGCAATGACCTAGAACACTCCAGAAACCCTCAAAACACTATTAAATGCACAGCAATGCATTCAGTATTCTTAAGCAATCGTGTAATCCTAGAAGCAACTATAGATCATTTAGAAATTATTTACCAATTCCATACAGAGTTACAGTCGTTACTTACTATTAAAAACATTATAACAATTAGCATTAAGTTAAAATGCAATAAAAATATTAGATCTGAAAATGAAAAGTGTTGCCTTTGAAGCTACTGCAATTTAAATGTTTAAGAAGCACTAGTTGAAAATGAAAAGTATATTAATGAAATAAAAAATAAATATAATAAAAAATGTAGAGTAAGTAGAATAAGGCATTAATATGTGCTTTATAACTACTAATAAACGGCTAATAATCTAGTAATATGCATGCCAATAAGCTACTAGTTACGAGACCCTGAAATAAAGTGTTACCAAAAGAAAACTTATAGTACATAGATGATACTAAACTAACACTGATGTCATAGCAACAGTTCCAAATATCATCTACAGTATCTATGCCATTCCAACTACCTACAAATCAAGCAGGGCATCCCATAAACTGCTTAGCAACACCCTAGCAACTCTCTAGTATAAATAAGCCTAATGGACGTGAGTTTCGCACAGACATAAAACACCAACGCACACACTTTCTCCAGAAAACAAAACATCTCATTATACCACATTATAGAATATGATTGCGCTCATTACTAAATTTGTTCTCCCTGCAATTTGCATGAGAAAAAATGAATGTAATCAAACAGCGAGCTTCAGCACAATATACAAAGCTCACAGAGTCTATAGTTGCAATCTTTTACAGTCTCTGCGTCTTTGTAGAATATGATTATCATTTGCGATTGGTTTAGAGCTGATAGCTTAATTTAGCCACTGTGCTATTTCCAAAGCTTTTATTATGATTTCTGTATCACTCAGAAAACAGGGGATGTGTCATGTAATCCCAAAAACAGCCGCTAATTTGCCTCGGCTTCCAGCTAATTTGCCTTCCTGGACTCTTTTTGCCCATGTTACGACAGAACAGGGGCGTGTGAGCGAGAGAGCGGAGAGAGGAGATGAACCAGAGCCGGAGGGAAGCATGAATTTGGAATGTTCAAGCAGATCACGGCTCTCTGTCGCCCTCTAGTCTAGACATGGATTAGCACAGCTATCAGCAGTAAGAAATACGGGCAAACATTCAGGCTAAAGTAAACTGTAAAGATGTCATGTGTGCTCTGTTTTAATCTCTGTGACATATGCACATACTGCTAAATCTCGGACTCTTTCAATAATCCTGAACATAACTGCTTAAAGTCAACCTGAAACGGCATTAGAAAGATTTATTTCTGATATTCAATGAGACTTCAAAGAAGCATGTTTTAATTGATCTGGACTTTTTATAGTTAAAATCAATTTTAATTAAGCTTGTCTAATAAACTAAAATCATAAAACTTGATCAATGTAATCAAATAATCAGTCATTAGATTTTTAGGGCTCTATGAAATCTGTTTTATTTTGTTTTATTTTTCCCATATTCAGTGTTTTTCAATTCAATTTTAATGGTTTATTTCCATTTTAATAATCAAAAAACATGTCTAATAAGCCAATAATATTTGAAAAATAAATCATAATAAATAATCATAATAACCTAATAAGTCATTTTATAATAATATATCACTATGAAATGTTATTTATTTATTTATTTATTTATTTGGAATTCTTTGTTTATAATTTCCTGAAATTTTAATGTAATATTTAAAATGCATTATCAGCTCTGATTAATCTTTTAAAATGTATTGAAATTTTAATAATTACTTTTTTGGCAAAAAAAAAGATTTGCTATAAAAACGTGATAATCCAAAAAAAAAATACAGTTGTTTATTATTAATGTTATTATTATTATTATTATTATTATTATTATTATTACCCAAAGTTTTATTTGGACAGGTTGTCATAAAGTCCTTTGAAAACCTCTAATTGAATGTGTATTTTTATTAATATTAATGATTAAGGTTAATTAATCAAGCAAGAAATGTGTTGCTCATTTGTCAGTAAATAATATTAATGCAGTAATAATAACTAATGTAGTTATGTATGCAGTAACTAGTGTTAAATTTGTTGCAAAGTAATGTACTGTTTCTAATAACTTTGGTTGACAAAAAAAAAAACAACAACATTTCTTCCTATTTAAAATCACATACACAGATTCATCTTTTCCTATCAGATCAGAACTGAGTAATAGGAAAGCAACGTCAGTGCAAACAAGATTTAAAATCAAAAGAACCCATGCTAACCTATTCACCACAGGGATCTAAAGAGAGAGAAGCTGTAGGTCATTTGGTTTTTTCTTGTGTTAGATTGCCAATAAGACACAGGCTTGTGGGTGAGATGTGCATCTGACAGCTTTCACACTGTTGGCCTCCAAATACAAGGACCATAAAGGCCACCGGACTAAGAAAACAAGTGGAGCAAAAAGAAGTGATATTAAACCAATTGCTGACAAAATGGGAATGTGTTTAATAGTCCATACAGCACTGACCTCACATCAGCTGCACGATTACTAACTGTACAACGCTTATATTATTATACTGCAGTGTGCTCTTACATCACTGCGTAAAACCAAGTGAAATTTGTATTAGATGACTTGTAATTTGCATTTTCTCAGTTTATTTTAATGCAAGTGAAATTGGTGTTATCATCAAACGGGTTGTATTTCACAAGCAATTTTGCAGCATATTGAAATAAACAGCCAAAAAATGAAAATCATTTGCTCACAACACAGGGAACATTCAAGCTTCAAAACACTATAAGTGTTCTTGAGTCATACGGTGGAGAACAGACCTACATTTAATCCATTATTCACTGATAACAAGATGTTAATCCCTAATAATTAAAATAATATGCAAATACGTTTGAACTGATTTTCAAGGAGATGTGGATTAATTAAAAATAAATATAATAAAGAATAATTATAATAATTTTTGTATTACATTAAGTAATTTTTGGAGGGTTTATTTAATTTAATTTAATTTAATTTAATTTAATTTAATTTAATTTAATTTAATTTAATTTAATTTAATTTAATTTTTAATTTTTTTTTATTTGAGACATGATTCATTAAGACCACTTTTTACATATTTTGGAGTCTTTTCCAGCTAGACATCTTTAGTTCCCCGTGCTTCATATACGCAGTTAGCTAAAATCATACAAAAAAAAGATTTAAAACAGAATAAATAAAATGGGAACAAGTAATAAAAATGTGGCTAGATTTCATTTCTTCTGTGTGGGTTTTGAGTCGGCTTTGGATTGGAAATTTTTGTAGTACCTGGCAACCCCCTGTCTTTCCACAGAAGAATAAAATCTCCTTGTTTAGAGAGGTGAACTGTTCCTTTCCAGCACTTGAGGAAGTGTACTGCTTCTGCTCTGCCGTCATCTGCGGTTTGTTTCGTCCTGGACTGAAGCAAGGAGAAATTCCAACAGCTCTCCCACAACAAAAACCCTGTCAGTGTGACTCCCAAACCAATTAAAATGAATATTTGTGAATATTAGCTCTCACAGCTGTTGAACTGTGCAGTGCAACTTACCTATAGAGTCTCTCTCTGTCTCTCCTTCGCTGCTGTGATGTTAGCCATCAATCAACCTGCGCTTCTCGTCCGGTCATGCGTCTTTTGCTCTAGAAGAGTCCGAGACATTTACGCATCAATCCTGGTTCACAGCGAGTCCCTCCATGACCTACATACACGACACACAGGAAAATCCTCACTGCATGCCGTATGACTGCAGGGCTTTCTCACACACACACACACACACACATAGATCATGCAGTGCACTCGATACAGGCCTGTAGTATCTTCACAGCTGTGGGAAATTGAAAGTAACCGGAGGTGATTCATCACGAGAGCCACGATTGCTCAGAAATATTATAATATTCTTAACAACATAATAGAAGCTGGCCACCATGGGAATATTCGTTCGAGTGCGCTGTTTGACGGTAAATGACAGTCGTTTAGGATCATTTCTCTTTTCCCCTCCTCCAGGTTTCATTAAAGGCCGTGACGTCTCGTTTCAATCTGTAATTATTCAGTAAACACTGTTAACCAGTTACTTTCCAAACGTGAATCAAACTGCTTTTTAGTGGTTACGAAGACTATGGCATCATATTTATAGTTTAATAACTGGAAAAGGCTTTCTTTATTGCATGTTAATGCAATGTAATGCTTTGCATAATGTCGTTTCATGCATGCTCTCAAACATTCCTGCATGCGAATCTGAGTAATGCATCTCTTTGGCATTTGAGAAGATTGCTGTTTTAAAGGTCACAGAGGGAGCAGAATGAGATGAAACACCTGAGACTTCATCCAGCGCACATTACCGCAGAAGAAGAAACAATATGATAACGCGGGAAATGTGCATTCAGAAAATGAAGTGTTTGAATGAGACTGTCTTGTGTCTAGAAATGTTTCAGTAAGGAATGAAAAATCTCTTATTATGTATTCTCTCTCGTTTAACTTAAAACCCATACGATTTTCCTGTCTGTGAAACACAAAGCAAATGCTAAAATATAAAGTGAATAGGTCTGTCATTTCCCAAAATGATAATGAGTTTGGGTTCAGTAAGATTTTAAGCATTACTTTAATTCAGCGAGGATGCATTAAAAAGACCAAAAGTGACATTAAAGACGCTACTAAGGATTAAGTTTGAAGAAACTTAAAAATTCATGAAAGAATCCTAAATAAAAATAGAAATTAGCACTATTTTCAACAGTTATAATAATCAAAACATTTTCTTGAGCAGTAAACCAGTATATTACTGAAGGATCATGTGACTGAGGACTGGAGTAATGATGCTGAAAATACAGCTTTGATCACAGAAATAAATTACAATTTACAATATATTCACACAGTTAATAGAGGTTTTACATTGTAATAAAATTACTTTTTTTTTTACTGTATTTTTAATCAAATGAATGCAGAAGAGACTTTTTTAATAGATCTAACCAACTTTTGAACAACTTGTGCATGTGTGTACAGACCTAGGGTATTTGCTATACATGAGACATTGTGCTAAAAAATGAACAGATGAAGTTGTTGTGTTCTTTTTGTAGTCCATGTGACTTTTAAAGTCCATTTCGGAACTTCAACGAAGGGAATGAAAGATTATCAGTAAATAACAAAGGTTTATTCATCACACAAAGCTATCATAGGCCATCATCATACCATACTGTGCTTGTTTTACTGAAAGAAAGAAAATCATATGGGTTTGGAGTGACATAAGAGCTAGTAACGGAACTATTTCTTTAAAACACAATGAAATCCTCTAAATCCTCATTTAAATAGGCAGCTGTTTTCTTGCATGTATCTGCGTGATGGTGCAGTTTGTGAGCAGATCAACAGCAGGGTGTTGCAGAAGCAGAAGATGGATGAGGGTAATGGGATTTTGGGGATGTCTTGTGTCAGTCACAGCGGTCGGTACGTCACAGACAGGTCTGGGTCTGCTGCATTGCAGTCGAGAGATGATGTACTACAGCCCACCAGGAAGAGAAAGACACTCAGGGTCGGAAATTAACGGGGTTTGTGGCAGAAATGCCCCACAAACCCAAGATAAACGGGCAGAAAATTCCCCTGCACGATTAAACTAAATCCATCGCAGCGGTCACGAGTAAAATTAAATGTGAAAACTGCTGAAAAGTATCAATTTCGAGGAACTGAGCCTTAGTTACTGTTGCTATGTCTGTCGATGTCACTCTCATGCCACACATCAAAATACATCGCAGAGGAAAGATTAAACTGATTAGGAATGAAACAAAGTCACAGCTTTTATATTTTGCCTTTTATTTAAAAGTAAACAATAGATACTGTCAGTTACAATTTATTTGATTCTACTAACTATACGTTAGTACTAATTCTCCTTAATTCTCAACTACATGTCTACTAACTCTCAGAGTAGACTGTTAGAGTAGGGTTAGTAGAATAAGTTGGCGTATACTTGTAAAGTTTCTGTACTTGTAAAGTCAGTATGCTGTGGATCTATCAATATAAAGTCTTAGAAGATATTAATCAGACAGTCTACTAGTACTCTAATGACTGCTAGTTGTGTTACTTACTGTTAGTAGAATGACTATCAGAATAAAGTGTTACCATTCTGTTTTGTGGCTCTTTAATGTGATCACTGTAACGCCTCTGTTAAACGAATCGTCTTCTCGTATTTACTAAATAAAGCTTGAAATAAACATGTATGAACATTAGAAGGTGTTTTATTTCCATCGTGGAAAGACGTCAATACAATTTACACAGTATACAGTAAATGTGATGTTTTGAATGATTTTGTTGGTTTGCATGCTTTTATTGAAATGACTTTTTTTTAAATAAATTAATGGAGCTTTGTATTTTTGTACGTGTTAGACCCCAGATAGAATAGCCACTACCTTGGTTGTGGCTAATGGGGATCCAAAATAAACTAATACACACCATTTTTTAAGTTTAAGTCCACCAAAGTTATTCTATTCTTTTCGGATTTGTTTGTCAGCAGATTCAGCGACATGATTGGTCAATCAAACCAAATCAAAAGGTCAATTGACCTTTCACATTTCCAGATTTCTCAGCAGGGTAATCATTACAGTTGAGTAAACTTCGACAGCAATGAATGGGAGACGAGCACAAATATAGTTTGTGCATTCCCATTCGCTCAAACAGCAAAAAAAAAATGGCACGAAATTCGAAAAAGAAAAAGAATAGAGAGAAACTGATATCAAATTTACCAACCTTACCATAGATGCTATGTCAGAAGGATTTGATGCAAATGTGATATAATACAAAGAATAGTGTTTAAAAATATATAAAATAAAAAATATTTGGAGAATTAGTGATGCCGATGACCGTTGAAACACATCGCCTCAGTCTTGTGAAAAGGGTGCATGACATCTAAAAGAATCCTGAATTAGCTGTTTATGCATTTTTTGTTTGTTTTTTGCAGCGCTGAGCATTATACCAATCATGCATGTTTTGGATGAGCTCGTGAATGCAATGGCCAATCAGAGGCATTTAGAGTCAGTGAGTTTGAAAAAAAAAACTCTTCCATAAAAAAGTGACACTCACAGGCTTTTCGGTTTATTATCATGCTGATAAGTTCAGTTCTGCGGCTGCTCATTTGACCTTGTTTCTCACAAAGAAAGTGTTGGATGCATAAACAAAGCAAAGCACCCGTACATCCTGTAAGAAAATCTAAAGTACAGCATGTAATTGATTTTCCAGCTCAATGGCCAAAGATATGATAGCTGTGAGGTTTCACTCAGGATCAGAAAGACTGAATCCCGAGAAATAATACAGACTCCTGAGCAGAGATGGAGAAATCTTCTATTTGGACACAAGCTGTGATATCTGCACTGACTGAGTACTTCATTCAAGCTTTGGTCTTCAGTATCTGTCACAAACATCTTCCCTCCAGATCTTGAGGAAACTCCGGCTGAACCTGAGCTCTGAAAGCGTCTGACTCATATCTCTTAACACACGTGTGTGAGTCTATCAGTGTTTTGTGAACGGAAGCTCACTACGGTCGATCTCACTTTCTGTTTCTTACTCAGAGCTCCTGAAATAAGTGCAGAAGGAATCTGACTCAAATCTGAGCAGAGATCTGTAATTATTATCATCATACATCAACCTACATAGTATACTGTATCAAACACACTATTATTTTCATCAACAAAAACTGGTTTTAAGTGGGTTATTTCTATATTTTACAGTAGCGTGTCAGTTGGAAATATCAGTTTCCATTTCCAAACATTATTTTAGTCATTCATTGTAATAATGCTGTGAGATTATTGTCTGACAGTCGTAGCTCCACACAGAGATCTGATCTGATCATCATCTGGAAGCACATGAAGAAACAGGACAAACTGAGACAGACCCAATCCATCAGAACTGTGCCAACGTCTCCAAGATAAAGAAGAAAAAAAAGATCAACACAACAAAATCCAGTAAATCCAGACCCACTGTGAATGTTCAAGTGGTTTCCTGAATAAACAGTTTGATACTATAAACCTTGCAAAGTCTAAAAGAGTAAAATAATGTTTACCCTTACTGTTAAACTCAACTAGCAGTGGAATGATATAAATCTGTGTTCCCTGGCTCCAGAAAAGAGCATAAAGCCAATCAGATCAGAACAGGTGATTTCAGCTTGCCATTTTATCTTATGCAGTATGCATCGGTGTGCAATATGTGACGGCCCGTGAACGAGCCACTAATTAACCATCGTGACATTTAGGACACCTATTAGCATGCAGTCTCATGCACACACAAACACATACCTCAGTCATTGTGCTCTAGTTCCCCTATTAGGGCCCCTAGAGAGTCGTGCTGAACAAACACACGTTCTTTAACGTTTTTTTGCACATATGGCAGCTCTCATCTATATCAACAGCAGAAAGCTCTCTGAAGAGCCTCATGACAAACTCAAAAGCAGCTCTCCTGACTCAGAGCTGACAATATCCTCAGCCAAAGGAACTTAAAGCGTCTTCTAAACTCTCGGCAGACAGCGGGCTCCTTTCAAGGCCGCTGAGACCGTCAACGGCGCAGTAGTCTGGCGAGTTCAGGAAGAACCTCTGTGGATTTGTGTTTGAGGAGGACGCGATTTGTTCCTGAAAGCCTGTGAAATACAGCAAGCCAGCAGAGCAGCATTTGAGCGTAATTACTCCAGCATTCAGCTCTTCACACGCTCACACAAAATGAAAGAGAAGAAAGAAAGAAAATCAGCGAAAGCCAGAAAAGAAATGAGCTGGACCAGCCAGATATTGGTTTAGCTCTTGCTCAGGCTTACAAAGACACAGATCAAATATAATCACAACAGACTGTGTGCGTGTTTGTACAGTGGGGGCCAAAATGATCAGAGAAACTAGTGTTTTGACCAGCTAAAAATGCTTTTAAGTCAGTTATTTATCTTTTGCTGTAGTAGGTCAGATATTCCTAAACATTCATTTTGCCATTTAATCGTAACACATGTTGATATAACAACACATGGTCAAAGCACTAAAATAATATTTGCAATAAAAAATAAATAAATAGCAAATATTCTAACATAAAACACCGCATGACTGATTTAAGAAAAAAAATTAAATAAATGACCAAGAAAGATTTGGTTTGGGATCTGCTTCGAATTATTTTCACGCAATTTATAGCAATATTCTCTGTATTTCTCAGAAGACAGGCTTGAAATATAATTCGTTTGAAGTTATGGTGCTGCATGTAACAGTATCTAGAGAAACATGTGATAGTTATAAATCCCCTGTGATGTTTGTACTGGCTACTGTATACAGGCCACCAGGGCATCATACAGACTTTATTAAATGTCTTTGCTGATTTTTGCAGTACTGCTGAGTTAGTACTGGCTGCAGATTTGGTGTTTTTTCTATATCCATGTTGATAAAGAAGAAGATGCGTTAGGATCTGCCATCAGTTATGGATTGTATCCGGCGGAGCGGAGCGCTCAGTGGATGACGCGCCGGCCAGAAATTCATCTCCAGAACCTTCTGACTCTCCTTCTGATGCAATCAACATCCAGCAATCGAGCAAACTGCTGTGTCAACCCACCCGATAAGGGAACTTCCGCTGTTGAAGACGCCGTCCCACCAGCCACTTGTTCTATGTCTGAAGTAAATGGGAGAGCTGAACACATGTGAGCTCGGCTCCGAAGCGAAAAGCTAAAAATGCCTGTTTATACTCACGCAGTGATCATCTGCAGCTGGATGCAACCAGTGCATGCCAATGTTCACTGGCGTGTTTTCATACACGCAAAGTAGGTCCTCTCGAAGGAGATCCCAATTCGTTGGGAATATCAGACGTGACTCGGAGTGACAGACTGAAAGGTAACTTAAACTTTAACTAAACTACAAATAAACACAGAAAAAAAACCAGAAAATAAAATGTAAAAAAAATTATAATTTTTGCATTCCACTTGTGCCTGTCTTTTGCAGCTACATAAAGCGGTGCAGTCATGAGGTGCTAGTTCAAAAAGGTTTAATCTGCAGATATGGCCTTGTTTAGGGATCTGTGTTCTTTGTGCATGCAGAGATCTGACCGGGATTGAGCAGGGATTGTGTTTTTAGCAATAGTGTGCACCCTTACTTTTCAGAGAAAACAAGGGGAAAATCTGTAGATGGAAAAATCTCCATAAAAGTTTTTTTTTGTCGTTAAATGTGCATTTAATATTTATTCAAGTTTTTTTTAAGGTATCTAATATTTTGATACTTTATTTCCATGATCTAAATATTTGTAAGAATTAAACGTTTGTTGTCAATTGAACGTTCTTGAATTATTACGCTGTTTTAATAAAATGGTCTTAAAATGACAATAATATCACTTAAGATTTGTTGTAATTATGCAGCTGGATGCCAGTAACTTACTATAAATTTATATTCATCAAATTTATTGGCAACAGTTTGTTTAAATATAAATTAACATTAAACATTAATGAGTCTGTATCTTTATACAATAAAACTATTAAAAGCAGACTCATGCAACGCATTCTGGGAACCAGTATTACAGTATTTGTCTATTATTGAAAACAATTTAAAAATCAATAGTGTTTCAGTCTCTATCAGTAAGAAGGCCCAAAAGAATACACATCTTTAGTTTCCGCTCTCCTAAATCATAAAATATGCAGTGAAGTACTGTTTCCAGGTGACAGCAGTGAAGTTACTTAACCCTGTCCCTTTATTTTGACAAATCTGATGTTTGAGCATCTGTCTCACAGACGCGTCGCGGTCTTGAGACAGTGCTTGAGTAATCGCCGGTGAAAAGTGAAATTCTTTCAATTACCTCAAATCGCCATTTACGCAGCGAGTACCTTTGATTTGTTGTCACACTGGAATTAAAGGTGATTTTTCACATTTAAGTGGCAATTTTCCCTCTAACAAGACGCTGCTTGTCAGTAATCCATCAAATGGGACAGATACAAGCGCTTCATTCCCGCAGCGGCCGTCATCCGTCTGTTAGCGACAGCAGACACGCTGACCGCTGCTTTGAGACGTTATTGATCTGACCGGCACAGTATTCCGGGATAATGGACTAAGAACAGCTGGGACAATGATTAGTGATCAGGATCAATGTTTCTGCCATGGCTTGTGTTCTGCATGCAATCTGAAGACATGTAGAACTACAAACCGCTTTGTGCTTCACTCAGGGTCAAATGTCACCCTGGACCACAAAACCAGTCATAAGTGCCAATTTAAAAAAAATTGAGATTCGTACATTGTCTGGAAGCTGAATAAATAAGCTTTCATTGATGTATGGTTTGTTAGGATAGGACAACATTTGGCCAAGATCTGAAATCTGAGAGTGAAAAAATGGCCTTTAAAATTGTTCAAATAAAGTCCTTAGCAATGCATATAACTAATCAAGAACAGCACACTTTAACCCTCTGGGGTCTGAGGTGATTTGGGGGCGCACTTCAGGTACCCTTTAAGCACACTTGCATTTAAAAACACTTCATTCTGAGAATTTGCTAATTAGGTACTTAGTAGTAGCCGTTGTACTTAATGAAATAAAATGTACTTCTCATGTAACTAAGTAATGAAACAACCTGTAATTAGAGTTTGTAATGATGTAGATAAAACAGACAGCTACTGTTACACACGTTACAGATCGAGTCTGTTACACAGATACTTACACTTAAGTACAGTCTTGATACACTTTATTTTAAGTAGCTTATGCCTGTGAAATATTCTGTCATTTTAATGTAATTAGAAAGGCATTACCTGTGTTTAAACACATCTTTTGCTTTCATAAGTATCTGTATAACAGACTCGGTCTGTACCAGTATCAGTATGTTACATCTACAGTACATACTGTAAGAACTAAGAGTTCCATAACGTAGTTGCATGGTAAGTACATATTTTATGTATCCTTGATTTAACCAGGGAAAGTCATATTGAGACTATAGTCTCTTTTTCAAATGCTCCTTGGCAAAGAAAGGCAACACTTTTTAAGTAAAAAAATGCAGAAATAGAGTAACCTCATCTACAATAGACAAAAAACATATCACACAACATAACAGTACACATCATACCACAAAACCTAACAGAGACAGAAATTACAAAACATAAAATACACACAACAAGCAGTATAAGAAACCACAAAAAAATAAATAAAAGCAAGCTATATACAATCACATTTATAGCTGATGACTTTTTCTGCAGAGCATTCCAAGTTGAAAGAGCATTGTAACGGAAGGCAGTGCAACTAAAGAAAGTGTAACTAAAAACTGATATTATTCAGAAATACTACAATCCTCATCAACAGAGACATTAAAACATATTTGAAGCATGATATTATGAAATGTGCATTTTGCAAGTAGTGTGCCATATAAGATTAATAATATTTTTTTTTTATCAGTAAGATTTGAGTTATCACTTGTGCTGATGGAAGCCTCCCCTGAGATTGCACGGCTCATCTCGTGAGCTCTGGTTTCATCCTCCTCCGGAGATCTGCCGGAGTGTTGTTATTGTGCGTGGGCCGAGACACAGAGTAGGTGGATCCAGCCTACAGCCTGTATTTACATTTGCATCAGACTCAATGTGGCAGATGAACAGCCCCCAAGAA
Organism: Enteromius paludinosus; assembly: GCA_032361165.1. Taxonomy (NCBI): domain Eukaryota; kingdom Metazoa; phylum Chordata; class Actinopteri; order Cypriniformes; family Cyprinidae; genus Enteromius; species Enteromius paludinosus. The sequence continues at coordinate 19,609,150 of JAUMHQ010000081.1, forward strand.
GCACCAGTGTTCACCAACACTCATGCTCAGAGCTTCTCAATCTCATACAGACTCTAGAACTCCCGAGAGCAGAGAAAAGAACTGGGAATAACTGTAAGAGTGGGAAGATGGATTCAGTTCCAGATACCAATATTAGACCCCTTGTAATAAATAATACATTTAAAATACATTAAATACAGTTTAATTTTTTTCATTAAGTCTCAAATAATAAGCAAATTCTGAGTAGAAATTGTTTTGACGTAAATCCTACATTAAATCAGTGCATACAGCATTGGGCGACACCTCTGTATCTCAGCTGCTTTATTGTCTGTATTGCTCCAAAACGTAATTCAGTTCTATTATGCATGTCACTGTGTGCATGTGATTACAAAATTATTCACAGAACCATCAAATATTCCTATATGCTTCTTTTAAAAAGCACCAAAAGACTTGAAATACAATGGAATAACAGACTCATATTGTCTCGTATAGAATGCTGCTTTTTAGAGCTCAGCATCAGTCCTCATTCACATTCACTGCACAGAAAAGAGCAATGCACACTTTTCACAGAAGAAAACAAGTCAAAGGGGTTTTTAACAGCATGCATGTGATTAAAACGACTATATTAAAAATGTTTAACTATTCATTCAAATCCAATGCAAATATGCAAATGCTTCCTTCATTTCTCTCATCCACTCAATCAACACATACGCTTCTTTCTTGCGAGCAACAGTGCATAACCACAGGCAGAAACGCTGGACAGCAGAGCTGAGAAACCCCCTGTGATTCACCTGGCTGCTATACACAGCCACACACACACGCTTACACTCAAACTGAAAGCAGGAAGGCTTTTCTTAAAGAGACATTACTATAAAACACTAGATAAAATGTGAATTGTGCATGCAAATCAAAGAAGTACCCTGAAATTCAATATTGAAGGTGTGAACTTTATTTGACATGTATTTAAATAATTACAACTGTCACAAACCAACTATAAACCTCTGGTAATTATGTTTTATAAATATTCACAAAATTACATTTAAATTTTACTGTATTCAGATGATTTAATATTATATTGCAAAACTATGAGTTTCATATTAAAATATATATATATCATTATTATTATTTTTTTTTTTGTAATTTAAAAAGATATCCACCCTTTGTTTTCTAGCTCACAGCTGAGTATTCTGAAGGGCACCTCTGCATTGAATGCATCCAGTTTAGACACTGTAGACACCCACAATGCACCTGAGCTTAACTGTGTGCAATTACAATAAACTTAGCCTACCGTCACACAAACCGCAGTGACAATACCTGCACAACATATCCCCAGACCTCCAGGGAAAACGGCCATATCTGGTCACTATTAAGACTCAGTGCAAATACCACAAGCCTTCAGAAGAATCCTCCAGAGAGCTGTTTAACGGGACTATGTGCTCCTCATATTGTGGACAGAGGAATATGTAGAACTGGTTGACACAGGATGTTTCAGTATGTGAACTCTGTCAGCTAAATCTAATCTGCCTCATGACAGAGAGTGAGAGCGCTCAGCTTTGGCACTAATCTGTTCAAATACGGTGAGAGCAAATGCATGTCAGAGCAAGCACACACAATGCATTTGTTATTTATGCTGCCACTATATGACGCTCTGCTCTTTCCTTTCCTTTGAAAACACACACACAAGGGTTTGGGAGTTGGACGAACCCAGCAGTAATTAACTTTTGACTGTTTTAAAGCCTCAAACCTTTAAACTCCAAACCAGAATGTTTTCACTGATCGCATACTGTGTACAAAACTGCTGAAAGAGTCTGTTCCAGTCGGGCTTCAGATCAGGCACATGCAGAGGTGGGGGGGCGGGGGGTGCTAGAGCACACACCCCTTTCCTCCCAGGTGCCTCAAGTGCCCTTTTCTTGGGGTTTCCTCTTTTTTTTTTATTATGTGTAATAATAAAACTCGTTACGAGCCGGTACGGGCTTATGCACCCCGGTGCATCATGGGTATTTCTTTAAAGTTACTTATTTTTGTGTCATTTAAGCAAGACAGTTGGGTTTTTGTTTTAGTGATGTCATGTGTGTTTATGTTCAATTTAGTTTGGGTGGGTTTGGTTCATTTTCAGCCATTTTATAAAAAAGTTTAACAGTTACCATCACTGAGAGAGATGTGTAGAGGAGTCACTGGTTGATATTGCACTGCATCTGAGTTGTTTGAGCTGTTCAACTCAGATGACTGGGCTTGCTTGAATGAGCTACTGATGAAGCTCATATAATGTGTAATGTCAGAAAAACGTTAGAAAAATGCCCTATAAAGAATCTGACATGATTTTTTTTCTTCAATCTACATCTTACCCTTATCTGCAAAATTGAGCATCCGCCCCCAAGAAGTTCTCTGCACGGCCCTGCTTCAGATACACCACTCCACCTGAAAACAAAGTGTGCTTGGTCACTTAATATCAGTCAAATCTTTCAAGGTGTCTTCTGCTCACCCGTGGCTGCATTTATTTAAAAGTGCATTAAAAAGAGACATATTATTACAATTTAAGCTAGCTGTTTGCAACAATGTTATTTATTTCTGTGATCAAATCTGAATTTTCAGCATCATTACTGCTTATTATTAGTTAGTTTGGTAGTTATTAAGTTTATTTATTATTATTATTATTTATGAATTTTCATTTTAAAATAACTTTATCTTTATTTCACTTTTAACCAATTTTAATCTTGCAGAATAAAAGTATTAATATATATATATATATATAGTGAAAAAGTATTTTTTTATGGTCATTTCTGATGAGTGGGCTATTTTTTGGAGCTTGACAGCCTCCAGAAGCCTCCAGAAAAGAGCATCTTGGACATTATTCCTGCAGATTTGAGGCTGAGCACATGATGATGTATTTCTTATTTGGTGTGAATTATTCCTTACAGCTCAGCACCGCAGAGCCCCGGGGATCAGCTTGTTCATTCATAGGGAAGCCTGTAAATAAATTGAGGACTAGCTGCTGCTCAGATCATGAACATTTCCCACAGCACTGTGATGCGATCGCGCTGTGAATTCTCCGGCTCTGGATGGTTCTGTCAAACTAGGCAACACCCCTGGGCATTGAACCGCCGCGCTAATCGCTCTCCAGCGGCCCGACCGAAATGAGCTGAGCCGCTTCTCCATTCTCAACGTATGCTTTCTAATCTTTGGGCAGATTAAAAAACGACCCGCGTCTGAAACAAAACACTGGAGGCAGGCGAGGACAAAAAGACTTTGTTCCGGCTCTTAGCATGGACAGCGAGCGAAATGTCAAGGGAAAGAGCTAAACTGTTTCCAGACCGGAATTACTACTGACCCGCTCACAATATCAATGACACACCAAGAGATAAAAACACTGGAACGTATAGCTTAGCAGTGTTTAACTAGTGTTACACTGTTACACTGAAATCCAATACTATATGCATCAATCAATCCCTTTTATTTCTTTAGCGCTTTTAACAATGCAGATTGTAGAAAAGCACTGAACATTATCAAACAGAAGAACAGAGTGATGGTAATGTATAATGACCAGATTAAACTATTTATTTATTAAATGCAGAGACGGTCTCTGTAGTCAAGACGATGATAATCACTAGAAATCAGGTGTCCCCAACTAAGCAAGTTTGGTTAACGCTACTGCCTCGCCTCTGAAACTGTTGATGCCGGTGATGACCCCGCTTGTCTACTCATGCTCTGTGTTTCACAATAAACAGCCTTGCGCATAAATCCGCACGCCTCCTCGTCTCCATATGGTGACAGTATATATTCTGAAAATATTTATGCATTTAGATGTATGTATTTATATTCATATCATTATATATATATATATATATATATATATAAACATAGTTTTATCTGAAATGTATACATGCATGTGTGTGTCTTTACATATGCATCATAAATATACACAGTACACAAACATATATTTATGTACAAAAAATATTTTGTGCTAATATATATATATATATATATATATACTAGTGGTGGGCCGTTATCGGCGCGTTAACGCGAGACTCTTATCGCGCGATAAAAAAATGATCGCCGTTAATCTACTGACAAAGTTGGGTCGGAGTCTATACTACAAGCTATGGTGACTTTCACCTTTAGTGCGGATGTATAGCCGAATTACAC
>JAUMHQ010000081.1:19613371-19628168 GCA_032361165.1 Enteromius paludinosus
CTATAGCACATACAGTCTGTACAGTAGAAACACCATTACACCTATGGAGAGACCCCATAAAACATGTAAACCCAACATGTGTGTCTGTGTGTGTGTGTGGTGTTATATTAGTGTTACATTCTTACACATAAGCACAAAATAGTTGTTGTTTTTTTTTGTTTGTTTGTTTTATACACACACACACACACACACACACACTCATATTATTTTGTATACTGGTTATATTGACCTTTCAGGCATCAAACACTAATGCATGTGCATGCAGACCTTAAAACCTCAAAAAAAGGTTTGGACGCTTTAACTTCCAATTAACTCTGAGCAGAAATTGTTTGTGTTCCTTTGCGAAAGTGCGACGACTTAATTATGACTTCGCTGTGTGACAGTGATAAATGTGACCTATCATTATTTGCCTATAGAGCTAACAAAGCCAGCATCCCTCAGGAAGCCATGGAGTCCAGATATACAGTATAACACAGTAAAGTCATAATTACCGGGGTACACTGGGTGCTAATGACAGGCGCTGGGCTGACACCGCAGGCGATTGGGGAGGTCCATCCAAACAACACAGAAAGACCATTTTAAAACTTTAAAACCTCTTTACTACTTCAGTGCTCTACTGTTCATATAATGATGCTGATGATCTAAAAATAATACTGATAATGTGACACTCATTTAAACAATCAATAGATGTCACCTAGAGCTAGTGATGTTAACATGTTTCAGTGAAAGTTAAGCAACATTTGTGGATTACTGATTACCACACAAATTATTTTGGCACTTATTCTACCTTTTTACAAAAAAAAAGATAAAGGAAAAAGGAAGCTAAGGGTGAAGGTTTAAAAGTAAAACCAAAAGATGTAAATAATAATAACCTGATTTTAGTGTTAAAGGGGAATAAAATGGTAATTAAATTAAAATACGTTGTAATTAAAGTTATAATAATAAAAATGCATATTCACAAAATTATTAGCTTCACATTTCTGATTTTAAAAGCTCCAAAACTGACCCCTGTTAAAAATAATTTTTGAAATATTATTCATATAAATTCAAAAACCTAAAATAAATAATAATATATTGTCAACTAACTGAAATAAACAAGTGTAAGTTGAAATACTGAAATTACTCAAATTAAAAAAGATATATCCTAATACAAAAATTAATAAAAATGACAAAAGGACACAACAAATTACCAAAAAAAAGGTAACATTTAAATGAAAACTGAAGATATGAATAATAAATATTAAAACAGTATATATATTTTTTAAACCCTTGTGTTTGTCTCTCCTCTTCACATAAAGACTTGGTATGGCTTCAGAAGACTTGGAATGTGACACGACTTGTTTGTAATGTATTTATCCTGCTTGTTAATGATTCGTTTGTGCTATAAATACCTGTGACTGCATTTGCCTGTGTGTGTGTGTTTATATTGTTCAGAGGCGGGTGGGTTTAGGGTAACATTAGGGGTAGGGTACGGTGCTCCAATAAAAGTAAAAAATGATATAATAAATTTATATATGCATGCAAACCAATACATTAAGCAACACCTGAAAACAACGGAGGACCCTTCACATCGAAAAGTGACTAAAAAGGGGTACCTTGAGCTTCAAAAAGCGATGGAGATGGAGTGAGACTGTGTTGCAATACAACTACATTTAAAAACCATACAAACATAATTATAAAGACATTCATTATTCAGTGAAATCATCATCACTTGGCCCATGGTCTTCCTCAGCATTAGAAAGTTTTACACCTGTAGGAACTAACATTCATTCATCAAACAAGCAAAACAGGCAACACTGCTAATTAAACAGGAAGTGGGTTTTGTTGTTTTGATTAAACTCAGCGAAGCATGCAAACGCTATGAAACCGAAGAATTATCTGAGATAATTATCGCTAACCAAAATAAATTGCTGTTGTCATATTTTTCACACAAAACCATTTTTCTGGCATCAAAATGAGTAACTTAATTAAAAAAAAAACAGTCAGTAGTGCATTGGCTCCTGGCATTATCAGCACTGAGACAAACAAACACAAGACACGGGAATAAACACGACTCGAAAACGACTCTGCTGTAATGGTATAATCAGAGCAAATGAAATGCAAACCTAATTGAGTGATCAATCCAGAGCAAACACACACACACACACAGAGTGCTGGTTTTGTTTCAGCTGTTGTACTGCAGCAGTGACGGATCAAACCGGGTCTGACACACACTATCAGAGCCGGCGATCCTTCATTTCACCTCCATCTCGCCTCTGACACACACCACGCCGGAAATTAACTGCTTCCTAATATCAGCCCTTCATTTCATCCCGCTTTCCATCCAGGGAACACCCAACAGCACACCAGCATTCTGACTGTTTCATGCATGTATAATGTAACAGAATACGACGAATGTGCATAGAGTAGAATAAGATACTAACGAAAGTTTTTAGCCTTCTTGAAGACATTTTCAGTGTGTTCTTCCCTGAGCAGTTTACTACAAGATTCATCGAAACCCATCGAAAGGCTTGTAATTCTGTCCCTCAGAGCCTTGTTTTTATTCACGTCAAATCAAATATTCCATCTATCCTGACTGAAGTCTATTTAATCCCTCTGTGAAAGCTCTTTCTTGTGGGAACATCTCAGAAACGTAGCTTTAGTAGCTTTTGCTGTTCTTCTTCTGACATTTTCCAGAAAGCTGACACACACACACACACACACACACACACACACACACAGCTACGTAAATGATGATACCCCTTCTGTACACTTACTGTATACATTGTTTTATTCGAAGTTATAGACTAGTGTAGTTAATAACTAAAACTATTAGAAAACACTTTGCTCTAGACATAAAAAAACTCAAAATAAGTTACATTAATAAAATTACCAAAATTTTAACTAAATAGAAATATAATTTAAAAACATTTGTATTTAATATTTCATAAATTGTATCTATTAAAATCATTTGCAGTGCTAAGCGCTTCATTTGGACAACTTTAAAGGCAACTTTCTATTTTTATTTTTTTATATATATATTTTTTTTTTATTACTCTCGGATTTTCAAACAGTTGTATCTAAGTTATGGAAAGCAATATATGCAAACATTATTTATTTAGCTTTCAGATTATGTATAAATCTTAATTATAAAAATGTATAATAATTACTGTTGACGTTACAGGGTCACAAATGGTTGGAGAGTGAATTCATGAGTGAATTTCTTCACATTTTGAAGAGAATATAGCCAAGAAAGCTCACAAATTGCACTTACCCAAGCAGCTGTTGCTCACTTCAGTTCCTCGCATTATTTACATGCGATAATGCATTATGTAAATGCGATATTTACATCGCATTTACACTTTCTGTGTTATATTAAGATTATTTGCGAGCGTGCAGAACTCAAAACTGACCAAATTGTGACGTTTTGAGCGTAATTCCGGGATTCCGACCACCATAAACACCTCTGATTGGCTTTCGCGTTCCAGAACTCAACAGATGTCTCTGTCATTGGCTACATCGCTCAACTCTGAAAAACACGTTGTAAGTAGAAATCGATGACCAATGGATGAAAAGTCCTGCTCCTCAGGTTCGCGGGATTGATTCAAATATTTTTGACGTAGAAAATGGGCGGGTTCAATCTGTGTTTTATGGTTTTGCCTTAATAGGTCTATTAAAGTGCCCCTATTATGCCATTTTAAAGATTGCTAATATTGTTTTATGAGTCTCTTAAAACAGGTTTACATGTATGCAAGGTCAAAAAACACTTTAATTTTCTCCAAAAATAATTTAGTTTTACCCCATCTCTAAATGATTCGTAAACGACTCGTGTGAAGCAGTTCGAAGACTGTGGTCTGTCTAAACCCCGCCTCTCCGTGAGCTCTCACTGCTGTGATTGGTCAGATGGCTCAGTCCTTTATGATTGGTCTACCGCTACAGCGCTCCACAAACTCAAAGCTTGAACTGCAGACCAGGGAAGGCAGCAGACTTGTACCAAAACTATATTTTCTGACATTACTAGAGGTGCTTTCTGAGAGAATACGTCAACTACTGTAGTTAACACGGACTAGCGTGGAAAGTGCTCACCATTTGCTTTTGTAAGCGAATCGGACACACCTCTACGTTGTGAATTCAGCATTGTATAATGCATAACACTGCGTTAAACATCGTTTATCATTACTCAAAACTAATGAGACAGACAGTCAAGCTGCATCAATCACAATGTTTAGACTACATCAGGACCACAGCTGAACAATAGAACTACAGAAACGGTAGTTAGCCGGTTACTAAGACATGTGTAGGGTTGTTACACAACATAACGTACACAAATACGATAGAAAATACAATTATCTATTATTAATCTTACTTACAGGTAGAAGTTCAGAGGAGCAAGCCAAATAAACTGGGCACTGATCCATCTTTTAAGACCAAGTGTTTGGTGAATATCGTGTTGTTGTTGTTGTTGTTGAAGAAATGAATGGTAACTGCTCATTATTTGTAGATTCATCTTTCAGAAGGGCATATAAAACAAATTTACTCTCACAGGACACAGCGTCTTCTTGACATGATGTAATCCACGCGGAAATTGTACTGTTTGTGGGCGGGGCAAGGTGTTCGTGACATAGAAAGTGGGCGGACATTATGCAAATGTATTACTTAGTGTTACTTAATGACTCTAAACTTAATCCCACAGTTTGTGTTTTTACATCTTAAAAATACACTATTTCTTTATTTTGAATCTTTTATCAGTATTACAATGAACTAAAACTTAAAGAACAGCTTCATTTCTTGAAATAAAAGATCTGTTCATTGTAATAAAGAAACTAAAGCAATTTATTTCAGCTTCTTGTGACATTAAAATGTTTGTTTAGTTTTAACTTGATGTACAAAAATAAGTAACAGCGACATAAATATAAGTCAGTCATTTCCACAGGGAGTTTAGTCGTATTTACTCACTTCTGATGTCATTTTTCACACACACACAAAGTCACAAAGAGTTCACACAGTATAAAGGCTTCTGTAGGGCACATGAACTTTAGTTCTGCATCGTTTCAGGGAAGAAGAGGTTTTTGCGCTGACTATGAGAATATTATGACCTTCCTGTTTGATCTGCTCAACAAATATTTCTCTTTGTGTCCTGTGATCAATGACACCTTCACACACACACTTCACTTTTTCTCATCCCTATACCCTCTTTCATCTGCTTCCATTAATGCCAGTGTGCGGTTTCACGTGTGTCTTTAAAAAAAGGCTTTACTTGAAACATAATAAACATAAATTGATCTGTTAAATACACTATTTAAAAAAATTAAATGTAAACTGTTTGTGCATTTAAAAATATATGATATAAAAAATTAAATAAAATCTAATTCAAAATATTAATACAAACTATAATAGTATTAATAAAAATTAGTATTAGTATTAGTAAAAATATACACTGAGTGTGCGTGTGTTTATATATACAGTACACATAATGAATAAACAGTACACATGACTGTATAGAAACAAAAACTTTTATTTTGGATGCAATTAATTGTTTTAAAGCACTAGTGTATATATATATATATATATATATATATTTTTTTTTTTTTAACATTAAGTAAAAATATTTTATTTTAAGTAACAAACATGATTTTTTCAGTTCATTTTTTAATTAAGTAATGGTACTGTCTTGAAATAAAATAAGTTTTATATATATATATATATATACAGTACTGTACACATTTTCTTTTTCAGCTAGCTTTTATTTTATTTCAAGCAAGTACGAACTAGGATTTTATGGTTTTAGTTTTTTCGTCTCAATTTTTAGTAAAATGTAATAAAATCTTTAAACCTGACCCAGGAAAAATGTGAAACAGGACAATATAACGACACCAGAGTTTAAAATGAGCCTGGATAAGTTATTGTAAAAGCTTCTACACTGATGACAGCTCTGAAGGAGATGAATGTGAAGCGGACGGTGGCGAGGAGAGCTGTGTACGTGGGTTTATCAGAGGCAGATGGTATCACTGGCGGACGATGGCACACAGATGGTCCAGGTATCAGGTCGGGTGCCAGGGGCCCGCTGGGGAACAGGTCCATAAGATGGATCAGGCTGTCTGGGGCCAGACAAAAGCATGAAACAGGGTCAATACAAATGCTCTCTCTCTCTCATTCTCTTCCTCCATATCCATTCTCCACCATTCTTATACATCTTTCTTTCTCTTGAGACGTGGAGAAGGCTTTTTCGGAAGGACCTAGGGAGAAGGCAACACCTCTGCACAAATTTATCTTGGGCAAGCACCAAGTCTATTTTTTTAGAACTGTCATAACCATTACAAGCCCAAGACAAATGAACTCTTCTGCTCCACAGAGCCTGAAGGAGCATTCATGATGAATCAAACAGAAAAGGTGGCCGAGGCCTTCATATTTCTTTATGTAGGACGCAGAAAAACCTTAACGCACGATCATGTTTAATCACCCACCATATTTCTGAAAGCTTAGTCAAAATAAACAAAACTAAAGGAATAAAAAAAACATGTTGACATGATGTTGGCCATCACTAATGTCATGTTCAGCTGGAAATGCCAGTCTGCTGATGGCACTCCAGCTCCAGCAAACTGTTTTATGTCTGTTTTCACCATTGGACTAATGTCTCCGCCTACCTTGTCTGCTGTCTTTGTTGCTTGTTCATGTCTCCGCCCCTCTTGTTTGTTGTCAAGGTGATTCATTGTTTCCCCGCCTTATGTCACATGTATAAATTCCCGTCTGCCGTTATCGACCTTGCTGCCTGTTTTCCTCTGTGTGTCCTTTAATAAACATTGTTGCTCTTGGATCCGAACGCCTTCCCGTCTCTCAATCGTTACATAAGAATTAATTTAATATGGCTATGAAATTACAAATAAAATAAAATGTTAATACATTGTTTATTCTACTCTATTTTGTCTAAATAAATAAAACCTTGTTAATTAGTGCTGTCAAAAAGTTAATCATGATTAATCGCATCCAAATTAAAGGTTTTTATTAATAAAATATATCTGTGTGTTTTGTGTATATTTATATATATTTATGTATATATAAGTACATGCACAAACAGCATATATTTTGAAATTATTTACATGTATATATTTATATTAATATAATTTATATTATATATTAAATATTTTGGATGTATAATATATAGAGAAAATACAAAACTATTTTGTAGTTATGCTCTGATGCTCTTGTGGATAGTAAAACTTGCTTGGAGTGATTTGTCAATCATTCTGAAAATTAGTTTTAGAATTAGTTCATTTCTATTAATCAGTCAAACTGGTTCAGAATCATTCATTATAAAATGAATCTGCATAAAAATGAATTTAGTCTGAGATTGGAAGCAACCAAAACGCTCATGGAAGAGTAATGGAAAAACCTCAATGAGTGACAGTAAAGCTTCCCAACACAAATATCAGTCACTGTCTCTTTCAGATTTAGTTTTAAGTTCAACAAATGGAAAAAAAATATAAATTAATCTTTTACATTTGTCATAATGAGGATTTTCCCTTTTCAATACAATGCAAATGAAAACAACAATGAGCTTTACAGATTGGACACGGGCTCTGTGCCTCAAATCTCGTGAAAGCAGAGGACGAATGATGAAGGAGGGACATTAATCTCCTGCTGTTTGTCCGAGAGGGGGTTATGAAGACCCGTACAGACCTATAGATGGAGGGAATATTGCTGTCTGTGGCAGAAATCAGATTTACTCCTGTACTTTATCCGCTGATCGTGTCATGGCCACAGCGAAGCTCTTTATAATGTTCTTATAATATCAGAGCGTGAGCCCTGAGTGGCCTATGAGATTTCCATAGCAGACTAAATGAGCAGCATCTAGCTTTTATCACGTCACCTCTGGAGAAATGCTGTAACGCTTCAGACAACGACTCAACAAGCGGGGTACTTTCAAGAACGTAAATGTTTATTAAACAGAGCTCAAATATCGCAGCAAGTATGCTAAAGGGGAAATCATAAACAAGGCAGTCCTTCTTGAAATAAGTCTGTGACTTACGGCGATCTCCTGATCGCTAACAACAGGGCATATCGGGCTGGCACAGGTAGGCAAGCAGGTGAGTATCTTACGGGTTTGAGTAGGAGGTGGATAGATGAATCACTTTGAATCGGTTTATTCTGGTTCGGAATAGTTCATTATCAAATTCATATGCATCAAAGTCTCACACACAATCAGCGTCTGTGCTTTTATCATGTCAGGCCTCTGGAGAAAGACATAACGCACCCAGAAACCAACAGCTTGATTCAGTGCTAAACACAAAGAGCAGTTTTTTGTTACTCATGAAGAACAATGCATAGTGTTATTTTACAAATGCAATGCAATGAACACACACACACACGCACACGCACACACACACACACACACACACACACACACACGCACACACACACACTCTTGGCTGTAATCAAGCTTCCATCTGATGACCTGTGTGTGTCTCTGCCTCCTGTGCCGGTGGATATTAAACACCCTCAGCTGACTGGCCACAGCTGGCGGGGAAAAAAGGGTCAGAGAGGGGTCACTGCCTGGGACCTTTGACCTCACATTACGTCCTCCCTCTGCACAAGAACAGTAACATCTGACTCAGATCCTTCCTTCCTCCTTATCTCACCTGTTTTACTGAAAAATGTGCATCTGATTGCTTGGTTTAGGTACACTCTCCTCACAAAAACATTTGAGAAATCATGAATCTATGGGACGTGTTAAACCTACAAAACACAGAAGACACACACAATAAAAAGTGTGTTCGTTTATCCTCTGGTGATCGTGAAAGGCAAAGAGCCTCTCAGTAATCCTTTTGTAGATTCAAGGTTGTTTAGCATCATAATAGAACTTATAATAGAATATCTAAAATGCAAATGAGCAGGAGGATGATGGATTCTCTCTGAGGACTCGAGGAATCTTCACATCAGCATCACATTACTGTCGCTGAGAGGCTTTCAGGAAGGTGCGCTGCTGCCACATAAATATTATTCTTACCACACAGTTATGTCATAATAACGAGATGTTAAAGTATGTCATTTAAATGATAGATTTTCTTGTAAAATGGTTCAAGTTACTTTCTTGCCACCATCCAATGACAATAATACATACAAATTAAGTTGTTTTATCAATATATCATCTTATCATGACAGAAAAAAACATATAATTTTTTGACATAATAAAAATTGCTTTTTAATTAATCTTGTGGCTTTATTTTTACCAACAGGTTTGATGTCTATTAATCCTATTAATCTATTCTATTGTCTGGTGTATAATGAATTTACACTTTTTTTTAAGAAGTTTAATCGATCAAAGCTAAAATGTTAAAAAAATGTACTGTGTTCTTTACGGTAAAGTTAATCTTCATACCGTCTCTTTAACACAAGAATGCACATTGTATAGGACCTTGTGTTTGCCAAGCTTTCATGCATTTGCATACTAGCTTAGAGCATGCTCGTGTCCTTACAACAGTCGAGAAATCTGCCTACAAATGGTTTACTTCTACGGTATGCAGTTGTCTCTGCATATTAAAGTAAAAAAACCATGCAAACACACTTCTGCTTGAGGCTCGCATTTACAATGCAGATGTCAACATGACAGCTTTGCATATATGTGTATATATATGGAGTGTCAAAGATCTGCTGAATCACACAGGTCAAATGATTCAGAAGGAAAAACGTCAGTGAATAAAAAACCCTCAAGCCTGCGTTCAAAGCCGTTTGAGTGTGTTTCTGCACATCTTCAGCTGAACGCACCTGCAGAGATTTTCAAACACAGCCCGAGGAGGATCTGATCCCACTGCGTCTTCATTAGAGAGAGACGCCTGCGGTTCAAAGCCTCTCTGACACCGGATGACATCAGGAACACTGATCATGCATTACTACACACACACACATCATGTGACATAAGCATGATATATTTAATCACAAATGCTCTCGGAAAGAACCTGGGTGGAAAGTCATTTAAATAATTTGAAGCCTTTGTATATAATGCATTTTAAAGGTATTTATAATGAATGCTGTAATGCATTATATTGCTTCATAAATTGTAATCAAATCCAAATTTAAATGCATATAATTTCTTAATACATCTGAAACTGTCTGTTTGTACTGTTTAAGGCATTGCACAACGTATAGATTAGTATAACTCTGGTGCAATTATTTATGACAATCCATTACAAGGCATGCTTAAAATACCTAACGTGTTACATAAAGGCTTACAGGGCAATACTAGAAAGCACTGTTCTGTTGTATATGTATTTATGTAATGTATGGTGGCTTGTGTGCTGAGATGTTTTGTGCCCTGCATCCTCACAAAGCCACAGGACAGTTGCATAAACACACATGACATAAATGAACGTGTCATGTTTACGTTACATATACTGTAGTCACATAAACACACACCCACACATTCTGGACTGTATGATGAGGACAACACTGAAACACGTTCATCAGACAGCATTCATTCTATTCATATTTGCCATATTTGAATTCATTTTTTGGCAGTTTGTGAAACCCATTTCTGAGCATTTTTTTAATCTTTCAGTAAATATGCACTTTAAATTGATCAAATAAAATTGATCAAAAGTGGCAGTAAAGACATTTATGATGTCCTAAATGATGTTCTTTCGAACTGTGATTCCTGAAACATAAAATGCATCACAGTTTCCACAAAAGATATTGTGCACAACTGTTTTTACTGAATTTTTCATCAAATAAATAAAGCTTTGATTAGCATAAAAGGCTTCTTTCAAAAGCACTGTAAATATAATTAAAATATATTCTGCCGATATAGCCCTTACAGTCTAACTGTAGGCTTTTTATAGTAACTGATCTTAAAATCAGCGCTTGTAGTCTAAATAACTGCTGTTGTAATAATACATATAAACAGATTAAAATTGATATTTGTTAATTTATTGAAAATAGACTAAAGAATAAAACAATTTAATTACAGTTAAATCAATTAAACAATTAAGAGCTGCTTGACAATGAGGAATCACAGATGAGCATTTCAAGAGTTCTGGAGGACGAGGAAGACGGCTCACATTTCCTGTCTGTTTCTCTCATCTCCCTCAGACAGGAGTCTGGGGTTACAGGAAGGAAATGAGCCTCATGTTCAATGTTGAATAATGGCTTTCAGAATCAAACAAATCAATTATTTTTTACTCCATGACCTCAGCAGACGTGCGGATGAATTTCAGCATGGAGCATGGCTTCATGAAAATAGAGGCAAATAAAAGCTCATGATATCGCTATGCCTAAATAGACTTTGGTGTGCATATACTGTAATACAGAGTTTTCACACGCATATGATACAAAATAACCCGTTTCCTCGCATCTACCCCACAATACTGCATAGCATTTATAATATATCAGTACCACAAGTTTATCAGGTTTGATTACCACATTCTCTCATATGTTAGCAGCATTATCAGTTTTTTACATGAATTGCTAAATCAATTCAAATGTGTTTTTCTGAAACGTTTTTTTTAAAGGTTTAAGCTTGAAACTAGATAAAAAGAGATATATCAAAAAAATGACTTACACTGCAATCCGCCGGGACTGCTTCTGGTTTCCACAAACAGCAGACGTGAGAGAAAAGCGCTTGTTAAGTTTGAATCATGGATATTTAGCACACGAAAACTCCAACTGGATTCATAAGAAGAAAGTCACTTACAGTACCTCTAGGATGCTTCAAAGTTGAGTAAAAGACAGGATCGTTTTCATTTTAGGGTGAACTATCTCTTTAAGGGAAAACAAGATTATTTTTCTGACCCCAAATTGACAGAAAAAAGATACAGTTTTCAGAAAACTCTATGTTAATTATTATACTGATTTCTGAACGTTTAGATATTTGTCCTGGAAAATAAGTCTGCAATACGAAGGAAGAAAGTAATTTTTTGCCATGTGCTGTAACCAAATCCTCTTGGTCCAGCTCTCTGAAGAAAAACCTCCAGAAAAACCACAAAGCCCTTTAAAAGCTTTTATAAATCTTGTGACCTCAGTCTTGAGCAAGACATTTTCACGTCTGACTGAAAAACCCTTCCATCACAGAGATCAGGATCTGCTCATACACACAAACACTATCACTATATCTACATAATTCACTGTCGGTGCTTTCACCTCGCCTCTGTTTTCCTGCGGTTTGCAAACGCTCTTCTGCATCCGTCTCAAGAGCTTTCGTCACTGATTCTGTCAGCACAAATGTACAAACAAATGCCTAACACAAGCTCATTTGATGATACTGAGTTCAAAAATGTCTCAATGCGAGACTTAATGCACTTAGCAAAAGCAGTAAAATGTTAAAGGTTTTGGTTTTAATCACAAAAAGAAGTATCTACTATCACAAAACGTACTCTAAACAATACAACTTAATAAATAAATATGTATATTCGACTTTATATCTGGCTTTAAAAACAAAAAAATATTAAAAACATATAAAGTAACTCAATATGCAAAGGAGCTGAAAATTAGAGAGAAAAAAAATTACATTTAATGACAATAAACTAAAAATATCAATCAATCATCTTAATTAATATGTATTTAATGATTAGTATTAAAACAGTATTTAAAAAGTATTAAAATGTATAAAATGACATTATCTGCAAACAAATTGAAAATTATGCTAAAAATATTTTATTTAACATCAAAGAATTTAATAGATACATAAATAAATTATAAATATATAAACAAAATGTATAATTTAAGCAGCAAAGGAGTGGTAAAATATCTTCAAAGAGCTTATACACACTCCAAAAAAAAAAGGTAAGTGGTTGCAAACAACTGATTTTAGTTACATCTAAAAAATAAAAATATTGTAAGTTTGTCAACTAAATATGTTTATTTAAATATAGCTCAAATAAACTGATTGTAATCATTTACCTTCTCGAAAATGAGATGGAGCATCTCAAGAGGTTTTCCCGTAATAAATAATTCAAATGAAGAGAAAACATCTGACTTCTGTCATAATTCTGACCTTGAAATCAGACAATAAGGATGAGGCATGAGGATAATGTGCATGAAAATGGGCTGAGGACTGATCAAAGAGCTGTAATGGCTCAGACTCAGACAGGACTCTTGTGTTTGTGGTGTTTCTTGAGCAGATCAAGGATGAAAACGAGACTTCTTCACCTAGAAAATAATTATCAAAAGCAGAAATACTATGAAATGCATATATTTTGAGATGCTGAGTGCAATGCTCTTCAGAAAAACAAGCATGCTGTCAGTAAAAAAAACAAGCGTTGGATTTCATTCAGCATTCATGCATGATGCAGGACTTCATATTGCACAAGAGTGTCTTGGTCATGTGTCAAAAGCTGCTCTTGATCTGGTTTAGGGTGTGTTTGTCAGGACGTTTTCACACTCCTGGTCCGGTCATGTCATGAGCCGGATGACTGCAGTATAGGAAAACATATCCATCAGCCGGCGCCATCGATCGCTCTCAGACTGATTCATTGATGGAAACAGACACAGTCCAAATGCTGATGGTAGGAATTGGTCTGGAAAGGAACACAACGGTTTCTTGTTTGAGCGTGCCTGTGTGAACTGTGTGCCAGCATGCTTGAAGATCTTCACCTGAGATGCGCGGCTTTCCATCATCCATCATTTTCTTCATCCCTTTAGTTTGCTTTCATATTATTTCTCTCTCCTCTCCTGAAAAAGGCAGGTAGAGTGAAAGTTTTTCTTGCGCGGGATAAAAGGATGCAACATAAGAAGTGGCGTTTCCTTTACCTGAGACTGTCAATCTAAAAGTATAGAAACAGGGCATCTAGCGTGTGTACATTATGCATCATTTCTCATACTGGGGTTACAGAAAGATCTAATGCATTGTACTGCTCACTCTCCTCACAAAACAAATCAGATGTTTTTATTCATAAAATAAGAATAATAATGGGATTTGTGGCAACACTCGGCAGGGTCTCAGGATTAACGGAGGCGTAGCACAGACGTGCGTCTAATAAATAAAAAGCCCTTTTCTAATTGAATTCTGCACGACTGGTCGATGTATTGATGTTGATTAAAGCCTTTACGCTGATTAATGATGGTCTTTACCGCAGCTGAGCGTTCTGGGCACGAGCCGCCGAATCAAAGTTTCAGATGAGAGCATTGCTCACCAGACAATCCTCAAATAACGCTCCAAACACAATGAAACAAATTAATTACACTGTCTTAATTCTCTCTGCTAAGAACAGATGTTATAGGTTTAAAAAGAGGCTTACACTGAAATCAACAAAATATTTGTATGCTGATTCTTTGACAATTATTTCCAGTAGGCCAAATGTATTCCTATGATTTATTTATTTTCATAATGCATATTACTGGTCTTTTTTTATTATTATCACACTGCCTTTCAAAGTCTGGCCTGGCAACTTTTTTTCCTTTGTGTTCTGGAAAAAGTCTCTTCTGCTCTCTGAGGCTGCATTTATTTAATCAAAAATGTTAATACAGTTTAAAACAGCAATTCTGTTTGTGAATGTGTGTTGAGCTGTAATTTATTTCTAAAACGTTCACATGATCCTTCAGAAATACTTCTAATATACTGATTACTGCTCATGAAACAATTGTGTTATTAACAGATGTGCTGCACTATAATTTTATGAAAACCATGATACATGTTATTTTTTACAATTTAAAAAGCATTAATAAAACTATTTTTTTTATGTAAAATCTTGCTGAACAGAAATATTCATTTCAACATCACTACTCACTGAATATCTTGTTTCACTGGAAAACAAGACAAGAACACTGATTGAGAAATGAAAACGTTCTTCTTTGCTGTGAAAAGTGAGCAAGTGTTTAGTGTTTAATGATA
>JAUMHQ010000081.1:19638049-19659593 GCA_032361165.1 Enteromius paludinosus
ACCTACATCTTGGATGCCCTGGGGGTAAGCAAATAAACATCTAATTTTCATTTTTGGGTGAACTATCCCTTTAAATCAGACAAAGAAAACAAAAAACCTTAAATCACTCTTAAATCAAGATATGTTAAGAAACATAATTTTGTTTTTGGAAAAAGGACTAATAGGACTAAAAAAATAATCTCGAAAAATAAAAGCAGAGAAATTGCATGGAAAAACAGATTCTAGCCACATTATTGGGGATTCTGACCTTCTGCAACCCAGCGTACACAATTTACCACCAAAAGGCCTGTGCTTCTGTGATAGCATTTGTTCTTTGCTTTACCGGAAAATTCTTTCTTACTTAAATGTCTTAAAGAAAGAAAGAAAGATGGCAAAAGGGCACGAGCTGTATGTGCGAGAGTGATTAGTATTCCGCGGCGAGGCAGAATGTCAGCAGCACCTGGTCACGGCTCAGAGCGCAGGGCCACGGCATGATGGGATTGATACGGGCCTCCCTGGAGCTCAAGCAGCCGTGCGCCTAACAAGACCCCGCTCCACTCCTCTCCCGAAAGCCCACCCGAGAGGGGACGAGATCTAAACATGCACGGGATTCCACCAAAAATCCCTTTACCTGTCAAAGGCTTCTGACACAGCTGAAAGAAACTCTGCTTTTCCCACGGAAATCTCTTTTTGGAAGAAAAGCGCCCCTGAACGTCTCATGCTGATTGGCTTTAAACTGGCTTAAGATTTAAGCTACTTGCATTTGCAGCAACAACTGCATTTCCGTCTGCTTCGTAACGAAACGATGATGCTATTCAGAGAAGCAATGGATTTCTGTGTTACTATGTTCAGCTTTTACTTGCATAACAGATATAACACGGTTATCCGAAGCAGGCAGAAGTGAAATATCAACATAAAATATGTCTTTTATATAATATAATTAACATGCAAGCGGAAACTCAAATTAAAAACAATAAATGCAACTGAAATATTAAAGGAATATTAACATGGAAATAACGCAGTTTTGTTACATTAGTTAACATAAACTAACAATGAACAACACTTATACAGCATTTATTAATCTTCATTCTTATGAATTGCAGTTACTAATACATTTTTTAAGTCAAAACTGTTCAAAATTGTTAATGCAGAGCACAAAACACTACAAAAAAGCATTGTTACATGAAGAAAGATTAATATATGCTTAATATTAATCTGTATATATGTTAATGCTGCAACGTAAGTTTATTAAAAATAGGTTATAATATAACATTTTAAAATAGATCTCATATTTGAACAATTAATATTCATTTTGTTAATTCCAGCTGTTACTAATATATTTGTAAAGTCAAAACTTGTATGTTAAAATATGTTCATGCAAAACATGAAAAATAATAAAGATGCATTTTTCTTTAATAAAATCAACAACGATTGATATATGCTTTATTTATATATCTATGTTGTAATGTACAAGTAATAAAGTAAGTTATGATATGTCATTTTGCAAACTAATTTATTAACAGTAAACTACATAAACTAACATAAACATAACATAAACAACACTTCTAAAGCATTTATTAATATTAACGTTAATTGCAACTGCTATTTAAGTATTTTTAGCCCCAAAAATGACTTTTTTTTTAAACTAGGTTACCATTTTAAAGGAATAGGGGATGCCGAACTATACAGAGTCCACTCTGCAGCGCTGAGAACTGAAGAGAGTAAGAGAAACACACACACAGTCATTATAATTCGAATCACAGAGCTGAAGTTTACTGAGTTTCAGCATATCAAAGCACTAGAGATTCACAGTGTTCTTCAGTGAAGGTCCCGCACCTGCTTTATCTGCAGAGGACTTTCTTAAAAACAAACCCAATAAGATTTCACGCTAGATCAGCGCTTCAAACTTCTCAGAAAAAGTTAGGCCTACACTTTATTTTAAGGTGTCCTTGTTACAATGTAATTATACATTTAAGTACCGATTAATATTAATTAACTACATACAATATGGATAGGCTTACAGTTCGGTTTACAGTGTGCATTATAATTTAATAGAATTTTATCAAGTTAAATATTTTATTTTATTTATTGTTTACCTGTATGTGTGTGTGTGTGTGTGTATGTGTGTGTGTGTGTGTGTTTGTGCCCTATTAGCGCTATCAAATGATTAATCATAATCAAATACACACACATAAAGTATATATTTTTAAAATAATTGCATGTAAATATTTGTATTAATATAGTTTATATTATGATATATTTAATATTATAATGCATGTGTATTTCTATATACATAATAACTATACTATAAAGAAAACTTTTTTTGGATGTGATTAATTGCAGTTAATCCAGTATATAGGTTAGTAGCTATAAAAGCAAACCTAGATGACATACATTAAAGACTAGCGTGCATGTCATCTATTACATTTAGATTAAGGTAAAACATTTACAGATATTTTTATGCTAATGACTGCAGTAGATATAAAAGAAAGAGAAGACATACTCCTATTACCAACTGCATCAACATTCTAATTAATAAACAATTTGCTTCTCTCCTGGGCTCATGAAAAGACTTCAAAATTGTATCCAAATATCCATAATTAATATCTCAGCATGTAGACGTCACTCACTGAGGCTACCACTGTGAATCTGTGAATCTGTGAATGCATCGATGTTTGGATGAGAAACTGTTTTAGAATCATCTCTCAAACACACTGATCGCTCATCATCAAACCAGAGCCATTACACTGCAGAGAGGAGGAGGAGGATGGAAGAAGAGGACTATAATGGAGGCAGGATGAGAAAAGAAAGAGCTGCTTGAGAACAGAAACATCTGTGCCACATCAACACAAACACCCTTAATTACTTCTCATTTAATGTGAGGCATTATAAATATAGTTTCATCATTGTATTACTATAATTGTAGTCTGGGCAACTTATTTTCCAAGGCTTTCATGTCTTATGATTATTGCGTGTGAATAACATACAAAAGCAGTTGCTCTCTGATATAATATCGTAGTTGGTCATGTGACACAAGTAGAACCAATTCCTGAATTCATTTAATATCAATTAAAAGTAAATAAAGTATTTTCCTGTCAATACGTTTTTAACTTATTTGTACAGTGCTGCTGACTATCGATTGAAAATTGTGTTTTAATGTTCTTTTTATGCTGTTTTTTGTCACTTTTGTAGATTAGTAGTATGTATTTATTTCACGAGTTCGCACTTCCGTGTGATAATAATGATAAGCATGTTTGGCGTGCTGTCCGGGGGGCGAGCCGGGAGACTCTAAGCCCTAGTGGATGGAACCCTAGCAGGGGCTGAGCTCGGCGTCCGGCTCGAACCCTGCCTGCCCCCCGTGTGGGAAGGTGTGAAACGAGGCGGGGAAGGGGTGGAGGAGGGATGCGTAACGAAATAAGTAAGGTAGGAACTGAGCTTATTTAAGAAGGAGGCTTATAGAATTGATTGGACGGGACGGAGATGGAATGATTGAGTAATTGGGAGCCAGCCGTGGCTGATCATGCGTTAGCGCCCCTCCAGAAACTACTTTTCAACATCACCTATTTTCATGTCAGCATCTTAAAATACGAGTATAGCAAATTCAATAAAAACCAAAAATTCTAAAACTCTTTGTGCCAAAATTATAGTTGGACAGTCCAATGAAATATGTTTCTTGTGCACCTGCACTGTTTGCGATCATAAAGATTGTGCTAAATATCTCCTTTTATGCTTTTTAGTAGAACAGACATCAAATTTAAGAACGGACATCACATTTAGAGTTGTTCAGCATTTGATCTTACAGCGGACAGTTTAACAAACTTCACAGCGCAATCACATAATAGCTTTGGTTTAGTTTCTGCAAACCACATCAACTGTTCTAGCGTCCAAACGATCAGGATGAGAATGCATTTTCCAGAAAAGGCAGATGGCTGAAAACCCTGAATCCCCAAAACACTTCTAAACAAAAACCGCCTGACATCCTGAGCTGAAGTTAAAAGCTTCAGACGGCACACACAGAGCAGAGGCCTTCAGGCCAGAGCGCCGTTCCACTGAGGGTTTTATGTTGTGCTTTTATTGGAATTGTGAATATGATTTTCTTATGGTCCAACATAACATCACAGCAGTGGTTGCTTTATTTTCTAGATTTTATTGTCAGTGTGTGTGGAGCCAAACTGTCCCAAAGGAGCTTTGGTTTGTGCACATATACACACAAACATCAATCTAAACAAGTAATTCAGATGCATATTGTTTACCTATAAAGCCAGTGACGGATGCTCTGCAGTGAATGGGTGCCGTCAGAATGAGAGTCTGAAAAAAGCATCACAGGCATCCACAGCACTCCAGTCCATCAGTTAACATCTGGAGAAGACTTGATCAAACTAATCCAGGATTTAAACCTTTTTAATGTCTAAAATATGAGTCCATAATCCATAATAATGCTCCCTCCTGTGAAAAAGACCTTCTCTTGTTGTCTCTCATATTTTCTTGACCTGTGCAGATTTCTCTCCTGATTCAGACCAGAACAGCAGGAAGCATTATTGTGGATTATGGATTCATATTGTAGTTAAAAGCATCTTAATGCTGGATTAGTTTCATCTTTTGTCTTCTCCAGATGTTATCTGATGGCACCCATTCACATCCATTGCTGAGACACTGATGCAGAGACACGTTTCTCCGAACCTGATGAAGAAACACACTCATCCTAAACTTGGATGGCCTGGGGATGAGCACGTTATTAGGAAATTTACATTACAGTATTCTTCTAAACTAAAAGTGTTATTCATGGAGCTTAACATGAAGAAAGGGAAAAAGAGAAAGAAAGATTGCTGTGAAATGTTAACACATTGAAAAGATAAATATACACATCCTGTGCATAAAGCCTGACACATTTCAAAATGTGTTGCTTGCATAGCTAGAAGCATATACATCCATATGTTAGTGTTTGAGGCCTAACGCAGCTGTCGAATCCTGTGAACACACACACACACACACAGAGGATATGGTCATATAGTCAGAGCTCTTGAGACTCGGTTCACTCTATAATGAGGCGTCAGGCTCCAGCAGCACTAATGCGAAGCCCCCAGGTAATAACTGCACACTGTTCCACATCTCCTCTCTTCTGTTGCACCTCGAGAGCCAAGCAGAGAAGAAACGCTCTTCTATATAATGAACATGTGTGTGTGTGTTTGGAAGAGCAGCAACTGGGCACTTATGTGTGTTACCACAGTTTTTGGTGGTTTGTGTAGCGGTGAGTTTCCTGCTGAGCTGCCACACCAGCCTGTGTAATTAATCAAACACACACACACTGTGAGGACAGTAAGGATCATCTGCCCTGCAGTGTGTGCATGTACTCTTATATGATCCTGTGTGTGTAACTCTGCTTCAAAAGCTGTGCTGCCGACATGCAGGTGTCTACTAAGGCAGCATACTAACTAGGCATGGGAATAGTCAGGACTTAGTGATTCAGGATCTGATTGCGCTTAATGATTTAACTTCCTTAACAATCCTGCTAATTAATCTTTCAGTACTTGTCTTGAAGAATAATTGGTCCTATACCTGTGAAGTGATCAAACAAACTAAACAAAACCAACAACTTGGTGGTTCTATAAATCTGCCTGTACACACACACACACACAGACGCACACACACATGTTTGTTTTGCTATATTTGTGAGGACTTTGATAGACTGTTTTTATTCTGACCTTCCAATCGCCCTACACCAACCCTACCCCTAAATCTACAAAAGCACACAAACTTTAACGTTTTAAAATTAACTTAACCAAATAAACCAACCAAATGTCCTCACAAAGTCAAAAGCAAACACAGTTTAGTTGTTTTAGGACGATGTTCAGGCCTCTTCAGATTTGATAACATATTAACTAACATCATTGAATTGTTTTAGTTGATATTCGGTCTGCATGTTGCTCCAAAGGACACTTTTTAAAGGAAATGACCACTTGTCGTTTCTGCATTCTCTTGATTTTCCATTTGATGGAAAAATGCACAACTGATGCATATGTCTTCATCCACACAGATTTAAAAACTACATCGAAGGCCTTTTCATAAAGAAAGTCGGTTACATCTGGTTCCTCCATCGCCTCACAGTTCTTGCCAGTGGAATAGCTTGAACTGTGTCTGATAGAGGGCTTCCTTCACCCTCTACGGATCTGCCGTTTTATCCCACGGTTTCTTTTCCTTCCACGCAGGACCCTGTACTGTACAACAAATCAGGCACTCAAACAAAACTACCACAGCAATGTTTAACGTGTACAGCTCTGCTTATCTATGTTTACTGTTAAAGGTACACATACCATTTCAAAATCCGTGATTTCCTGATAAAAGAATTAACAAAGCAACACAGTTAAGCAGGTCAGATTGGCTGAACTGTGTCAAAGATTCTCCAAAAGAGTCAAGAACATAAATTGAATTTGGCCAGGCACCGATATTTCATGCATGCTTTAAATCAATTTCAGTGATCATGTACTTCCTCTCAAGGATGCCATTTCTGCTAATAAGTAAAGGTTTGTTTTTGCAATGTTTAAACATGGTTAGAACCCACTTGTTAATTAACAGACTGACCTTATGTTATATAAGTCCTGAAGACCTTATAAAAGCAGAAGTTTGCAGAAGTTTTTCACTCCACCACACCATGAGGAGAGCTGCTTTATTCCTACTCATGACGGGTCTCTTGGCCTATGGACAAGGTGGGAAACTTTATGAGAAACTTTCATTGAATTAAACGCTACAGTAGATGTTAAATGATGAGTCTGAATCAAATTTGACAGAATTACGCTGGGAGAACACCTACGATGAGCCTCTAGATTTTAAGTGCCCTTCGGGACAGTAAATATCTGGCATAAAGAGGTGAGCAGAAAGTAGACTGTACTTCGGTAAAGGTATTGTCAAAATATTACTATATTAAAAGTAAAAAATGCACATAATACAACAGTCATTCTAAACAGGGTGCCAAATTGAAGTAAACTTAACTTTGTACTCAGACAAAAGAATATAAATGTATGTATGTTATATGTACTAAACTACTGAGATATGCTTTGATTCAGCCTCCCAAAAATTATTTTTTTTGTTTATGTTATATATGTACAGTATGTGTACTGTGTATATTAATTATATATATATATATATGTACACACACACACACATGCAGTTTATATTTTATACATTATATGTATATAACACTTTTTATATATGCATGCATGAGTTTATATTAAAAATAAATATATACAGTACACACGCATATATTATCTAAGCAAAAACTTTTATTTTGCATATGATTATTCACAATTAATTGTTTTTGCTGGACCAGTTTTGTCCCATGTCTCCAGGATGACTGAAGTCATTTAGCATGCAACTCTTAAAAAATTGGCAAAGGTTGGCACTGTAAGAATGAAAAGTATTCTTTTTAGTTTGTAAATGAGCAAGAGACAAAATTCCCCATCGATAGCACTTGAGTTAAAGTAGGAATGTATAAAAAGCAATGCTATTGATTTACAATACAATGAATAACAATACAAAAGCACTTTTGCTTTATATTTATATATATTTGGAAACATCATGTTTCTCTGCCTAGGCCAACATCACAATCATCACGAGGACCGTCTGTGGGGCTTCGACTGTAAAGACACCTTTAATTCTGCCTCAGACTGTTTCTTGTCACCTGATGCCAATGATTTTGACCGAAAATTCACCTTTGAGTGTCCACCACACCACGTCATGACAGGAATGAGTAGCTACCACAACAACAAGCATGAGGACAGACGGTGAGTTCTGCTTTTGGCAACACTGTTTTTACGTACCTTACTGCATGTTTCACAACAGAAATAAAACACAAGTTCAATATGTGAGCACCTGGCACATTTTGTATTACGTTGATATAGGTGTGCGTTGCAGCAGTTCAGAATTGAAATATCTGTGTACTGTTGCTAAAAGTTAAAGCTCTATCATGTTGGAAACATGCCCTACACCAAATCCAACCCTAAACCTACCAAAACAAAGCGTGAGGACAGACGGTGAGCTCTGACTGTGTTTTTGTTCACGCAGGTGGCAGTTCTACTGCTGTAGAAGTACTGACGTCTGTACCTCTGACTGCGAGTGGACTACTTCTGTGAACTACTTTGATGAGTATTTCCACTGGACTGTACCTAACCATAACTACCTGGTGGGTGCTGAAAGCTACCACGACAATCAACACGAGTAAGTACAGCTCCACAAAATAATCCAACATGCTCGTACACACGCTTCATGTGAACCTGGAGGGATTATTTTGAAATAATGATTGGCTGCTTCCTTATTACAAAATGCAATTTATTAGCAATAATGGTCTGCAGATATCACACACTCCACCTCCTGGCCATTCATTTAAGTTATTTCAGCTAAGAAATCTCGAACCTAGCTAACTAAATGTGACCCTGACCCTCACGGTTGAAGAGAACAGCATATGTTGGTTACGTATGTTTTGAAGCAGGGCATAAACCAGTTTAAACCAGCTTTAAAACATACCTAAAAGGTAAAGAGCATTCTGTGAAAATGTAATCATGATATCTTTAATATTTACTGAGTACGGCCATGTCAGAGATTAAAATGATATTGAAACTAATGATTGAAATCAACCTTGTTATCTCAAAGTTAGATTTTTAGCCTGGATTTTACATACAGGGTCACAAATTAAGGTCAAGATCAAAGTTTATTTGTCTATTAAAATATTAAGGGGTATTAACTGTGGCCTCTTTTCACAAAACTTCTTAAAACATTTAATAATGAGAGAATGCAATTGGCCTTAAGTTATTGAATGTTGCAGGATGTGTGGTCTTCCAATTTGTGACCGGTTCTGAATTATTGGGTTGATTTCAATACTGATAAAGGTGTTCAGGAGATTTAAACATGATGCTGGAATCATACGAGCACCCAAAACTTTCAATATTAAAATGATGGGGTTTTTTACATGCTTTTCAGAGACCGGCGCTGGAAGTACAAGTATTGTACCAAAGTGCAATGCTGAGACTCCCTCAGATGCTAATTCTGAAATGAAGGGAGGATACGCTAATTATTGACCTAAGAGTTTAAGAAGAAAAACGCAAATAGGTCTAAGACTACAAATGCATGGGATTGATATGATGTTTATTGGAAACAAGAAGTCTTCTGAACAAAAGAGTTCGCATGGTCAGTGTCACGATTAATGTTTAATGTCACCCTGTGTGGTAAACGCACTGGCGCCGTTGTCCTGTGGCAGCCGTCACATCATCCAGGTGGATGCTGCACACTGCTGGTGGTTGAGGAGAGACCCCCCCACATGATTGTAAAGCGCTTTTGGTGTATGGCAATACATGATAAAGCACTATATAAATGCATCAATCATTCATGTATTTGCTATGTAAACCCTTAACCTTGTAGTCAACATGATTATGTAGAACAATATTTCCCAACTCTGCTCATGGAGGAAATGCAACTGTGCATATTTACTGTATTTTACTGAACAAACACTTCTGATTCAGCTCATGAACACGCAAAGATATAAGCCATTTCAGCTTAAATTATAATAAACTGGTTTATAAAAAATGAATAAAAATTTGTAAGTAATAAAAAAAATATTGTTATAAATAACTTGTTTTGATGCATATTTAAATGTAACACATTTTAGCATAACCTGCAAATGAAAAGTATCTTTAAAAATGTAAAAGTACAGGCTTTTATAGGCTTTGATTTGAACTCAACATTCAGCTTCAAAGATTCTGTGGTTATAACATGCCACTATTTTGAGCTGCATTGAGTATGTTTTTAGGTTGTCAACAAAGACCAGTTTTAAGAAAGCAAGGTTTTTTCCCCTTTATTTTTTCATTATGTAAAAATTGTTATAAAATTATGAGCTCAAGATTGTATTATGAACATTTTATTACATAACTAATAAAATACTAGCAGTTGTTCTGCTACACATACTATAAAAATGACTTATATTTGCTTCCTAAATTTTTGCATCCTGTTTTTTTTTTTTTTTTTTTGAAGTACATGTCATATAAGTAACATGCCATTTGCAAAACAGCACACAAGTTACTGAACCTGATGATGATAAACCAGTGTGCATACGGCAGTGAGGGGGAAAATCTACTTTATTAATTATTCATGCCCCAAGCAACCCAGGCTCATTGGATATACGTGCCTCTACATACATTTCTGCAACCCCGTAATTATGTACCTAACTGCACCTTACATTCATACAAAAATGTATGAAGAGGCACGTATTTCCAGAGAGCCTAGGTTGGTCCCAACTGAGTAGGTTTTTTGTTCATTTTATGACGCTGCATTAACTAACCACGAGGCATAAACTAAGAACTAATACAGAATTTACTCATGCACACACACACACACACACACTCACAAAATGAAATCAATTAACACAGAGATCAGCCACAGTTTTGCTTTTAACTTGCGTTTATTTCAGAGGATCACGAGAGAATATTCATCGTGAACTGCGAGAGAATATTGAATGTCAGAATCAACATCTGTACTGGCCACAGACCCTATACCTCCAGCGCCGATCTCTGAAAGAAGCAAAACATCAATCTGACACGCTTCACTTATTACTTATAAGTAGAATAAAGAGTAAGTAAATAAATGACACCCACTCTTTAGAATCTGAATGGTAGCTTTGAGTTCCCACCAGAACTTTCCTGGAAGGCACAGCCCAGGTGAAGTACTCATCGAAGGAGTTCACATACGAGGTCCATTCACAGCTTGTAGTGACACACGGACTTCTACAGCAGTAGAACTTCCAGCTGTGAGAAAACATGCACAGATATGACCCTGGACCACACGATTTATACATCATCCGAGATAGATCTATTTGAAAATCTGTAATCTGAGTAAATATAAATATTGAGAAAATCGACTTTAAAGTTGTTCAAGTGAAGTTCTTAGCAATGCATATAACTAATCAAAAAGGAAGTTACTGTAAGAAAAGTGCAAAATATCTTCATGAAATATGCTTACTATCCTAATGATTTTTGGCATAAAAGCAAAATGGATCATTTTGACCCATACGGTGTATTGTAGGTTATTGCTACAAATATATCAGTGCTGCTGATGCCTGCTGCTGTAGATGAGAATCAGAGCTCACCGTCTGTCCTCGTAGCGGTTGTCATGGTAGCTGCTCATTCCTGCCATCACCTGTCCTGCTGGACACTCGAAGAAGAGCGCTTGGTCGAAGTCGTTGATGTAGTTTGACCAGGAACACTCTCCGGTCTGGCCAAAGGTGGCTTGGCAGCCAAACTCCCAACGCCGGTCCTCATGGCGATCACTGTTTTCACTTTGTTAACGTAAGTTGGAATGGAGAAAAAAAAAGCTAAATTATATATTTTAACTGCATCAATATTTACATTTAAATTTTGGACTTTGGACCTTTCTAACTATTTTTTTTCATTGAAAATATGAAGCACAAACAAAACAGAACAAAAGAAATTACCCAAGAACAACAATATTTTTAAGAGTGCACCTGACTCCGATGCCCTCAAATTATACACAATATTAGTATTAAATAAGTGTTAAAATGCATTTTTGGTGATTCTGTCAGCAGTGATGCTTTTATCATTTATGTTTTGAACGCTTGATCTGTTCAGAATTCACCAGGGTGAACCAAACCAAACCGGGCTTTTTTCTTTTTTATTTTTTTTTATTTTTAATACTGATTAAAATGAAATCATTTAAATAAAGCGATATCGGAGACAATCTCTTTAGGAAAAGAAGTTTTGCATGGTATGCATGTACAAAATTTTTAATCATTATGCCTTATTATGTGTTTATAAAATAAGCAGTACACACCTGGTTATGGAGGATATTGACTGGCCTCCAGGACAATTAAAGTTTAGGGGCCCGTCAAAGCTGTTTTCCCAGCCTGTGTGAGATAGATATCAAATCAAATACAGTTTGGAGCATATTCAAATATTAAATAGCACAAATACACAAACTGCAGAACATTAATTAAAGTCACTCACCTTGTGCACGGCCCAAAAGACCAGTCAGAAACAGAAAAAGAGCAATTGTCTTCATAGTGGCTGGTTGTGTTTTGATGATGATTGTCGTGCTTCTTTTAAATGCTTTGTCACATGACTAACTTCAGCGGTGGCCAATCAGGAGTCTTTTTTTATGTTAATATTTGGTGATATAGGTTACTTGAAAACACCTTGAAATAACACTGTATATATTCCAAATATGATCTGTCTCTTATAGATTTTAGCCAAATGAAACTTGCAGTACACAGCAAACTGATACTGTATATATTTCAATGAACAGTGTATTTGAAGCTTATCCTACAGTTTATTCATACTGATTTGTAATTTTCTCACCTTGAAAGTTTGCATCTCTGTGTGTTGATGTTTTATATGGTGGCTCACATAAATAAATAAATGAATTACAAGTGTCAAATCTATTCAAATTGATGCCACAATGTACGCAATAATGGAAAAATGCTATAGCTGAAATAATGGAAACTAGGCATTGAAAAAAAATAAATAAAAAATACTAATTGCAAAAGATTTAGGGGCAGTTGTGGCCTAATGGATAGGGAGTCGGACCTGTAACCCAGAGGTTGTGGGTTCGAGTCCCAGGTCCGGCAGGGATTGTGGGTGGGGTTAGTGAAAAACCAGCGCTCTCTCCACCTTCAATACCACGACTGAGGTGAGACCCTTGAGCAAGGCACCGTTCCCCCAACTGCTCCCTGGGCGCTGCAGCAATGCTCCGGGTGTGTGTGTGCGTGTGTGTGTGTGTGCACTTGGATGGGTTAAATGCAGAGCACAAATTCCTTGGAAACCATACCTGGCCACATGTCACAGCCCTTCCTTTCCTTTGCTTTTTGTGTCTCCAAATT
This sequence comes from Enteromius paludinosus, assembly GCA_032361165.1. NCBI lineage: Eukaryota > Metazoa > Chordata > Actinopteri > Cypriniformes > Cyprinidae > Enteromius > Enteromius paludinosus. The sequence goes on from JAUMHQ010000081.1 coordinate 19,650,903, forward strand.
ATGAGGTATAAACTCAAAATGCAAGTTATTAAAGTTATCGCAAATCTGATAATTTAGTTTTTTTTTTCAGTTGTAAAGTCAGAATTGACCCTCAGAACTCTTGATATGAGAGCAATTTGAAGCGGCAAGAAAAAATGCACAACTACCTTTTTATTTTTCTTCTGTGGCAGAAACAAGCTTCCATATTAATGTGTCTACAAGAAGGAAAGAAAAGGAAAAAAAAAACACCACACGTGAAACCACTGAAGCCTGTCCTTACAAAATGATAAATGTATGATAAATATTGTTATAAGAGTGCATCACTAAAGTGTTTTGTCATCCTCTGTTTGTGTCTGACAGTATCGGGTGTGTAAACGGATAATTTAATTAAATTTATTAAACATATATTTGCTTTGTGAATATTTCACAACTCTGTTCCTGGAGAACATCCAACCGTACATATTTACAATATTTTCCTAATCAAACAGCCCTGATTCAACTCACGATCACGCAGTCCATGCAGTGAAAATGTCTTTCCTTTGAACTCCACACAAATTCTGTTTTTTGATGTATAATCAAGGTGAGATGATCAAATTAAAGGTGCCGTGTGTAATATGTACCAGGACCTATTGCCAGAAATGCAATATAATATATCTAACTATGGTACCTCACACAATAAACCGTTAAGGTTTTATTTGATTAGAATGAGCTATTCATTTCTACCTCCCACGAGGGTCCCCTTACACGGAAGTCTCTATGATGTTTGTACAGTATCCCTTCAAGGACAAACAGAGCGTGTTCTTGTGAATAAAACACTGACACACAATGATGAATAAAATTAGCAATAACATATCAATTCATTGAATAAAGTAAATTCATTAATTTACCTTTGTTTTAGTTTTTTGGTAAAACAGCCAGATAATATTTTATCTTGAGTAAAATTAAATTCTTTAATAGTATTAATCTATTCATAATTAATCTAATTATTATTTAATCATTTAGTTATTAGTTATTTAGTTATGAAAGGTCATATATGACCATCATTAGGGTATTAAAGTAGTTATACTTTAAAAAAAAAAAAAAAGATAACGCATAATAACCTGTAATGTTATTTGAGACTTCTCGAAAAACAATATTAGAAAAATCATTAATTAAGCTCATATTTCTTTTAAACATTTTGAGGTCAGCCATTTCCATGTAATAATCATAGACTGTGTGGTAATAATAGATCAAATTAATTTATATTAACTTATTTCGATTTAGAGTTATGCTTAGCATAATAAGGTTTTGAGTTAACGTCACAAACATATCTTGAGTTAAATGAACTTTTAACAATTTTTGAGTCAAATACGTCACTGTTAGGGTTTACAGTGGATTGTTTGTTTAAAAGTGATTGAGGTCTTAGCTCTACAGATGGACAGACAGACAGACAGACTCCTGGATGAGGAAGGAGCAGGACAAATGAAGCAGGTTTCTGATAGCCTGTGGGGAAAGCGCTTTCTGTGCTTTTAATCAATGTTTATACTTAGATCTGGATCAATCAGTCGACCTTCAGTGTGTTTGAGATCCTCTCCTGGAAATAACACACTGCAGGTGACGTCTTAGTAGAAGACATTAACGCTGTGTCACTCTCTGATGTCTTCAAGCACAAAAACGGCTTCCAAACGATAAATACACACAACTACGAGTAGAGCAGATTAGAAATATAGTTCAGACTGAATTAGCCACATTCAAGGCCTGATTTCTATACTTAGTTCATTTGGAACTATTTTTTGTTAACAGAGCAAAAAGATGACATAACTTGTTTGTTAACGCTGTCTAAAATGTTATTCACTCAGCTTTACCTTGTTTAACTGTTCAATAAAAGCAATAAATGACCATAGACCACACTTTTTTTTTAATAGATTCAAATGTATATCTGAATCAGCTTTCCATTGCTGTATGGTTTGTTAGGATGGGACAATATTTGTCTAAAATCTGAGGGTGCAAAAAAATCTGAATATAGAGCATTGTCTATAAAGTTGTCCGAATACATTTCTTAACAATGTAAAAGTTTAATGTTTTTTTGTTTGATAGATCGATCACTAGACAGAACAATAGATAGATAGATAGATGTCTGAAACCTCTCCATGAACTACTGCCTAAGCCACACCATGCTTAAGTCCATGCATGCTAATATTATCCTACTAAGCACAGAATACATGCACTGCATACTCCACACCTGAGGATCTGCCTTACAAAAAAGGGAACCACCAGTTGAAGGAATGCAAAGAGAGAGGGCTGCTCTTTTTTGTGCATGACCCAGTTTATGAGAACAGTGAGAGCGGTGGAGACAGAACTGGGTCTGGACACAAATTTTTTAATCAGTTCTGAGAGTGGAAAAATAAAAGACCAAGAATGATTCATATCACTTCCGTTATTACCGTCCATTTCACTTTGCCTCGTACAAAAGCAGCATTAGTGATGCTAAAAACCCCAGCATGAATTATGGAAATAGCAGGTAGAATATTCCAAAATAGGGGCTTTCTGTTGGGCAGAGCTGGACAAATATTAATTTGGCTCACGAACGGTGGCTGATTAAACAGACAGTCATTTGAATGAGGTTAATATTGGAAGGAAGGAATATCAGCGAATCTCAAAGGTAATTATGAAAATTTCGAATTGTTGTTCTTCGTATAAGAGTGTGCACTTTCCCTCACCTATTACATATTTAATAACACACACACACACAATTATGATAGAGATTAATATGGTTTTTAAACTGATGGTAATTTAATGTTATTTTAATATGTTCTATCATCTAGCCCTAACACTCCAATAGACCTCTCTGCATTTTCATCAAGTCATTATTTATGTGTTTATTAGGTGTTCTCTCATGGGAATCATTGGCTGCTCGACACAGTGAAGCTCATTTCAGATTTTACTGTCCTTCTGGGAATATTTGGTCAGAAACCAAGTGAAATGCAGGCAAAACACACACAGGTCTGCTTCTAATATCTACTGAACAGTGTAGACTTCTATGCAGTATTGTTAATAAAAAAATTAAAAGAATACAATTAATGCCAATATTGTAAATTATCATTTCTGTTGTTCATATGTTGGATAGATATACTGTATGTTGGTAGATAGAGAGAGAGAGAGAGAGAGAGAGAGAGAGATGAGTTCTGCATGGACTCTCATAATAATGTTATGCAACACACACACACAGTTTTCTGAGAGAGTGAGGTCACACTGCTCGTGTTGATGCTCGTGGACCTGCACATCTCCTCCGATCAATCACATGAGCCGCAGCGCCGGAAGACAGGCTTTTCCCAACACACACACACACACACACCATCACAGCGGCTCAGACAGGAGTCATCCAGCAGTCAGGGAAGAACATACAACAAGTTTATTCTGATATTTTACCCACAATGTGCTCAGTTTGGATGATTGTTCTTCTGTCGACAGAAATCGTGGGATCAACTGGCTTGGACCAGCAGGGATCACACCAGCTCGCATCACCCCAATCGATCCCTGCATGACATAAGCAAAGCATCAATGATTTAAATGAAAGAGAAGAACACAAAAGCTGATAAATACACAGCGCAATGAGAGCTAATCTGCTGATGTTATAATCACCGGGTCACTTACTAGTGCATGCATGTGTGTGTTTCACAGAGCCTTTAACTCCCACTGAAGGTGTCACTTCTGATCAGGCACAGCAAACTGTGAAGAGAGGGAACTGAAGAAAGAAACAGAGGAGGGGGAGAAACAAACACAAGCCCAAATAAAGCAGATCACAGAATAAAGCAGTCGTCTGTCAGGAATTCTAACTCTGTCTTTTTCAAGCTGGTTCACAATCATTGATTCTAAAGTCATGTTAATTTAATACAGCCTGAGGAACGTTTCTAGTTCAATAAATAACTAAACGAACACCACTGACTGCTCTTAACCCATCAGAATCTAATCAAAAATCAATAATGCTTGTCAGAAATTCTTGATCGGTGTCATTTCTATAGGTGATATACAGTATATCATACACACACGACAGATGACAGTAAACTTACACAGCAGTCAGTCCCTGCTGAACCACACAAATCATAGCATCGATTGTAATACTAGTGCTCTCTCTCTATATATAGTAGTCAACATTTGAAGTGGATCAAAACAGTTCATCAAAGTTGAAGTCCTAAGATAAGATCGCCTTTTGGTTTTATGTTTTAGGACAACTCTGATGAAAAATTTTGATCCACTTTAAATGTTGACTAATATATATATATATATATGTGTGTGTGTGTGTGTGTGTGTGTGTGTGCTTCCATTAATTCATTCATTCATTCGTTTTTGCAAAGTAGATTAAACTAACTAATGCATAAAAATAATGCATAAACTAGAGTAGAAGAACATTGAATAAAATGTATGTTTTAAAAGTAAAAATATGTGAGAATAAAGATTTGCTGCATTTGGGACCTGTAACCCAAAGGTAGCAGGTTCGAGTCCTAGGTCCGGCAGGGATTGAGGGTGGGGGGAGTGAATTCCCAGCACCTTCTCCACCTTGAGCAACCCTTGAGACCCTTGAGCAAGGCACCGTTCCCCCAACTGCTCCCCGGGCGCCGCAGCAATGGCTGCCCACTGCTCTGGGTGTGTGTTCACGGTGTGTGTGTGTGTGTGTGTGTGGTTGATCACTTCTCACTGCTGTGTGTGTGCATGTTGGATGGGTTAAATGCAGAGCACGAATTCCAAGTGTGGGTCACCATACCTGGCCACAAGTCACTTCACTTCACTTTATTAGATTAAAAATACAGCAAAATCAATAATATTGTGAAATATTACTATACTTTAAAATAACTATTTTTAACATTAAAAGATAATTTATTTCTGTGATGAATTTCAGCATCATTTTCTGGTTTCTTTGATTAATAGAAAAAGTTCAGAAAGAACATGACAGTGATTAAAAGTGCAAACAGCATCAGTGTGTTTTTGCCTGAAGCATTAGTTTAATTTCTGCAATGCATCTGAATATGGAATATGATGCTGGACATGTTGAGTTGACAGTGCAGATGAGTGCCGTGTCTGACGCGCTTCAATTTAACATGCTTATCTAAACACTTCTCTCCCCAGAGTCTTTAGAAACGAGTCCTGGAGCCGGGATCAGATCTCTCTCCAGCATCTGTACAGAAGCACAAAGGCTACCGCCTGAACCAGATGGCTTCACTAACGCTGAGGAAGACAGATGTACGTGTCGCAATATGTCAATCGGGTGAATCGAAACCAAACAAGAGATAAACATGACTTTTTATTTTAAAATTGCTTCTAAATTTCCAGCGCAAATGTCAACCGGCAGCCATTTTTTCACAGGTCACCTGACCCTGTCATGTCAATGCGACTTGATCAATGTTGTTATTAAAGGTGATATATATCATACACACATGACAGACGACAGACAAATTACACAGCAGTCAGTCCCGGCTGAAATACGGCCAATTCTAGCACTGAATGAAATACTACTGCACTTAGAAATGTATAAAGCACAGTAAAAGAGAGACAGCCTATAGCTCGGATATATATAGAGAGAGAGATCAAATAAATAGCGTGATAGCCTATATCTTGATCAAAAATATAGCAATATTATGAAAAATTATTACAATTTTAAATAACTGCATGAGTATCTGTGAAAATGTCATTTATTTCATGTTGATGAAATGACTATTATTGATAATCATTTCGTTGATTAACATGATTTTTATATTTATATCAAAGCTGTGTTTTCAGCATCGTTACTCCAGTCACATGATCTTCAGAAATCATTCTAATACACTGATTTAATGCTCAACACACATTTCTGATTATTATCAATGTTGAAAAATGTTTATTTGAAATATAAATCTTTTGTAACATAATAAATGTCACTTTTGATCAATTTAATGCTTCCATTGAAAACTTGGTGGACTAATATATATATATACACACACACACATACACACTTTTTTTGGCTTGCACACCCAAGTACCATCCATGCATATAAAAATGTACATACTGTACGCAGTCTGCACTACACAGAAATACTATAAATAGTGTGCTATTCTGAACATATGAACATCTGTTGTATCCTAACAGCTCCACCCACTGCCATTGTGACATCATGAGACTCAGAACATATGAAGACGATGTAATTGTGCTGTGAATACCTTGAAGGAGCCGCTGAGACAAGCCAAAGCCTTTAAAGCACAGCAGGTGCTGCATGAATAAAAGAATATGCATATTCATGAACATTAGCATTCATTTGCATACATTGATACACCCTGCATCAAATTAAGGTCAGTTTAAAGCAGTCTAGAGGTGAAACACCTAAAGCCGTAATAAGAGTTTAACATTTCAACCAGAGTTGTGCTTAAGGCTAGGTTTTAATATATTCACAGTGTCGGAGAAAACACTTTGAAACTGAACCTTGCCAAACTACTGCCTATGCATCATTTCATGCAGCTAAAGCAGTCTGGTGGTTTCTGATGTTCGGTTTCACTCAGTTTGATCCGCAGAGACAATTTGTAGGTCAGCCCACCTCAAACAGTGACCAGGAGTTTAATGTAAACCTAAATCTGAAAACATCCGCACTTCATCGGCTGCACAGAAACGGCACACTTCACCTTTAAACTACAAGCACCACAAAAATCTGTTGTGTTGTGGAACAAAAATGATCACTTCTTGTCAAATGAGGTGTCAGCATGGGGAAAATGTCTAATAAAATATGTAAAATACACATAAAAAATGCATTTACTGTCACTTTTGGGAAATGCAATGCATGTTTAATGAACAAAAGTGTTCTTTTGCATTAAATTAAACCATCAATATTAATAATAATCAGTAAATCAGCATATTAGAATGATTTCTGGAGGATCATTTGACAATGAAGACTGAAGTATTGATGCTAAATTTGAATAAAATTGTAAAAAAAAATTTTTTGAATTTTTACTGCAATTAAAAAAATTATAGAGTAAAAATGTGTTAAGATTTCGAATTTTGACTGTATTTTTGATCGATAAATGAAGCCCTGATCACTGAATCCTTTGAAAAGAACCTGATTCACAGAAACGATTCAAATCTATCGGCTATCATTAAAGCATTGACATTTCAGCACAAGTTCATCTGTCACTTTGTTCAAACGAATTAAATCAGATGCCAGCAGGGACGGCTTGTGCCATTCATTCTCAAAAATCACAAAAACAATTAGTTATGGTTAAAACCGTATGCGACCCACGTGCAAGCTAATTTAGGATTCAATTTAAAATTTAATTAGATCATAAATAGCCTACTTGAAATTAGATGATAATTGCCTGACTAAAATGCACATATTTTTTGAAAAGCACCAGAAACAATATTCTTGTCTAATAAATCCAGTTCTACAGAGAATATATATAAGCACACACGCAAAAGATAGTTCTTATTTGAGATAAAATAAACATTAAATAATGTGTATATATATATATATATATACCCTACACTCTCAGAAATAAAGGTACAAAAGCCTTCACTGGGACGGTACCTTTTCAAAAGGGACATGTTTGTACCTAAAAGATTCATTTTGGTACCTTAAAGTTCCATATTAGTACACTTAAAGTGTATTTGAACCTATAGGTACAAAGGTGTACCTTTTCAAAAGGTACCGCCCCAGACGTGACAGCTTTTCTACCTTTATTTCTGAGAGTGTACAGCATCCGGCTGTAAAACGCAGTTGTTTTCTGCATTGCTCTAAAAATTGAAGAGCAGAACTCTTCAGATGTGCACTGCACTTTTATCCAGACGGACGATTTATTATTGCAGTGCGTCCACAGAGGGCAGCCGGCCTCGTTAATGCTCTTCACAAATGTCAGCGCATAAATCTTCGTTACTCTAATGATATTCACACACTTTGCCATGTTGCCGTTGCCACTTTGATGCCGAGACGCCACATACGTCCAATGCTGGTCAAGCTGCTGTTGCTAGGTTACCAGAGCATCAGCAGTTATAGAGTGAGAGCCTTATAGAGCGAAGGTGCTGACACTGGTTTCCTCGTACAAACACAGCGCAAGATGCTGATCATGAGCTGCTCAGAGAATCAAACCCGTCCGATTGAATCATCGCTTCATCAATTACAACTGATGTGCTTCACCGGCTGCTTTTATTTCGAATCTTATATTTTGGGATCTAACTTTTAACAAAAGAAAAAAAAACTTGTATTAGAAAATGCGTATGCCTCAATTTAAGAGTTATGTATTTATCTATATGAATTATATGCAAAATTCCCATCCATTTGGAGTTTTAACTAATAAATTTGATTTAATATTCATTTAATATTATTTATTTATTTAACAATAAATAAATTCCTACACACACATACATACACACATATATCTGCACTTACTCTCATTTGCATTTATTTAAATTAAATAGAATTATTTTCTGAATCTGGATCAATCTGATCTTTGTGAAAACATTTAAAATTACTCAGTTAAAAATGATGAACATGGTTAAAAAAGGCAGATGGAATATATATCAATAGAACAAGCAAAATGAATTGCATGCAAACTCAAAAGCAATTTATTTAATGATCATCAATGTATAAACCTGGTCTTTTATAACTGAGATTGCTCCATCTTTCAGCATCAAACGATTGTTTGTTGTTGTTTGTTTTATTTAAAGTTTGACATGACAGGACATTGCAACACAAAACCCTGAAATGTGTCAAACATACAC
>JAUMHQ010000081.1:19662989-19677713 GCA_032361165.1 Enteromius paludinosus
CGGGTCTGAGGTAAGACACCGGTTCAGTCTGTGTGACACGCTGCTGTCAATCAACTATTGTGGGAGTGGCCTCTGTCTGTGTGACGTCACATGCATTTGAGAATGGCTTGATTTCAGAAGGGGCAACTTATTTTTATTAAATCAAAAGAAAACTACCTTTGGATCTTTATCACTGTAGGGTGGTCATGAACACACACTCCCAACACACATTTCAGTCCAAACAGCTTGAAAAAGTGCATGTACCACTGTATGACCTCTTTAAAAAATATATTTTAATGATCTAATTTATATTATTGCATGAGAATAAAGAGACTGAAAACAAGAGATAAGCTAGCGCAACTTTGTAAATCATCGGCACACGTTCAACGTGTTGTTCTTCAAATATACTACACAAATCTCCAAACACAGATAAAAAGCTGTGTCATGGGCCACTGCTGCATTCAAACCCAGTGGATGTGTAAATAAACCAACGCACTGCAGAATGGGAAACTTTTTATTCATGTATTTCACAAATCCTCTTTTTAAAAAGTAAAAACTTTACAGCAAATGTTCTGCAGGAGAAGAGTTGAAAAACAGAAGCGCAGTAAGAAGCTAGTGTTCGGGCAAACGCTGGGGTCGTCTGAAAGCGTACAGTAGGTCCTCGTGTTCGGGGTGGACAGCGGATCATACTTGTAAACGTATGGAATGTATTTATTTACTGTACAGACACGCAGGGACAAACCCTGCAGAAGAAACCACATGATCTGTGCTGGGGAAATAACACCTATACAAAACCTGGTGCAATATATTTCTCTACCGCTTTTAACTTCCCTTTTAAAAACGCAGTCTCTAAAAAAGCAAGTTAAAATAGTAACTTTTCAACATTTTCATTTTTACTTCTCTTTTATCAGTCAAACGAGGAAATTTCATAAATGCTGTATTATTATTATCTTCAGCATGGCATGTTCATGACCCTTCGGGTGAACCTCATGAAAACATATCCAGGTCACGTTTCACCACATTCATTTTCAAAGAATATTTTGCATAAAGAAAAAGCAGCCTGTTTGAGGATTTATTTATTTTTTCATAATAAATAAGCACATTTTTGTAACCAATGTTTATCTATGAATTAATTATAAGCAAAATGTTTTACATTTATACAATTCATATTATTGATTAAGTATATTCTCTTTTAATTTAAATTTTGACTTTAATATGAAAAATAAGACGTGGTATTAAATACTTATAAAAGGTCTTTCAAAGACTAGTATGTCACTGATATATAATAAAACCATAGCAATAGTTTTTTTGCTTTTTCAAGTTATTCTTATCATTTTAATCTTCTTATATATTTACTATGCCAAGAATTATTTAAAATAAATTATTTAATTTAAATAATATTATAATGCAGAGAAAAAAAAAAAAGAGGATTTTTTTGCTGCATTACAATGCAAAAAAAGCCATGTCTATTTTATTCAAATAAAAGCTTGGCATTAATAACAAAAAAATACTTGATATTACATTATAATTAGTGCTGTCAAACGATTAATTGCAATCAAAATTAGTTCTGTTTACATGTGTGTGTATATTTACTGTCTATGTATATATTTATACACACACAGACAAACACATGCATGTGTGTATATATATATATATATATATTTCTTTTAAGTTTATATTTATAAATTAAATATATTTATACGCAATACAAAATATAATATAAATATATATACATGTAAACATTTAAAAAATATATACTGTATGTGTGTGTATTTATATATACACATAATAAATACACACAGAACACGTACATATGTAAACAAAAACCGCACAATTAATCGTTTGACAGCACTAATTATAATGTAATTAATTAAACTTGTTTTATATATTTTGCTATTTAAATAAGCCAAAATGTGCTTAATTGCCATGAAAAAATGAATATAGTTTTTTTGGTGTGAAATGACCTGGCCATGCTCTCGAGCGTGGAAACCAGCACTGCTGGGAGCTCAGGACTCGACACGGCAGCTCCGAGCGGAAGTAACAGCGTCTGGTGTCGTGTTGACAGACAAATCATAAGCAAAACCATGCAACGGTGGCCACGTAACAATCAGAAAAACAAGGAAGTAAAACCAACACAGCTTTTATACTGCCGTCCCATTTCAGTCCAAACTCCCAACACCCAGAATCCCCCGCATGCAAGACCAGTTACATATAAACACACAACAGCAATCGGCCCTCGTCGCTCTTTCAGCTCCACGCGACCAAGGCTACGAAAATAGAATAAGTGTTTCATATACTTACTGTGTTTCAAACATCTTTACATACATCTGTTTAAAAAATTTGTGCCCATCATGCTAAACCTCACTATAGCACTAATATACCTCTCAATTTTACAAGGTCAATAAAGTCTGTGAGCTCTTAAAGTTTTAATAGTTTTCTTCTCGTGCGATTAAAGCAGCACTAAAAGTGTCGTTAGAACAAACCCTGTGACTACACACTGAACTCCTGACCGTCTGCTAATCTAGGCCCGCTGTGAATTAGTGTCTTTCAGTCATTTACTTCCTGCTTTGGAGTGTTTTTCTGCTTTTTAAAAACGCTCACGGTCCAATCTCACCAAAACACGCCACACTTCACCTAAAATGAAATACATGAAGCTGATTTCGTCTTTCATTGTTTTTCTTATACATTTTATTTATTTTTTGCTTTATGACATTATTTTCATGAAAAATAATGCTCATTACCAGGATGCATTTGTTTTAGTTTGTGTGTAATTCTCATTATTCAATAGTTATTCTCATTACTGTAATACAGCAACACAACGATCATTTTAATCCTTATGAATTAATCAGTTAAAGTAAAAATTTAATTCATGTAAATTAATAAATTAAAAATACTTTTCAATTTAATGCGTAATATTCTTTGCATTACATTTTTGCATTTTGCAATCATAAAATAATAAAACAAAAATCATAATGGTCCTAAAAAATTTTCAATATATTTTATTAGCATATAATGCAATACACATATTTAAAAAAAAAAATCACTGCATTATAATGCAAAGAAAATTCTGCATTTATATACACGAAAAAAGTATTTAAATAATACTACTTTTTTTTGCATTTGTGATAATGAGAATTTGATTTGTGCATCACAAAAATAATGTCACAAAAATACTAATAGTTCTAAAAATTGTTACATTTTCTTTTTATAACGCAATGAAACAACCCGTTTTTAAATATTTCAGCTGCATTATGATGCAAAGAATGTTTTATATTATTTTAAGGAACACTTTTTATTGAAATAAATACATTTCTTTGCATTACAGTTTTGCAATGTGATAACGAGGATTTGTTTTGAACGCCACAAAAAAAATGTCACAAATCTAAAATGTCCTAAAAAATATGTTTGGAGTTTCTGCAAGTTTATGTTTTTTTTTTTTTCAGGGTGAAATGTGACCTGCAGGTTTTGTGAGATTAAACCACCAGCCAATGTAACTAAGCTTGGGTAGTTTTGGCCAACTCTCATTCCCACATCATTTGAGAGTCAATAATAATAACAACAACAATACAGAATAAAAATAAACACCACCCATAATAGTTAGAGATATTAAAGTGTAAAAACTAACTGCTAAAACGAAATCGAAATATAGCTTCAAAGAAGAAGTCTCTGGACATGTGTGTGTGGGTCAGTCGTCTCTCCTCTGGTTGGGGTTTGAAGAGTGTGTGTGTTCACGGAGCAGGTAGTGTGTGAGTGTGTTACCGTTACAGAACCGTTCATGAGGCACTCGAGAACAGAAAACAGTCTTAAAGATCTTTGAGGCTCCTGGGAGAAGGCTCCTACAGAGCGAGGGGCGAAACGGTGCTGGTGCCGGTCGGGGTCGAGCTCGGGGACGGTGTGTGTTTCGGAGGAGCCAGATCCAGGAGGGCTCGGACCGTCCCAGCCACCTGAGGCAGACCTCGCTCTTCCAGGATGTGCAGAGGGAGACACAGCTGGTTCTGCGGCCACGAACACACACACACACACACACAGAGAGAGCAAGGGCGAACAAAAAAAAGGGATGAAAAGGGAGTCAATGAAGAAACAAATTATAAAGTGAATGTAACTTAAAAAATGAAATGATCAAAGGTTCACACAAAAATGAACATTTCAAGATTAACACAAGTTAATTTTTTTTTATTGTATTTGAAGAAATGTGAGTCTCAGCAATGGGTGCCGTCAGAATGAGAGTCCAAACCACCGATAAAAGCATCACAATAATCCACAGCACTCCAGTCCATCAGTTATCATCTGAAGAAGACAAAAGATCAAACTAACCCAGCATTAAAGTAAATGATCTTTGTGTAACACAGCTGTAAGTGAATAAAAAAAAAAACATCCTGGAAAGTGTTAAATCTGAAAGTGCAGCGTGTATAAAGTTATTGTCTCTCAAAACAAAGAGTCGACTCTGAATCATTGAAACAGTACGTTTTTAAGAAGTCCCAAGGCGTAAGATGTTGATTAGCATAGTCCCGCCCACTTTTTAATCTTTTCTCACTGGTCTGAATGAAAATGCTCATTTCTTCTTCAGCACTAGGTGTCACTTTAAAAGCAATAAAAACTCACAAACACTGCTTACGACCAAGTTTGGAAAAAAGTTTGGGAGTCGTATATAAATAAACGCGTATCATTAGAGCTTCCTCCAGTAAAAAAAAGCACATCATATTAAAATCCAGACACATATTTGCTTGATTTCTCTCCTGATGTCTTAACGCTGGATTAGTTTGATCTTTTGTCTTCTCCAGATGTTAACTGATGGACTGGAGTGCTGTGGATTATTGGGATGTTTTTATCAGACTCTCATTCTCACTCTGATGCAGACACACAATTCTACAAACCTGATGAAGAAAAGCACTCATCTACATCACATATGGCCTGAGGGTGAGTGCACTTTCAGCAAATGTTCATTTTTGGATGAACTATAAAATGGAGCAACTTAAAGCAGATAAGGTACGAAGGAAGAACATAACTTAATCATGACAATAAAGAATGATGGAGGAGAAGAAGAGAAATGGAGAAATCGTTCAAACCCGAGAACCCAGAAGCGTTTATTTTGTATGCGATTAATCGCAATTAACCGTTTGACAGCACTAGACTGGAACTATAAATAAACGTTAGTAGAGGCTGTTATTACAGATGCTTATCCTAAAGATCAAAACAGGGTGTGTAAATCATCCTACTTATGCTAAAAATCCATCTATCTTTCCAATATAAAGCTGCGACTCTCAGACTCAAGCGCACAGGTTAACTCGTGATAAAACACACGTCTACAGCGGACACATGAGTTTAGACTTTATTGTAGAAAAGCAGAGGAGGACAACAGTCAGACTGTAGGAAAACCAGGCAATATGGCACACAAAACTGACAGACAAATGCTCAGACACTCTCTGCTGCGTTTCTTAAGTGTGTCAGGAAGATATCACACTGAATAGCTATCCATTAACAACAGGTATGTACTGTCTGATGAGGGCTTTTGTTTCAGCGAGTAACTGTGTTCTGACAACACGCTTGATAACTGCAGGGATGAGAGTGGTTTTCTAACTATTCAAAGGGTTAGACCAATTCTGACGTTATTTACACACCTTAAATCATTTCAAATGTGTACGGTTTACTTCCGGCACAAAAGGAGACATTTAACAGACTGTCCCAGCTGCTATTTTCCACATAATAGGCTTCACTCAATGAAACACGTGCAGAATTTTGTTTTTATGGACAAATGTATTCTCATATGCATGCTGTATGCTCATTTTATGGACAAACTACTTCAAATGTACTCATGTTTTCATGAATGATGCCCTAATGAAAGAACAATAAAATCACCATATTATATGAACTGCAGTTTTGATAGGACTATATTACAAGCATTTTGAAGCTGCATGAAGGCATGTATGCCACATCCGTTCACTTTAATTGTATGGAAAAGAGAAGCTCTCACAGTACGGCAAAATTTCTCCTTTTGTGTGGAAGAAAGCAACTCATACGGAATGACGAGCAGGTGAGCAATTGTTATTTTTGGGTGAACTATGGTGTTAACCGTGAGGTGGAAGACGGTGACACACACACAGTAAGGCACAAAGGGATAAAACAGGGGAAGTTTATGGTTTGGCATCCTCCTCTCTGTCTCATTTGCTTTTTATTCAAGCAAACCCTCGCAAACTCAAAGCCTCGCGGAGTACTGGTACACTTCTACAGACTTTGGGGAAGAGTGCAGCAGTCGTGATGCACAATAAAGGGCTCGTTCATGGAGCAGGCAGCTTGTTCTGTCGTCTTGTTTAAGGCTGAATGGGCGGATCGGCCCAAATTTGTGCTTCTCGATGGAGCTTTGATTTTTGCTATGGAAATGTGCTCTCTACACACTCACAGACACGCATATAAACACTCGCAAGTGACTGTTCGCTAAGCCCCGCCTTAGAACATCACTGGCCAATCCCATTTTAGCAGCAGTTGCCATTTATAAATCAACAAATGAGACTTCTGTTCATTTTAATCCATACTTTACTTCAGCAAGGATGCATTAAATTGGTCAAAAGTGACAGTAAAGACATTTCCAAAAGATATCTATTTAAAATAAAACGCTGTACTTCTGAACTTTATCCAGAGCAATAAAATGCATCCCAGTCTGCACAAAAATAATGGGCAGCACAGATGTTTTCAACACTGATAATAATTGGAAATTTCTGAAGTATCATGTGACACTGAATACTGGAGTAAGGATGCTGAAAATACAGCTTTGATCACAGAAATAAATTAAATTTGAATATATACGCACATAGAAAACAGTTATTTTAAACTGTAATAATATTTCACAATTCTTTACTGTGTTTTTGGTCAAACCAATGCAGCCTTGGTGAGCAGAAGATTAATTTCTTCTAAAATATCAAAAAATCTTCAAACTGAACAGTAGTGCAAATAACATTTTTTTCAATAAATGGCACAAAAATCCGGTCTATTTAATCCCAGCATTAAACCAAATCATATCAAATTTGCACTAACATTATTTTAAAAAGACTAACTAAGCAAGCAACTATATGCAGAGGGGGCGGAGCTTAGCGAATCTTGTGCACTATAAACGTAACATCTGTGTGCATAAACACCAGCTATTGTGTCATTCTGCACAAAGAAACAATTGGCTTTTAGTGCAGTGATTAATATGGAAGTGCGATTCAAATGCTCGGCACCAGGTGGCAGTAGAGAGCACATAGCAGCGACATGATTGACAGGTAGAAAAGAGCATATCCAGCCAGCTGGGAAGAAGGAGCGGAGTGAAGAGGAGGCGGAGCAAGAGAGAGCAAGGCCTCTACCAGCCTAAACACACAAACCACCTCCCCTTTTAGCACGTCACCCACTGAACACAAACTATCCTGCACACAGAGCCCAGATCAGGAGGAGGAGGAGCGTTCAGATAAAACATAATGAAGAGTTGATGGTTTTAAATTGAAAGGGAATGGAGGGAGAGAGAGAAAGAAAGAGTTAGTAGTATTAGACTTGAAAGCACTAGAGGAAACAGCAAGAGGTGTTAGGTTTGAAGCAAATGTGACCCTGGAGTACAAAACCAGACATAAAGATATTTTTTGATTAATCCATAAATAATCTTTCCAGTGATGTATGGTTTGCTAGGATCAGACAATTTCTGGCTGAGATACAACTATTTGAAAATCTGAGGGTGGAAAATTCGCCTTTATAGTTGTCCAAATGAATACTACTAATCAAAACTTTTAATACATTTATGGCAGGAAATTTACTAAATGTTACAGTGTATACAGTGTATTTTTAACAATTGATACCTGTGCTGCTCACGACTGCTTTAGTGCTCCAGGATCACAAATATGAAACAGAGAAGTTGTTTCTTAATTTGGTTTTAAAGAATACCTGAGGAACTCCAATTCTGCGGCAGGCCTCTAGGAAGTTCTCCACATTTCGTCGACACTTGGCCATCGTTAGTTTGGGCTGAAAAAAAACAAAAAACATGAAATCGATGCGATGCTTTGCACACGCACATAAGCTAGAACAAACACAGAAGGTCTCTCACCACTGCCGGTGAGGGTACATGGATGCTCGGGATGGATCGGGGACGCACGTGGTTGGCCAGATGACACAACACGACCCCGTCTGTCAAAGCTGCACCGAGATCACTGGGTAAGGACACCTTGAGTCGGCACTCGATATTCTACAGGGTCGCAAAATAAGACTTAGAGAAGGAATGATTGTAAAGAAAAATATATACACACTACCAGTCAAAAGTTTATTCTTCAAAGAAACCTGAAAACTTGCCGTTTTAAATGTTATAATAATAATAATAATTAGAATTGTCTTTTGAGCAGTAAATCAGTATATTAGTATGATTTCTAAATAATCATGTGACACTGAAGACTGGAGTAATGATGCTGAACATCACAGAAATACATTACACTTTCACATATTTCAATAGAAAACAGTTATTTAAAACAGTAAAAATGTTTGTAAAAAATCTTCTGCGCTGCTCATGCGTGCAGTGTAAAACCAGCGTGTTTAATGAAACGCTTAATTCGCGCGAATCGAGCTGCAGGATGTCTAATTGCGTCTTTGCATTGACTTAACATATAAATCACTCGCGCTTAACGCTTCATTCGCGTCTGGTGTGAACGCAAGGATGAATGTCTTGTTACGTCCACGAATGCATTTGTTTATTTAATATAATCGCAACATTTGCTGTAATGTAATCGCACAGGCTGACATCGCGATTGCGATATGATTAATCGTGCAGCACTATAAATAATACAAGCAGTTTGTTTGACGCACCCTTCTTAGCTGCTCTATCAGTATTGCCTCCTCTCCCGTGGGGGCGGGACTCTGTGTGGGAGTGGCTTCTGATGACTCCGCCTTCTGTGTACCTGATTCTCCTGCGAAACATACCATACATGCCATTAGGAGCATGTCAGCACATAGCAACATGAACCTGACAAGTAGCAATCAGGAGCAATGATTGACATGCCTGTAATAGAGGCCTAGAGTGACTGCCCACTGTTGAGTGTTATTTATTTTAGTATTATTTATACACAATTATAGCACATATATATATATATATTTGTACTTTAATTCCTTCCTGAGGGTTAGGAAACAACAATACATTAACATACATGTTATGCCCTTCAAGTAAATGATAAAATGAAGCATTACAAAATATTAAAATATATACAGACACTGATTCATGGGCTTTAATTACCATACCCTATAAGTGGGCAGTAAGGCTTTATTTATATGCATATTAATAGTGTGGTTTGCAGAATACACTAATAACCAAACACCAAAGATCTGTACATACACTATTTGGACAAAAAGTACTGGAACACTTTTCTTTAGAACAGAAAAAGCACTTCCAAAACTGTCTCCACAAAAATGTTTTGTAAGCGTCTAAAACGACTGTGATCAGTTTTTGAATCAATCATTTCTTTTCTAACCTTACAGAGCCACTGTCATGTTAGAATAGAAAAGTGTCCTGTCCAAACTCTTGCTATGAAATTAGAAGCACACAATTCTGTAGAATTTCATTATATGCTTAAACATTAATATTTGCATTCATGGAAATGATTAAAGTAGTCAAACCTGCACCTAAGAAGGTGGGCAATATAGTGTATATAAGTGAGTGCATCATATGTTTATTCATGAAGTCACACACAACAGCAATTGGCTGCAACAGATAAACGAACCTTTTTTCTTCTCCTCACGCTGACTGAGGCGGAACAGGTAACTCTCAGGTCTCTGGCTGGGGCCACGGGTCGGGGACGGGGCCACTGGGGTGGGGTACGAGGGAGACTGAAGGGCTACAGGACCGGAAGAAAAACACAATGAGATGTGGGTAAAGAATGAAATAATTATACAGAAGGATAAAGGAAGATCAAATCTGATATAAACTAAAACATACCGGTGGGTGACAGCGAGCCATAATCTTCACCTTGCTACAGAAGGAAAGAGAAAAAATAAAAAGGTCATATCAGAGGAAATAATATGAACAATCTGTGGCATGCACTTAAATCTCATAAAGATGTCCATCACAGATATTCCTTGGCAGTTTCTGTGGGATTCGTTTTTGATGTGGGAACTTCCAAACCCTAAACAAACATGCATCGGCTGTAATCTTACACCATCTCCTAAAAAGGCATGACGTGACAGCTTTCAAGCATCATTTCCTCAATGAAATAGAAATACTGCCCACAAAATCAGTCGATCACAAAATATTTGATGTTTGTTACAGTATAATGCTATATTAACCCAATTAAGAAATTTTTTGAGACAAAAAAAAAAAAAAAAGAATCAAGGGACCAAAAGTACTTTGATAATCACGGTTATGTCACGTGTCATGGAGTAAGATCTGAATGCAACGGCAGTATCTTTGTTTAGGGAATTAACGAAAGCAAATAGTCCACAATATGCTTATTTGCATCTCTAGAAAAAAAGTGGAGGAAGCAGATCATCTCCAGGCTCTTGTGGTTCAGTACCTGCGGTGAACAGGAGGAGGCGACGGATAAAGAGGGAGACACACAGCCATTCAGCGGCACAGCAGAGAGAGACTAGCCAGCCAGAGCAATGCAGAGAGAGAGAGAGAGATACGAAACCATGGGAAATAAAGGAGCGGGATTAGGAAATTAATAGAGGGTTTGAGAAAGAGTAAGAGAGTTTTGGAAGAGTAAAAAACTGTATTACTGAAAATGCAGCAGGAAAAATGCTAAAACAAATGTTAAAAGTTTTTAATGCTGATGATTGTTCAAATTTAAATAAATCATGAGGCAACATGCATTATAAAATTATTTGCATTTATGAAAACAAAGCTACAAATAAACAACCAATAAATATATAAACAAATATTATTGATATTTGAGTGTACAAACATCTTGTTTGAGATCTTCTACAGGTTACAAATACATTATTATTATTTAATTGACTATTTTCTTTTTCTTTTTTAAATTTTGATTGTTAAATGGTTGTCAAAATGTAAATAGCATGCATAATAAAATTATTTATGTCTACAAAAACAGAGTGAAGGCGGCAGATCATCTTCAGTCTAAAATAAAATAAACTACCAATTAATACAAGTTTAATGCTAAAAAGGTTTTGAGGTTTATTCATATTCCTTACTCTAACTATGAGCAATACTAACTATGAATCAGCATTAATTAATGGCAGTGTATGGTAGGTCCCCATTTAGACAGCTAGCAAACATGTCTGTGTGTCTTTCACCTGTTTGTGAGGGTCTGGCCTCTTCTTTATAGTGTTGGTATCTGTGTCTATCTCAAATATCAGTAGGGGCTCAAACTCACTCTGACACAGAACCAACATGACAGAGAGACACAGAGAGAGAAAGACAGAAAAGGAAGCAAAAAGAAGCAGGGCAGGCGTGTTAAAGATGCTCGCCGGGAAAAACAGATCTAATATTAAAGATGCACTCAGCAACTTTAAATAGCAGTTACACAATAATAACTCAAAATTGCAATGTAAGGCTGGTCGTATCTTAGCAAAACAGCGTTTCTTGTGAGTGGACACCATTTAAAGCACGTGTCAAAAGTTCAATTAAATTATGAGTAAACTTTTTAATCACTGAGTGCAACTTTAAAGGATGTTAACAGATTAACATGGATCAGAAAAGCAGTTTCGTTTGGAAATGAACTTGAATCATGTTACACATTATGCAAAGTTAAAAAGCACAATAGTGACGTCTGTTAAGGGAAGGGAACACACAAACGAAATGAGATGGTGCAGAGGATGACGCATGATCTGAGCTGATTGGCTCTTACCATGAAGAGGGCGGAGTCATCGGTGTGAGTGGACCGTCTGGAGGGGTACAGACTCTGGGGTGGGACAGTACGAATATGAATACAGCGCCACACACTCACACACAGCAGGATGAAGTGATGGACAGGGAGGAAGTGATTGTGTAAATGTGAAGGAGACACTCACCTCACTGTCTGTCGGACTGAGCTTCGTGGGACTCGGAGACGACTTGTGCTGAAAATAGAAAGACACATGATTTCCATTCTCTAGAAACTTCACCAGACACATGTTGGGAGAGTTCCTTTTCACTTTCGCTCATAAGACCATCGACTTCTATTGTATTTTTTTTCCATTCTATAGAAGTCAATGGGTACCGTCAACTGTTGGGTTACCAACATTCTCCAAAATAATGTGTGTGCACGTACCTTGACGAAATTCATAACAGCGTCTCTTTGCACGGATCTTGTTTTCTGTCTCTCCTCCTCGTACCGCAGCGCTGCTAGCTGAGCTTCCCGTCTTATTCTCTCCACACCTCCTCCAGAACCTGACGCCCCGCCAGCCGAGCGCTGACACACACAACCAGAGTCAATTCGGAGTAAATTTCACTGACGGAATAATGAGATGTGAATGTACAGGGACTCTCACCTGATTATGAGCGTATGAAGACGTGAGCGCTGTATCCGACCCGCCACTAAAGAGACAACAACCGTTACTGCAAGATATTTTTTAATTCGTAATTCTTCAGCCGCCAAGCATCAGTGGTTCATAGGCATACATTGTAATAGCTGCTGCTCTTCTTAAGAAGTCTATGGTGGCCCATAAAACTGCTTATGAGAAAGCTATCAAATTTTGTATGTAGATAAAGGACAGCTTCAACATTAACCGTAGCAAGTGTGAAGTTTCCAGCACCACCAACAGGCTACATTTGCAGTAGTCTTTATGCTAATAACTGTTGAACTGTAAAGTGCAGAATCACAAGGACACAATTCTTTTAATCTCTATGGTCAAGATTTGTTATAATTTTTAATAATTAAAAATAACAAATGTTCATGATACTTGTAGTTGAATTAAATTAAAGTTGAATTAGTTTAGTACCGGTTATGTAAGGAGGTTTGGCGTCTCGGATCATCAGTTCTTAAGTCTCTGGATGGGCTGGTCTTCACTGGTGAACCCTAGGAACAAAGTAAAACCTATCTTTATCCTTGTCTTAACAACAAAATCTGACAGGTGTTCACAACAAAGTAATCAGATCAACCATTAATTGGTAATGCCTACTTCTCTGGTGATTCGTCTTTCAATGTAGGCCATAAACTGTGAGCTGAGGCTGACAGGCTCCGCCCCTCTAAGGCTCCGCCCATCTTCATCATCATCATCCCCTGTAGAGTTGTCAATGAAGTCTATCTGTTCAAGCTCTGCTTCCACTTTAGAAAGAGATGGCAAGGTGATGTCAACTTAAAACCCCGTAGAGCTTATTTCTGAAGTACAGTGCTTCATTAGTGTAGATGTCATCTCACATGTGCCATTGGTGACGTGGGACCCCGTCCGATGATCCTCACGTTCTCTTTCTCGATCTCGTCTCTGTCTTTGCTCTCTGCTGATTTCCGCCACTCTTGAAGGCAGGTCTGACAACTCGTCTGAAGGCTTTAAGAAAGGACAGGACAATGAAATGAGCAACACATTCTGGAGGATAACCGCTGATTGAGCGATCGGAATAGCACTTGCCTCGTTTCCTGACCACCTCTTGTCTCCGCTGTCCACACTGTTAAAGCCAGAGTCCAGAGCTCCGTACGGCCGGCCAGGATAAGAATCCTCCGCACTGAGAGACAGACAGAACAGAGAGAGCACCATCAATCAGCTGAGGTTTCACACAAAGAAATAGTCTGCTAAAGGTCTGAAATTACTGAAATCTCTACAAGAGATGAAAGCAAAATGTCTTTGATTTCCGGGTGGATAGATATGGCATGGGCCCCTCCCCCAATGTGATTGTTATCCATCTTGAATTTATTTTAAACGTAGTTTTATTGTATTTTATTTTATTTTTACTTTATCAAGTTCTTGATTGTTGGTCTCAAGTTGTTTTTTTAATTTAATTTAATTTTTACTATATTGTATTTTATTTTATATTCTATATTTTATTTTTCTTCAGCTCAAGTTAACATCTTTTGGAATGAAGTTGATGATTTTTAGCTCAAGTTTAGCCCAATTATTATTTTTTTTTTCTATTTTATTATAATTTTTTTTTTATATTTTTTTTTATCTTTTATGTGCCACCACAAATGTTATGCATTTTTTTGCTGCTTGTATACAAGATCCACATAAGACCAAATTTCCTGAGAAGTTTGATCTCTACATCATCTCATCTACTGTCATCCGGTTTTGCTGCAATACCTTCATTCCAATCAACCCAAGCTTTCATTCTGTCTGTGTCTTTTCCTTTCCCTCCCTTCTTATCTACAGAATCACCCTGTTCTGCGCGTCCTCTGAGAGATACGACCGATAAACACCGGCTCAAATGAATGTGGGTGCGAAAGCGAAAGGCAAGGAGGAGTTTATGCTTTCAAAACTGAAATGAAGTGAGATCTTACCAGGATCCAGGCAGAGGTCTTCTGTCGTAGTCTGGGAGGTCTGATGCTGCTTTACATGCCTCCATGTTTAGATATTTAAATATATGGATCTTTCCTTTTATACAAATCTGGAAGAAGACATCAGAAAGGTGATCACTTTTATTTAGGGATGCAATGATACCACTTTTTAAGAACCGATACGATCCCGAAAATTCAGAGTATCTGCCGATAGAAATCCGATCCGTCACCAGTGATGTTTTGTTTTTTTGTAAATCCGTGTAGAAATGTGTGTTGACCTGATCATCACTCTTAAACACAATCTACTGCCATAGAATGCATTGAGAGAATATTTTAAATTGTTCTCTGATATGTACATAGAAGGTATGTAGCTTAGGTAAGG
>JAUMHQ010000081.1:19697903-19710604 GCA_032361165.1 Enteromius paludinosus
TCCCCTTACCTAAGCTACATACCTTCTATGTACATATCAGAGAACAATTTAAAATATTCTCTCAATGCATTCTATGGAACCTTTAAGTTAGTTAATGTTCAGGGTTAAAGTATGTAACTTGATATTACTCTATTCTTCCCTATTGTATTAAATTTGTTTATTATCATATTTTATTTTTATAATTTAACACTCAACGCTCAGAATTAAGGTATGAAACTTGATATTTTCTATATATCTAAATCTATTCATTTATTTCATAAATCTGATAATTTAACACTTAAAGTTCAATTTTTAATCTTGATATTGGTCTGTTTTTGTATTAAATGTATGTTAAAATCACATTTATTTAATACATTTGAAAATGTAACTTTTAATGTTTAGGATTGAATTATGAAACTTGATTTTGGGTTATTTTATATATATATTTTTTTTCTAATAAAACTATTTTTAAATCTGCAAATCTTTTATTGGTCTATTTTCCATATTTTATTATTTCATCTAATTATTTTGCAGTCAGATTTATTTTTAACAAATTGATAATTTAACACTTGATGTTCAGGATTAAAGTATGTAACTTGAGATTGGTCTATTTTATTATTATTGAATAAATCAAATACTTAATTTCATAAATAAATGATTGAAATACTTAAACTTCAAGGCTCACCCTATTTTCTCTTTAAATAAATCAAATATTTTATAACCAAATCTAATATGTTTGATAATTATATACACAAGCTATTTGTTTATTAAATAAAACAAAATGTATTTTGTACATTTGAACATTTAACACATTAATGCTAAGGACAATTATACATACACTTTAAGTAAGAGCAAAGCCATAGTTAGCAAACAGCACTGATTCATCCAAACACTTGATAATTAGTGTCCTTTCGTAAGCGTTAATCCACTTCAATCAGTAGAAGGTAGATTTTATGGCTGCGTAGACTAAACCCAACACCTAAATAACCTGCTCGCTGTTATTAATCATATCTGATCTGTGCGTTTATGAAAGGTGCGGCTCTTCTGGCCGTGGATCTTGTGTAACTGGACACCACGTGTTACGCATTTAAACCCATGCCAGATAAATGTGTTTAGAGTTGAAACAATAACCTCTTCATGCAGTGAACACTTGATGATATTATATTTAGCTGAAGATTATAATAGTTATTGTTTAGAAATGTGCACGAGTAAAGGTTTGTGTACAGAAATGGTTTCCTGGAGCTGTCCTAACTGGAGTCTTGCGTGATAAATAAATGTTTTCTCCGCATGTCAGCAAACCTGAGCCAGGATGTATTAATAAACCATGCCTAAAAAATCACAGACATAAAAACTGATGCAATATTTAGGATGTCACCGTCACAAGTGTGACTCAGGCTGGTAATATTTTGACAGTATTTTTGAGAGAAGTCTCTTCTGCTCACTTAGCCTGCGTTTATTTGATCAAAAATGCATTAAAAATAGTAAAATGTTATTGCTTGTAAAATAGCTGTCTTCTTCAAGAACATATGTTAAAATGTAATTTATTTCTGCGATCAAAGCTGAATTTTTTTGCATCATTACTCTTCAGTGTCACATGATCCTTCAGAAATCATTCTGATATGATGATTTGCAGTACAAAAAACATTTCTGATTATTATCAATGTAGAAAACAGTAGGGCTGCACAATATTTCTGTGGAAATTGACAAATAGGCACAATTTAAGCACAAGCCTGCAGAGCAGAAGCTTGATTACGAATTAAAAAGCGTACTTTTAGTCTAATTTCATGAATAATAATGATCAATTCATTTGCCTTTTCTCTGAAGCTTGTTACACGAAACAAGCCTAAAGGATAAATCTAAACTGAACCCAGTCCATTAAAGGCTCTAGGAATATCTTTTTGGCAATCCACTAACTAGTTAAATATGCATGAGGTTTTAAGTAATCCTTGAATGGATTGTCAGTGTTAGACCAGCTTAAAGCTTGTTTCATCCAGCGAGTGGGTAATGCAACCGAGTTTCCACAATGATATTCATCTCTAGATTGTTTGGCAGATCAAAACAGTGCATTTGGTCACTCGGTAACAGCACACCTGCCTTCTACAAACTCACAGACTTTGAGAAACACAAGCGTTACTCCCCTGAGATTAATGCTTGGGTATGCTCAGTAGTGAACGCCACTAAACGGGTCACACAGAGCAGTGTTTGCATTGCTTCGTGTGTTCAGGACACTCCCTGTTTCTCCGTCCATCATGAATGACGGTGTTCTGTTCAGGCATGTGAGTGTAATGTAGTTGAACAAGTGCAATGCAATCTTCCGCCCACCAGAAACCACCTGTGATCTGAAGCAGAAGTGTGTTTAGTTGCACATCATGAGCAGCTCTTCCTCAGCTGATATAATACCAGAGGTTGTGTTGGGAGAACGAATAACCACTGTCTGTGCCTCGTTTAGGCCTGAAGCTGTTTTGTTTGGTCATTGGAGGAATCTTGACCAAAGATGACAAAGTGCATTTATGCATTTGT
The DNA here is from genome assembly GCA_032361165.1 of Enteromius paludinosus. Lineage (NCBI taxonomy): Eukaryota > Metazoa > Chordata > Actinopteri > Cypriniformes > Cyprinidae > Enteromius > Enteromius paludinosus. The sequence continues at coordinate 19,700,403 of JAUMHQ010000081.1, forward strand.
TTGTCTTTTAATGCTCCATGTTTATTATGTAGTGCTGCATAGTTGGGCCTGTATATTGTCATTTCATAAAAATAAATAAATAAATAAATAAATAAATAAATAAAATTATATATATATATATATATGTATATATGTATGTGTGTGTGTGTGTGTGTGTGTGTGTAAATAAATATATTTATTTATATTATTATAAATATAAATAAATAATTAATATATAAATAAATAATATATTTATTACATATTTTTTTATATTATATATGTAATATAACTAATATATTTATTTCAAAAATATTAAATATTAATATTGTAATAAAACAATTTCACTAAATAAAATAAAATTAAGTATCTTTAAGTACCATTGATTAATAATAATAATGTGTTAATGTATTGTAATACAATGTAAGAATATTAATTATTATTATTATTATGAATACTAAGTAAAATCTAAAATTATCCTTGTAATAAAACATAGTTTGCTTATTTGTTCGTTTTTACAGCCAAATGTTTTATTACAATTGTTATTTTGTTTTATATTTGTATAATAATAATAATAATAATTACAATAATAATAATTGTTTGTATTGCAATACCATGTATTATTAATATTATTATTATTATTAGATAAAATTGATCAAAATATAAAATGTTACCATTGTTAAACAATTTTACTGCACAATTTGACCAGGCTGAATTGAATATGTATTAATTGAATATATGAATAGGTATTAAAAAACAAGTCAGCTTTTGCAACAATTTTAATGCTTGTTGACTTTAATATAATGACTTCATTAATTATGAGATGCTCCCTTATTGAACTTTGTGTTTTTTTTAAATGGTTGTTCTGAAGATGATGCCGTCGTTGAGCCTCAGTGACACTAAACCAGGAGCAGAAAAACACATCTGGTTTAATTCCAGGGGACAAACACATGGCCTCTAGAATGAATGCTCTTTGTCTGTGTGTGTGACAGGATCTGTGTGAAGACCCGCACTTGTTTGTGAACGGGATCAGCGCTCACGACCTGCACCAGGGGCAGCTGGGAAACTGCTGGTTTGTGGCGGCCTGCTCCAGCCTGGCCTCCAGAGAAGCTCTGTGGCAGAAGGTGAGTTTGTGGCGTTAGCGCTGACCACACTTCTACTTGGGCTACGTCTACGCTAATCCAGATAAATTTGAAAACAGCGTTTTTGTATAAAACGTCCACACTATCGTTTCTGAAGAGTTGATCATCCACACTGAAATGACTGAAAACGATTCGATCTGCGTCATTTCCATCTGCTTTATTTACTTGCATTACATCTTCTTTGAAGAAAAGCTATCTGGAGCATGCACGGACTGATATTAATCTTTATTAGGGCTGTCAAAATTGAGAGCAAAAAGCTCAGTTTTTCAGTGTGGACGGAAGGCCAAAACGGAGAGAAAAAGATGTGTTTTCAAACGAAAACGTATTAGTGTGGACATGGCCTTAGTCGCCACTCTTTGTAAGTCTTGTAACTCATCACACAGCACTGTAGACTGTAAATGTATTATAATATTGTGAGCGTGATGTGAGCAATGCAAAAGGTAATTTCCTGTAAATGCATGAGCTGAAAAATGTGGATCTTAAATGCATTTTAGAATTAAAAATCTGCCAAATGCATGCTGGTTGAAAGTTTGGAATGAATCATCTGACTCGGACGACCAGCTGCTGGGAATTCAGTTTGGCATCACAGGAATAAATTGCATTTTTGAAAATATTTTAAAATTATAATAATATTTAACATTTTTATTGTAATTTTAATTAAGATGCGGATCTATAATAGAGAACATCAGTGGTTCAAACGCACAAAAACATAAAACAAACAATTATTCTAAACTTGACCAGTAGTATAAATAAAAATGTAAAACAAATATATCTAAATTAAAGGTGTAGCTCAAACAGAACTCTTGGAAAATGTGTATTTCTTGTTTTGATGCCAGTGAAGTAATATGTTATTAAAAATGCAAGCTCTGTTAATTTTCTACATTTATTTATATTTATACCATATGCAGTTTTGTTTCGTTTGTCCACATTTAATTTATATAATGTATTATAATACATGAGTTTTATATATATGCACACACAGACACACAGATACTAGTTATTTATTTATATTTAACTTTGTTTGCTTCCATTGTCCTCATTTCTAAGTTGTTTAGGATAAAAGCGTCTGCTAAATTACTAAAAGTAAATTGAGATGAAAACAGTGTAGCACAGGCAGAATGCAAGAACCCTCGCTGAATCTTTTATTTTAATTTCTTGCTGTGATTAAAAGTGGTGTCTAATACCAGCTAACCACATAAAACGACTATAAAGTAGCTCTGATATTTGTCTGTGATAGTGATTGAAGGTTTTCTCGCTCGGCGATATCAGCGGCTCACCCTTCTTATCATTAGTTTGGTTAATAATTTAGTTAAATGTCGATGAAAGTTAATATTGTGTAATATTGAGCCTGGATCACAGAAGCAGTCATCAGCAGAAAAATGCATTGTATGGGGCAAAATGATCCATTTTTCTTTTATGCCAAAAATCATTTGGATATAAAGTAAAGATCAAGTTCCATGAAGATATTTTGTAAATTTCCCACTGTAAATATATAAATACTTAATATTTAATTATTAATATGCATTGCAAAGAACTTCATTTGAACAACTTTAAAGGTGATTTTCTCCATGTTTAGATTTTTTTTGCACCCTCAGATTCCAGATTTTTTTGTTATAAAGTTATAAATAGTTAAATAGTCTCTATGCTGTGGGAAATCATTCTGCAGACCGGCTCTGATAGTGAAACCTCATCATTGCTCGGCCCCCGCAGGGTTAATTATCATTACCTCCCTTTCTCACATCCTCACCTGATTGGAGGTGAAGTGTTTTAGCTGTTCATGATGCCTTGGTTCGCTGAAGACTGATATTATATGTGTGTAATGTAAATTTATTTATCATCCAGGTCCAGTTATTGTCAGCTGTACAGAACACCTCGTTCTGCAGCTTTCCATGTTATTTATGAACACACTGGTCTGTAGTGCAAACTGTTTTTACATTTCTTTCCAGCTAATGAACCAGAAATCTTGCCCACAGGCTTACTTCTGCGTTGAACAATAAAATGCATATTTGTAAATATTTATAGATTTTTTTTATTACATTGCAGGGTGTCTTTACAGTTTATGTTCTTTACAAAAATATATTTTTTTGTTTAAAAAACATTGCCAAAGTATTTTCTTTACAAAAAACATGATTGGTTTGTATTTTCATTTTATTTTTATTTTTTCTTATTTCTATTCGTCTTTATTTTTTAGCTTTTTATTTTATTTTATTTTATTTGTAAAAAAATAAATAATAATTGCAGCTTTGTATTATTCTCCCAAAGCGACTTTGTATGAGTGTGTGTGTGTGTGTGTTTTAGTGAATAATAACATCACAATGTTTCCAAACGTGATGTTAATTTGTATTTTCCAAGTGTTTGCTAAAATCTCAACCTCTGCTGAGTTTGATGGCTGTTGTTTATTCCTCAGGAGCAAGCTCATAATTTCAGTCAGAACGTGATGTTTCCTCGTTACAGGTGCGCAGTAATCCTTCCAGACAGAGTCTTGGGATGTTCTTACCGTGCGTTATTAAGACGAGTCTTGTTTCGGGAGAATCAGATGTGACTAATTGGAGACTTGGGGTTATGGTATTTTGATTTGTGTCCACACGACGCACAATCGTGGACAAACACGGCCTCCCGCGGGATGACTTCTGTTTGTTTTCCTCTATAAGACACTTCCAGATCCGAGCGCATGGAAAGAGTTTTTAACACACTTCCGTCGTACGTCATGCGTCCGAGTCGCTCCACGTAACTCTCATTAAAGCTGTCACACCGCTGTACACTCATCTCCCTCCTGAGGTCTAATTACTGTCCTGTAACGCATCCCCCTGAAGACACACACACACACTCACACACACACACTCGTATAGTGAGCTACCTACCTAGACAGCATGGTCTTAAAAGTAGGGTGCAATCCTATGTTGCCATTTAAGACCTCATTTTATGAAGGCAGCATCACATCTGTGCTTAGAGAATACAATCCCAGAATGCACTGCACTCTCTGTGAAATTAGAATTAAATTGTTACTTAAAGCCTTATAAATGAAAGCCTAATTATTCATAATGTGTGTTGTAATAAATCATATCTTGTTTATAATTTAAAATGCATAGTGTAAGAAATGTTATAAAGTGGTTACAGTTGTTCATGAGATGAGGTGTATTCCAATTAATGCATTAAAACAACTTTTATAATGCATTATACATAAAGTCTTGTTTTGCGCTGTTTTCATGCATCATTATGAATTAGCTTTTATGAATGTAGTAGGAATCATGGGGTAAGACTTATTCACAGTGACCTTGATATGTCGCTTGTACATACTAAATTATAATGAAATGTACATAATTACATCCTACTAACTCTAAACCCAACCCTAATCCTAACCCTAGTCTGAAATTAAGTACTATTAATTAATATATTACTCAGTACTTGTGTGATTACACCAGAAATTACCCAAATTTACCCATATATACCTCAAATGCCATCTGAAAGTGAGGTTTAAACATTTCAACTTAAAATGTTTTGCATGTCTTGTTTTTATCATTTTATATATATATATATATGTATATATATATATATATATATATATGTATAGATATATATGTATGTATATATATATGTATAGATATATATGTATGTATATATATATGTATATATATATATATGTATATATGTATATATGTATATATATATGTATATATGTATATATATGTATATATGTGTGTATATATATATATATATGTGTTTTTTTTTCTATCCTGTAACTAAAATAAAAATGTTTTAACGTAGAGGCTATTTTTTTATGTAGTATTAATATTTTCCTTTTTTTTTAAAGGCCTGTTTATGATTACAAAAAACCCTTTACTGTACAGTATGATATATCAAATAATAGCCTGTGTTGCATCATAGGGCAACTTTTTTTTGCAGTTTTTATTTTTTTTATATTATGAATTAAATATGCATCTGATTGATAATGATGCTAAATTACATCATACAATTTACTACAGTTTTCTTTTTAATAAATAGTAAATAAAATGTAAATACTTCAATGTAATGTCTTTTATTTTATTTCTGATTTTAAACAAAATTGTATTTTTTTTTTATTATTATTTTTAATAATGTTAATTTATTTAAAAACTTTTTTATAATAGAAGATACAAGATTGTGTAAATAAATGGTTTATGCTTGCTGTGTTGACAAGCTGATATCATATGTTAACTACTTGATTTTATTATTTAACGCAACAATAATTTTTTTAAAAGTTAACTCTTAAGTAAAAATTATCTATTTAAACCATCATTTGAAGGCATAGATGTTCACACCTGGGGGAAAACGTTTTCATTGCTAATGTGGGAAATGATTTTAATGTGCCTGTCAGAGAAGGAATTACCATTTATTGTCTGTTTAGCAAATAGTTCATAGCACACAGAGAATATTTTACGTTGATTCTTTTAAAGAACTTGCTCACAAACTGAACTGAATCTGAGTGATTCTTTAACAACTTGTATGTCTCATAAAACTAATACAAGCTAACATGTCAGCAGATGTGTAATGGAAACACTTCGATGAAGCAAACAAACACATGAATTGGCTTTTTGAAGCAGTTAATTGAAACGAATCGTTGGAAAGAATCAGTGAATCAGATTTCCCAGAACTAATGCGTGGCGTTTGCTTGAAAGCAGGGCGCTTCGATTGATTCTCGATATCGATCCGCCCGTGTTGCGGTCTGAACCGGATGCTGGTCGAGACTGTTGACCTTCCAGTGCTCAAAAACCAAACATTCACATACAGAAAACAAATGATTGATCAAACTGATTTTATTGCTCTGTCTAGAAGCATCAAAACTGCGTTGCAGATTCTTTAAAGAATCATCTCTTTCTTACCTTTTTTTAAAAATATTTTTCTCCATTACAAAAAGGTTCTTCATTGGCATCGAGAAGCGTGATCCTCTTTCCAAACTCCTGAATATCAAAGCATTCACATACCAAACTGAATGATTGATAAAACTGCTTTTATTCATCCGTCTAGAAGCATTAAAACGGCATTGGATTACATAAGCACCAACAAAACATGCATTTTCTAAAGAGTTGCTTTTCTGGGCAGCGGGATAAGAGATAAAGCTACGTTTTTATGATCAACTGGTGAAAAATAAACCGGTTTTTAAGCAGCGCAGAGAGCTTCTAACCTGTCAGGGGTGTTTGGATACGATGCCTGGAGAGAATTCTTCTCTTTAATTGTTTTTACTGAAGGTCAAAGAGCAGGAGATGTTGTCTTTGGTCGCTCCCTCTTTGAAAGCCAACAGAAAGTACATGACTTTCCGCACCTTGGCCAGCTCTGCGATCCTCTCTCCGAACTCCTGGATGTCCGCCTCCAGACACTTGATGGGCGATTCCTCGGGGTCCCCGGCGTTCCTCCAGAACTGGCCGATGGGCTCCAGCAGCTGCCTGGTCATCAGGTTGGTCAGATCAGGCGTCCAGAGCTGGCAGATGCCGGTGACGGTGACGCGCCCGGTTCCTCGCAGGCTGACGTTCCAACGGAGGAAGCTCAGGTCCTGGTCACTAAAGTCCAGTCGGTAAACAGACTCGTGAGGCAGAAGAAGCCTCTCTCCGTCCTGACGCTTCTGACCCTTCTGCTGCAGCGACTGGACCCTCAGACGCATGACCTCGGTCAGCTGCAGGTCCTCGCTGAAGCTTAGCTCTGTTTCTGAAGCCATGAGCAGATGAGCGGTCTGTGAGTCCAGGGAGGATCGTGCGCTTCTTCTCAGTGTCTGTGTGTGTCTGGATCAACTCTCTCCTCTCTCACACTCCTCTTTCCATCTCCACCCGCCGCTGTGGCCCCGCGGGGCAAAAAGCCTGGTTAGTTGGGGACTTTATTGATTCTGTCGCACAGGCTCTGAGCCTCTGGATGGTTTTCGGGAGCAGGAGGAGGAGCGAACCAAAAGATTGACTGCCAGAGTTTGACGTGTTACAGCACTAGGCAACAGATGCTTACTGCTGGGGAAAAAAATTTAACTAAATAAATCAATGATTTTGAATGTCAATATGCATTATATATATATATATATATATATATATATATATGGTCTTTTTATTATTTTATCCTCAAATTCCCATGACCAAAAGCCTATGGACATTTTACATGATTTATTTATTATTGCTTTGTTTATTTTTATTGTTGTTGTTGTTGTTTTTCTGATTATTTTTATTATATTATCATGCAGTAAACATCCAAATTTAGGATTTTTTCAGGTTAAATGCAGTGCAAAATATGCCTCTAATTTATATATTCTTTACTTTGTTATTAGTATGATTATTATTATAAATTGAGGGTTAAATGTCCTTAAAATCAGCGTTGTTATTGTTAAGTAAAAGTAGAATTAAAGAAAGTTAAAACTAAATATTAGATGAAAAAGCTCAAAGGACAATTACAAATATTTCCATGGCAAGGAACTAAGAAGGTTTAGTATTAAAATTACTAAAACCAAAATTTTAATAAAATATAAAAAAATATTAAGATTATTATACTTAATAGTGAAAAGCATTGCGTTAAATAAGGTTAATGATAATTTTTTTATTGTTTCTTACGGTATGAAGCTTTTATAATTCCATGTTTTTATGGTTTTTATTCACCATTTTTCCCCACAGGTCTGGCAGCGTGCGTTTAGTTGACTCCAGTTATAAAAGGCAGTATTTTGTCTGTTCACAGGTTATCCCAGATTGGAAAGACCAGGAATGGGAAAAGCAGAAGCCAGAGAGCTATGCTGGGATTTTTCACTTTCGGTTCTGGCGCTTTGGAGAATGGGTGGATGTCGTTATTGATGACCGACTGCCGACCGCGAACGGGAAGCTGATCTACTGCCACTCTAACGACAGTAATGAGTTCTGGAGTGCTCTGGTGGAGAAAGCCTATGCCAAGTAATTACCACAAACAACAGAAATAATCACGCATTATTGAATGAGGCTAGCGCACGTTTAATATAATCTGAGATAGATAAAGATGTATATGTGTGTGTGTGTGTGTACATAATGTGTTTTAATCTGTGTGTGTTTATTATCATTGTTAAAAACAGTTTTGCTGCTCAACATTTAATACTTACTTTATTTCACAAATATATTAATCAGCAAAAATGTTTTTTATCATTGGTGATGGTTTATGAAGATAAAAAAATTGATTACTGTACAGTACCAAAATATTTAGAAAAAAGTTCTATATATTTTTCCCAACATCAATAATATTTTTTTCTTAATTGAAATTAAACCTTAAATCCATATTTTAAGTAAAATATTGAAAGAAACATTTCTTGAAAAAGTTTGTTTCAGCACGAAAATAAAAAGAGTATAAATACAAATAAGCCAACTTTTAAACTTTTTAACTTTTATCTGAAATTTATTATTATTTTAAAGTAATAATATCAGTGTCAGTAATGTCCCTTTCATTGTAATTTCTTGTATTTCCATAGGAGCCTGATTTGAAACAAGCTCATTTGAAAGGGATTGAGAGGGTTTCGGTTTTTTGAAGTCTTTGTATTCCTCATTTCTCAGGTTATGTGGATGTTACGAGGCTCTGGATGGCGGGAACACTGCTGACGCTCTGGTGGATTTCACCGGCGGAGTATCTGAGCCCATGGATCTGCTGGAGGGGAAGGTCACGCAGGACGAGGAGTCCAGGAACGAGCTGTTCGAGCGCGTGCTGAAGGTCCACAACAGAGGAGGCCTGATCAGCTGCTCCATCAGAGTGAGCCTCGTCTGTGCTTCGTGCAGTTATGTGTTGATTCCCAGATTCAGGGCTTCATGTTTGGATTCTGTCCTGTAGGCCACGAGTCAGGCGGACATGGAAGCCCGTTTAGACTGCGGCCTGGTCAAAGGTCACGCGTATGCGGTGACCGATGTGCGTAAAGTGCGCCTGGGCACTGGGCTGCTGGCCTTCTTCAAATCAGAGAAGCTGTCCATGATCCGCATGAGGAACCCGTGGGGTCAGAGAGAGTGGAACGGAGCCTGGAGCGACAGGTTTGTGTTTAGCGTCACTGAACCTCTGTGAGACTGGAGCACAGGGATATTTGTAGTAGTGCTGTAACACAACTAAGCACATCCAAAAGTTTTTGTACTATTTATATTTATTATGTATATGTAAGCACACACAATATGTATTTTGAAAATATTTATATGCCTTTAGTTGCATATATTTATATTCATAATTCTGTATGTATGTATGTGTGTCTGTGTACAAACATATTTTTCTTATATATGGGTCAAAGATGCCCCTAGGAAGCACATTGAATTGCTTTAAAAGTGTCACATTAAAGTGTTCGTTTTTGGAGAATAAAATATTACAATTTGGTTAAAATAATGTTATATTGTCATTCAGTGTAATATTTATGTAATAATTCAAGCAACATGCTTATTCTGCCTTGTACATGCAATATATAAAAGAATAAGGATGCATATTAAATTGTATTGTTTTAAATAAGTAAAACAAATTTTACTGACAAAGGGGTAAAACCTATTAAAAATTAATTAGACTTTAATGTGTCAAATTTTATTTTTTGTATTTTTTTTAGCAACAACAGCAATTTAAAGCAGTATTACACTTGTTAGTTTTATGGTTAAGACCGTTTTCGTGTCTATCCATAATAAACACACACACATATTCTATAAACTCAGTTAAACTGTTGTTTTGGATGCAGTTACTTGTTTGGCACCACTCATTTGTAGCAATAGCCAGCAATACATTGTAATGGGTCAAAATTGTCCATTTTTCTTTATGCCAAAAAACATTACAATATTAAGTAAAGTTCATGTTAAATTAGAAACAATTTAATTTTGAAACAATAATAATTAAAAAATAAAATTTTTGATTTAGTAATATGCATTGCTAAGAACATTAAGGGCAATTTTCTCAGTATTTAGATTTTTTGCACTCTCAGATTCTAGATTTGCTAGTAGTTGTATCTCGTGCGTAGCTTTGCAGTGTCATTATTTATTGCACTGTTTGTGCAGTGAAAGAAAACTCGGCCTTAATTTACACACACGTTTTTCCCAGCCTTTCCCTGATGTAAATAGTTTGATCTAGGGCACAGAAGCTCTTGAAGTGATCATGTAAACAACTTCT
>JAUMHQ010000081.1:19718046-19728442 GCA_032361165.1 Enteromius paludinosus
GGTCTAAATCCTGACTGGAAATCCTCACAGATACCATTTTTCTCTAAGAAGGAATATAATTGTGATGATACTACCTTTTTGTGCCCTAGAATAGTTAAAATTTTTTATTTATAGTGTCATTTTACAATTCTTTCATTTGTGTTGCAATGTGAGCTGTGCATTAATATTGTCTTTGTTTTTTTGTGCAAAACTTTATTTATTTGATTTTATTTTGGGGATGAGGGTTGAATTGAGCTCTAAAATGAGCTTCTTTTTTTTATGCAATTTTTTTTTTTGCACATTGAAATATGACCTGGGCCCTATAATAGTATTTATTTTCTTCATGCAAAATATAATTTCAGATTTTTCATTTTGTGTTAAAATAACATGCATATTTTCTTTGAGCAAAATTGTACTTTATACTGAAATATGACTTGGGTCTTTTAATTTAATAATGTCCTTTTGCTTATGACTAAGGTGATTTCATTCATTTTTAGTCTGAACTGTAGCAGTTTGTGTGTGCTGTCTTACGTTCCTTAACCCGCTCTCCTGCACCGGTGATGAAATATATGGGTGATTATCCATCCAAACGGACTCGGTCAGTGAACGAGCTCACAGATCAGATCTTTGAAGCTGCGCTGAAGGCAGAGCCTCTCAAAGACGAGATCTACTGCCAGATCATCAAACAAATGACTGAAAACCATGTCAAGTACATCTCTCCTTTACCTTCATACCCAGACACTCTGATTTCTTATGATGTGTACTTGTGTTCAGAAGCTCTGTGCAGTAATGTGTGCTCCTGAAATGTGTGTGTGTGTGTGTGTGTGTGCAGGTACAGTGAGGAGAAGGGCTGGGAGCTGCTCTGGTTGTGCGCCGGTCTTTTTCCTCCCAGTAATGTCCTCTTACCACACGTCCAGAGGTTTCTACAGTCCAAGAAACACCATCCGCTGGCTTCTGATTGCATGCAGAGACTGCAGAAAGCTTTGCGGTGAACACACTCCCTCCACACACACACACCTTCAAATAAACACATGCACCGATAGCTTATTTTCATTTAATAAATATTATTTACTCTTCAGTGGTGATGCTGTGTGTCATATGTCAGTGTGTTTCAGTATAAAGAGATGCTTGTTTTGTGCAGGAACGGCTCTCGCAAGTATCCGCCGCATCTCGTGGAGGTAGAGGCCATTCAACACAAGACCACACAGATCTTTCACAAAGTCTACTTCCCCGACGACACTGATGAGGCGAGACAAGGACTCTTCGCACATACACATACTCAGACTCACTGACAGACTGAGGCTGTTTCATCAATCTTCCTCTGTGTTTCAGGCGTTTGAGGTGGAGTCCAGCACGAAGGCCAAAGACTTCTGTCTGAACATCTCCGGCAGACTGCTGCTCAAATCACCCGACGGCTTCAGTCTGTTCGTCAAGATCTCTGATAAGGTGAAATCACACAGCTCTGAGCGCTGCCATTTTCACAACACAGCACGTTTCTGGGGGTTTGGATGGTGCTTGACCCAAGCCTAGAAATCAGCTTTAAAGTTGTCCAAATGAAGTTCAGTGCATATTTCTAAAATACACAAAATATCTTGGAACATGATCGTTACTTAATATCCTGATGATTTTTGGTACAAAAGAAAATGTATAATTTCGGCAGCGTATTGTTGGCTATTGCTGCTAATGCACCTGTGCTGCTGAAGACTGCTTTATATGTACATTGTGTGTGTTTGTGCTTTCTAGGTGATTAGTGTACCTGAGGGGGATTTCTTCTTTGACTTTGTCCGTCATCTGACAGACTGGATCAAGAAAGCGAGACCCGCTAAAGACGGTACATGGCTGTGAATTTTACTGTTTACTTTACTCTATTCATCTCTAATGTATACTAACTTTAATCTGCTTTTATTTGATCAAAAATACAGTAATAATATTAGATTAAAATAGCTGTTTTCTATTTGAATGTATCCATGAATCTGTAATTTATTTTTTGTGCTGAAAGCTGAATTTTCAGCATCATTACTCCAGTCTTCAGTGTCAAGTGATCCTACTTTTTTTAAAGGATTTTTAATAAATTGTTTATTAAAAATTAGCAAATATTTATATATATATATTAAAAAAAAGCTTTTGTAACATTATATACATCTTTACTGTAACTTTTATCCATTGAAAACATCCTTGCTGAAATAAAGTATTCATTTCTTTACCAAACTGACTTGGAGTAAATCACTGCATCCACAGCCAGAGTTTTATTTTATTATTTTGTTTTATTTTTTATAAAATGAACGAATGAGTAAATAACTGAATCCACCACCAGTTTTCATTATTTTTATTTTATTTTATTTTACAAAGGCTAGAAGAGTAATGGTTGTGACTCTGATGTTCAGGTATCGTGCCTTCATTGACCTACCAGGTGTTTTTCATGAAGAAGTTGTGGACCACCACGGTGCCAGGGAAAGACTCCTTCGCAGACTCCATCTTCCATTATTACCAGGTGAGCCGCCAAAAAAAGATATCAAGCACTATATCAAATATACGGTAGCATGTCATATCAGCGTCTCTTTCTCTCTTGTGTGAAGGAGCTTCCCAAGTATCTGCGTGGATATCACAAATGCTCCAGAGAAGAGGTTTTCCAGCTTGGCGCTCTGATCTACCGGGTCAAATTCGAGGACGACAAATCACACTTTCCCAGCATTCCCAAGTTGCTGAAGGAGATGATTCCTCAGGATCTGATTCGCCAGCTCTCTCCTGACGACTGGAAGAGGGTTCGTGCCGCTGCTGTCCTTCACAGACTGATCCCGTAGACCTCCTTCTCATCTGTTTCTCCTCTTGTTGCAGTCGATTGTGGCGTACTTCAACAGGCATGCTGGGAAATCTAGAGAAGAAGCCAAGCTGATGTTTCTGAAGGTCATCTTCAAATGGCCCACGTTTGGTTCGGCCTTCTTTGAAGTGAAGGTATCTGTGCAATTTGGTCAAAAAAAAGTCAGTGTTGGTGTTTTCTCTGGATGGAGCGATCAGTGTCTGTTTCTCTCAACGCAGCAAACCACTGAACCGCATTTCCCTGAGATCCTGCTGATAGCCATCAATAAATATGGAGTGAGTCTCATCGACCCCAAGAACAAGGTGTGCTTGCTTTCTTGCTCCATATTTTACGTTTTGAAAATCTGAAATGTAGTGCAACTTATATCCGAAACTGACTGACATCATGCAATACAACATACAGTACATGCATTTGAAAAGAGTACTGTATAGCACATGTGTGCACATCTTGAAAAGTTGATTTTGTCATATATATATAATTTGATTATATTATATTTTAAAAGAAAGATAAACATGTATGATGAAAGGCAAAATATGAAATGTCACTGATGCATATTAGTGACCATTCTCAAGAGTTTGCAGGCCTGTTACTCAAGACGTATTACAGATATCTTAATGCCCTTATAGATATTAGGTCTAAATGAACTTCCCAGTTAGCATCTTCATTTTAAGGGCCTGTATAGTTTATTTCTGAAGACATTGGGAGCTGATACTTGCAGTGTTTAAAGGGGAACATCTGAGGAATGAGGAATGTTGAAACTAGAAAGGCTTCTTTCCTTCTATCTAGTCAGGATTGGTGTTTGTGATTAAACCAGCTTCTAATTTTCTATTAATTTTCTGTGTTGAATACTGTAAAAAAATATTTTAAAGTATTGTGCATTAAGGGGACCTAAATACTAAAATGTTTTAGGGCTTATAATAATGTTTATATAGTGTATAATTGTATTTATTTTTTCATAATTAATAATATATATCTTTTGTTTTTGTAATTTCCAGTTTTATTTAAAATTTAAAGTTTTAGTACTTCTGTTGTTGTTTTTCCCATTTTATTAGTCATTTTTATTTTTTATTATTATTATTATTATTTTATTTTTTATTTTTTTATGTGTTTGTAGTATTAATTTAGTATGTCAAGTATTAATAAATGAAAACGAGAAATGTTGCTTTGGCCACTAGCTGTTTTGGAATAGATGCGTTATGTGTATAATATTATAGTATTTTGAATTATTATTTAGCTTTTATTATTATTTGCTATTATTATTATGTACAATATGTTATGTGCATCTGTCATTTTTATTAATATTTTTGTTTATTTAGCTTACAAATATTTTATGTCTGTCACTAAATGATTTTTATGGTAATCTAGTAACCAGTCAATCATTCTGACTATTAATCGAGTAATTAGTGCTGTCAAATTACTTAAAACATACAGTATATATTTTTTTAATATTTACATTTATTAAATTTTATATCTAATTAATAAACAACATTATTAAAACATTTTGATTAAATATACATAACAGATGAACACAGTATACACACATATATTATGTAAACAAAAATTAATTGTTTGCCAGCGCTACAAGTAATCAAATTTTTTGCAGAAGTAAAAATAAACATAAGCAATCAATTGACTTAAAATACATGTATACTAGCAATGAGGCAATAATAGGTGAATGTTTGGGACGTTTGGTAGCGTGTTTCCAGTGTCTTGATCTCAGTGTGCAGTGATGTCTGTACTTTTCTTCTCCATCCGCAGGATATTTTAACCACATATTCCTTCACCAAGATTTCCAACTGGAGCAGCGGGAACACGTACTTCCACATCACGATCGGAAACCTGGTTCAGGGCAGCAAGCTTCTGTGTGAGACGTCACTGGTGAGAGCACAATGCCTTGCGTGCTGCATGCAACTAGTTAGTAATTTAATTAGCAAAAATTAGTAGATTGATTTCCCTTCTCTCCTTTTAACAGGGCTACAAGATGGATGACCTGTTGACGTCCTACATCAGTCAGATGCTGACCACCATGAGCAAGCAGCGGCATTCACGCGGCCAGAGCAAGTGAACGTTTGATTGGCGTGAGGCAGCGGAGCTGGTGCGTCTGTTGCGGCCGATTGGTCGACCGTGCAGCTGGGGGCGGGCCTTCGCCTCCCAGCTGTGGCGAATGAGCCGCACCCCCTCGGCCAGCTCCCAAGGCTCCGAGTATCCCATTGAAGACTCCTCATCTGCCTCCAGCGAGGATGACTACCTCTGAGCAGAGCTTCCGCTTCTGGGAAATGATGCCTGATTTATGCCTTTTGTTGGATGATTGGCTCTAGAATATGGATTATATGTGTTCCTGGAGCACAAAACCAGTCATAAGCAGCACGGGTATATTTGTTTCAATAGCTAACAATACATTGTATGGGTCAACATGATCCATTATTCTTTTTATGCAGTAAAAATCATGTTACATGTACATTTCCTATCATAAATATATTAAAACCTGATTTCGGATTAATAATATGCATTGCTAAGGACTTATTCGAACAACTTTAAAGGTGATTTTCTCAATACTTTGATTTGTTTCCACCCTCGGATCTCAGACAAATATCATCCTATCATAACAAACCATACACTATGGAAAGCTTGTTTATTTATGATGTATATATACATCCCATACGACTGGTTTTGTGGTCCAGGGTCACATATTACTACGTTTTGTGAGTTGAACGTGAACTAACATGACTTTGCTACAGTACATGCATGCTGAAGCAGATTGTGTGCTGTATTCCTCACAAACGTGGATTGTTTATGTGGTAAACATTCAGAAAAATACTGTACCTGCATGAATTTCTGAAGGGGTTTGAATGTGTATTTTTAAAGGCAGCAAAAAATTACTTTTATAGTTGTTCAGTTTTTAGTGTTCTGTTTGAGAATTCTTTGATTTTTTTAAATGTTGCACCTCAACAATATGCCTTATTTTATTTTCTTGTGGAAGAAAAGTAACTTTTTTTTTACCTGCATCTTGAAGGAATAGTTCAGCCAAAATTTAAATATGAAGAAAAACTAAAAATGTCCTCCTCCAAAATGTGGATCAATTTGTTTCATAATGGGAACAGACTTGAAGTAATTTAGATTGACCAACTCCGCAACGGATGCCCTGCAGTGAATGGGTGCCGTCAGAATGCCCATACAGCTGATTAAAAACATAACAATAATCACAATTTTGGGGTGAACTAGTCCTTTAAAAATTGTTACATAACAAGCAACGAGTTTTGATTCATAAATGCAGCTGATGATGGGAACCATTTTGAGAATGAAAAGGATAAAAGAAAAATACATGGCCTTATTTAAAAGGAAAAAATGTCAAGAACATGTTCAGGTCATATTTCACCCTAACGAAAATAAAAAATGCACAGAGGAAAAGGAAACCTTGTTTTTAGAAAGCTTAATTTAGAGGTGTCATTTTGTAGCGTTCATGCATCATGGTAGTATTTGTTGCACTGTCTTTAAGGTATAACTTAAAACACAGAGCTAAGGATTTAAAGAAAACTGCAAATGTTCACAAGCACTAGGCTGAATTGAGATATAACGTACTTAAACAATTTTCAAATGCTCTTGAAAACACGATTCACGTAAGTTTTGGGTTTTTTTGAGTGGGTTTTAGGGTGAAATGTGACTGACATGTTTCCATGAGATCCATAGATTAATATACTAGCATATTTGAGTGACTGTTGATGCTTGTGTATATTGCAGGAGTAGGGTTGATCTGTTAGTTTGTGTCTTTTTATTCATTCAGTTCATGGCCTTTATTTGCACCGAATATGTCCTTCAACACAAATATCTGTCTGACTTGCTGTAACCTCAGAAACTAACCTCAATGCATCGGTCGCTTGTGTTTTGTGTGCTTATGACCACTCTTACTCTGTAAAGGCACCATATTAGTTTTATATATTGAATGTTCCTGTAAAAAGTGCAGCGTTTATTACACGAACGAAAATTAAACACGAACAACACTAATTTTGTGGTGATGCGATCCTGTCATTGTAACATATATCGTTGTGACAATATGCATCGAGGCATATAGTGAGTCTGCTGAAAATATTTTATTTAGGCTATATTAGTGCTGATGATTCAGTAACAAAAAAGACTATTCAAGATCAGTTTACAATCATATTTACAGACATACGTTACATTAAGACAGTTTTAATTAATAGAAATCACGCTAGGCATTGCATTTTCTACAGGCAGGAATGTTTTAGCATCCCGTGATGGAGCACAAAGCGAGTATGCAAGCCCTAGCACGACTGCTAACCATGCAAACGCTGCGGATGACACGAGGAGCGTTTGATTACCAGCAAACCAAGACCTTCGTTTAGTTCACACAAAAATAAACATTAGTGATGTAAAGCGTATGCGTTGTGCGCGCCTCTGGGAAATGAAGGAACAAAGGAAGCAGCAGTTCCTTCCTTTAACATCATTTATCTGTATATGACACTGGCATTGTCATTTTTTTAACATAACTCTGAATGGATTTTTCTAAAAGAAGAAAGGCCTATCCAGGATGACTTGAGGGTGAGTAAAACACACACATTTTCACTTTTGTGTGAACTAATCCTTTAAGCTGATCACATTTACTGTATCAGAATCCTTGCATAATCAGAGGCTGATTGAGCACTTTTAATGTCAGCTACTCCCTAAATCTTTTGAATCCAGATTGTCTGTTTAATGTCTTCCTGATTGTAAATGTTTGTCAGATTTATTACATCATGCAAAGGAACTGACATCTTACACATTTCAGAAACACTCAATGACAGTTCGTTTTACCATGCGTCATGCCGCGGTCGTCAGGCTCTTTGCATCCGAGTCTAAAATAGGCAAATTCAGTCTTTGATTAAGAAAAAAAACAAAAAACTTCACAGAAGCAACAGAAACTGGATGATGGATTCATCTTATGCAAAATAAGTGGTCAAACACTTTTGATATTTTCTTTTACAAAATATCACAAACATACTGTTTCCTATTACTCTTGAATACCATGGTACATTCATTTCATGGTCTATGAATGCATACTGCATTTCGCCCTAATAAGAAATATTTATATATATAGGAAATACTTTATATAATGTTACGGTTTTGCACATTTTCCCACAAAATTTCATTAATGTTAAAATTGTACTTAGTTGAAATTACAGTTAAGTTCTGTAATATGTAAATATATATAATTTATATATAAATACCTTTTTTTTATATCTAATATATATATATATATATTAGATATATTAGATATTAAAAAAGGTATTAATCTTAGATACAATTATAAAAAAAATTGACAGTAATATATAGTAATATATAATAGAATATTATAGGTATAAAATAAAATTTAAAAAATAGTAAATGAAATTATATTAATTTCACATATAGTTAATTTTGCAGCATGTTTTACAGAATAATGGGAATTATAGAAAAATGTCTGGACACCTAACGACAATTTCAGGGAAAATGTGCTAAATTTTTAACATATATTATTTAATTTTTATTAATTATATTCTAATAAATTAGGGCCCTTCCTCAGACCCAAGTTTTGTTTCTTATATGTTTAATATTTGCCTTTATATCACCTGTCTGGTCAATAATGGAGGGTCATGATATCAGTCTTCATAAAGTCGTGTACTTGTTTCTGACCCTCGTCCAGACTAGTTAATGAAAAGCATCTTTAAATGAAGAGATCCTGCCGACTGATGGCCGCTCTGAAGCGCTGAATGGGCGTGTGATCTTCAGACGGGCGGCTCTTCGCTGATGGTGGGCAGGCTGGGCGTGACGGGCGAGTTCTGGGTCTCTCCGCGGACGCTGATGCTGGAGATGGACCAGACGTCGCTCAGCTCTGCCGGGAGTAATGAGAGTGACGAGGGTCAGACGGGGACGGGGTAGCCATGCACGGGGGGAACATGCAGAGGGAGCCCGGGGTCCCGGGACACTGAGGGCCCGTCAAAGAAAAGGGGGTTCCAGCGGATGCCGAGGACCTCAGACGTGTCTACAGCACACACACATGTAAACATCACAGCACTGAACAACAAAGCCCTCTGGGGCTGCTGCTGGGAAATCTGACTAATTCCCCTACTTAACCTTTGACCTGCGGAATCAGGGCAGGGATTTCCAAACCTTTGTCAAACAAACCCTTCTGACCACAAATATTTTAAATCTATGTATTTTTTTGATTGATCACAAATTTGCATGTTAATGATGTTCTAATGTTGGTTAATGGTTGGTAAACTAAATTCATTTCAGTGTTTCTTTTGATTATTTTCACTGTAAATATTTAATGGTTTGTTTCACATTTTTAAGATTAAACAATCGTTTTGTAACTCTAAATCTTTTCACACACACACACACACGTATATAAGTGCTGTCAAACTAATTAATTGCATCCAAAATCAAAGTTCTTGTTTACAGAATACGTGTGTACACTGTGTATTATGTATATTTAAATACAAAACTTAAATTACATACACACATAAACAGTATAGTGTACGTGTGTGTGTGTGTAAATATATATATGTATACACAAACATACATACTGTACAAATATATATAAAATGTGTTAATATATTTATATATAAATTATATGAATATAAATATTTATACTACTATTATATATATTTAAAGAATATATACTGTGTGTGTGTGTCTTTATATATATATATATACACACACCATATACACACGTATTCTGGAAACAAACACTTATTTTGGATGCAGTTAGACACTTGACAGCAATAATAACGTGCAATATCACACACACACAAAAATCACTGACTATGTTCAGAACACAGGTTTATTGCAAATGTACTGTGTACTATATACTGTATATACACAAAATATATTTGACAATATGCGCTAAATATTGAAAATGTAGTATTGGCACTAATATGACCTCTTTATGTATGAACAATTATGAACTCAGAAATAGTTATTTTGCATTTTAACGTAAGTCTAAGTCGATCGTAGCTCCATGGTTTTAACTGGTCTACGATGCACTTCAGCTCGTGAGGCTTTTGGGAAAAGCAGTCGTGGAATAGATGTTTGGAGGAGGCTGAGTGCATTACATCATGAGGTCCGTATCACACTCGCTGTAATGTGCTGTAATCTAGCCACCTGCCGTTCAGAAAATAGCCAGCGATCTGGACGCCGCATGCAGCATGACACGCCAAAAACAAGAGCAAAGGCTGAGTCACAGCCAAAAATCTAACTTACCCGTCCTGAACTTGCTGTACGGCCCGTTCTCATTCACCTGTCTGCTGCCCGACCAGAACGGCAAACCTCGCTCACGCCACCTGCAGGACCAAACACTCATCATACAACTACAACAAACATGCAGCATCTTGCCTTCAACTCACAGCCCTGGACCCATACACTTCCACTCGGTTTACTTGACTGCTTCTCTTTTCTGATGCAAATACTATGGAACTTTTTCATGTCAAGGCTATCAAACGATTAATCGCATCCAAAATAAATGCTTTTGTTCACATAGTATGTGTGCGTGTACTGTATACATTTATTATGCATGTATAAATACACACACATGCATGTATATTGATGCATTTGATACATACAAAT
>JAUMHQ010000081.1:19788347-19800757 GCA_032361165.1 Enteromius paludinosus
ACATACCTTCTATGTACATATCAGAGAACAATTTAAAATATTCTCTCAATGCATTCTATGGCACCTTTAATACATTTAATATAAAAATCTAATTCATTTTTGTTTAATATATACATGCGTGTACTTATATATACAAAAGAAACATAGTCCACACACGTTATTTAAACAAAAACTTTTATTTTGGATGTGATTATTCGCAATTAAATGTTTGACAGCACTAATATAATTATTTAAAATTTTAATCATTACGCACATACATATGCATATACATATAATGTTGCACACTAATTTAATACAATTTATAATTGATTATATTTATAAATTAATTCAAAATGATTATATATACATATAAGATTTAAAAAAAGGATAAACATTATATTTATATTGTTATATATATATATATATATATATATATATACACCCACACACACGTTTTTTAGAGTACCCAAATAATCACAATTCATGAATTAAATTTAGCACAACAGTAGATTGAAATAAATCAAGTATACTCTTTAAAACTGTGGGGTGGGTTTATTATTGTACTGTCTGAAGAGTAGAAGTCTTTTATGTCGTGCTTGGCTCTGCACCCGCCCCAGTGTGAGTACAATAAGTGATAGCATGACATTACCAAACATAGCAAAGTGCCCTCTGCTCATCCAAGCTCTTGGTCTCTTGTTTATATCAGTCCAGCGTAGGTAGAGGTCATGTCTGCTCTTTGTTTCTTTACTCTTTCTTATCTGGGGCTAAGCAGTGAGGAGCAGTCAAACGCAGGCGGGTCAGGCTGTCGAAATGATCTGCCCCCTGCTATGCTGAGCTATTTCCATTCGGCCTGTGTCCTCACCACAAGCGGCCCCTCCGTCTCTGATTGCGCTCGGAGCCGTCCTGAGGCGAGCCCAGGCTCCAGGACTGTTTAACAGGGGTGATGTGATGTGTGAGATGAATCAAAGCGCTGCTGAAACAGCAGACATATCGAGCAGAGTGCTGTGTTTGATATTTAATATTCGAGGCGTTGCCTGAGGGTGAATAATACAATTTTTAGAGGTAATAATAAAAAAATAAGCCATGATCGGTTTGAAGAAAGAATGTAAGCAGCTAAAATACTAATAAATGACTTAGTACAGACATTCATACACCTTGTGTGTGTATGTATGTATGTATGTATGTATATATATATATATATATATATGTATATGTGATGCGATCTGGGAAAACCCAACACAGTGAAATTTTACCTTTTTAAAAACAACAACAAAATACGACTTGTCTTTAGTGTTATTTATAAAAGATATGTTTTCTGCCGACTACAAATCAGATTTTTTTTTGTCTTTCATCTCTTAGGGAAGAAAAACTCCATTCTCCAGCACAAGGTCCAACATGACTTGAATTCAGGGGTTTTGAACTACCAGGAAAGTGAGATCATCCAGCAGATCGTGCAACACGATAGAGACATGGCTCACTGCGCCAACCTAATGCAGAGTCCGTCTCCGCCCGCTCCTCCGTCCCCGACTCCTGTCATCTGGGCTCCCCTGATCCAAGCGCCTCTGCAAGCTGCTGCCGCCACCACATCGGTGGCTATTGCACTAACCCACCACCCCAACCTCCCCGCCACTCTCTTCCGCCCCCCGGTGTCCGTTCTCGGAGCCAGAAATGAGCCGTCCAGCCGACTGAAGAGGTTTCAGATGCTCGCACAAAAACCAGGAGGCCCCGGGGACTCTCCATCCGGTTCCCCATCAAAGATTCGTCCGGGAGTCGACACGCCGCTTCTCGCATCCCTCCGGACGCAGCACTCATCAGGAGCCACCGCTTCCAGCCAGCAAGTTGAAATTTCATCATTCCCATTCGGAAGCTTCTCTTCCTCATCGGCATCTCCGACTTCTAGCACCGCACAGCTCCATTCACAGCCAAGACAGAAGCAAGCCGGAACTCCTCCGCAAGCTGGATATCCGACTGGGATCTTGGCTACAACTTCGTCGAACGCTAGCCCTCTTTCCACAGGCTTGTTCAGCCACGCACCTAGTCAGCCACTGTATGGTCAACCCCCGCCAAAACCTTCCCTGCAGCAGTTCGCTACCGGAGGAGGCAAGACTTCCACTGGGTCGAGCCTCTTCCGCACTCCCCCACCTGGGTCCCCTGCCTCCAGTCGTTCCCAAGCCCCCGAGACTTCCACGTCATCCCAGATCCCACCCGTTTTATCCACATACCTTCCTTTGGAAAGGTCAGCACTGGCCTCGCTCGCTCAGTACGGCTCAGCGAATACCTCGCCGTGTTACACCCCTCTTGCCCCGAGTCCGACCGTCCAGAGCCCTGTCATGGGGAGAACTTTCCACTACAGTGACCCTTCCAGCGCCGCCGGCTCCCACACCTCCCTGCTCCTCCCGCAGTCCTCCTGCCCCGGTCAGCTCCCGGGTCACCACTCATCCGGCACAGACTCTCCGCTGGGCCGCTTTTACGAGGATTTAAACATACTTTCCAGCTCCCATCCCATAGAGGCAGCGGGTCAGTCTTCCCCTCGGGATCCCGGGTACTGCCTCTCACCGTATTCATCCCCGACGCTCACCCCCAAACCTTGTAGCTCAGTATCAGGGCACATGGCAGGCCCTGTACAGACTTCACCGGGATCTCGAGGCCGAGCTCGTTCTATAGGGACGTCACCTGCACTTTCTCTCCCGCACGCGTCGGGCGGCCACCCGTCTGAATTAGAACCGCTCCGTTCAAAGCTCCCTTCCAATTTGTGAGGCTAAATCACACCCTCCTAACTCAGTAATAGCGATCTTCCTCTCTGTGGCGTTTGACGTTTTCTTTCGTTATCTCTGTATCGGCACTGTGTTTTAAATTTTAAATATCTAAATATTACTGTGATTTTAAGATGAGGTCAACTTAGAGCTTTAGATTTCTTTCTCATTTTGCTTTGTTATCCTCCTTTTTCACTCATGGATATATATATATATATATATATATATATGGAATTATATATTTAAATATATGTTAATCAGTCTATAGGAGGGTGTGAAACGCTACATATATTGAGACCTAACAGACAGTTTAGTTTATTTTATACCTATGCCAAATGAATCCTCAAGAGTTTGGTTATTAATACTGACATGGACAGGAAGACTCTTTTGCAGGAACCTATGCACTCACGCCTGCATATGAAAACTGATTTTTGTCTGATCTAAAACACATTTTTAGTCACCCTAATAAGGATCGCATATTGCCGATCATGAATCTAAGGGGTTATTTAAGGGTTTATTCATCCTGCAAATGTTTTGGGACCTTCCGAGGTGAAGAGAAGAACATAGGAAAACCAAAAAAAACAAAACAATCAATGTTCTCTTTAGCATTTCTTTGTTTTCTTTTAGCCACACTGTAGTAATATCAGCGGGCATTGAATGGGCGTCAGGCGAGAGGGTTCGAGAAACGTCCCAACTAAATCACAATTCACTAGTGTCTTCCAGGATCATACGACGGTGTAGCCCTGCAGACTGTGTGTGTGTGTGTGTGTGTGTGTGTGTGTTGCATCTTGATGCAAGTGGCAATCAAGTTAGACTTACCAAGAATAGTTTTGCCTTGTCACAGCAGAGAAGAAATTGAAAGCCTCCCTGCAACATTTCTTGTTTGTACATAAAATAAGCCAACATCATTAGTCAAAAAGCTGCTTAAAGGTGATTTTGTTTGTTTTTCTATATCTTTAGCTGCTAATCGATTAGGTGGAATGGAGTGAAGGATTCTGAATGTACCGTGTGAAGCCAAACAATGATGATCAAATCTGTTCAGGGCTGGTGATTGAAGATCTCAGCAGACGTCTGTCACACACACCTGAGTCCCTCACAGGTCACGACTCTCAGCCACAGTGGTCTGATTTAAAAGGACAGCCAGGCACATTTCGGGTGACCTTTGACCCTTGTCAGCTTGAGAACAGGACCACATGATCACCAGTGTCAGACAGACAGGCCAGATTTGTAATGACGCACAAAGCATGATTAATTTAAAGAAAAAAATAAAAATAAAAAGTGTGTGTGTGTGTGTGTATATATACACACACACACACACACACACACTACTTTTGAAACGTCTACAGTCAGTAAGATTTCTGCTCATTGAGGCTGCATTTATTTGATCAAAAACACAGTAAAAACATTAATATTGTAAAATATTTACACAATTTTAGATATTGTTTTTATTTTTAAAATGTAATTTAGTTTGTGATGGCAAAGCAAATTGTTCATAAGCCATTACTCCAGTCTTCAGTATCACATGATCCTTCAAAAATAATTCTTATGGAAACAAGTAATGTTAATATTTTTTGTAACCTGTGATACTTTTTACAGAATTCTTAGATGAATAAAGAGAATAAAGAAATCTTTTGTAACAATATAAAGGTCTTCATCACTTTTAATCAGTAAATGAATAAAAAGCATTTGTTTCTATGAAAAATTACAGATCTTACTAATCCCAAACTTTTGAAATGATAGTGTAACACAATATAGGGTATATTTTTAATGACTGATCTATAAATGGATAGTTGACAAGAATAGAAATGTCAATATCTCTCTATCTATTCAGAAAGTCAAAATGTATACAGTAGTCAACATTCAAAGTGGATCAAAACCTTTCATCGAAGGCAAGAAAAGGTATTGTTTCTGATTTTAGGACAACTTTGATGAAAGGTTTTGATCCACTTTGAATGTTGACTACTGTACATTTGTGTATTTATTGTTGATTTATACTATACTATCCATTCCTCTCTATCATTAAAGACAAGTCTCTGTATTATTTTTAAAGGCCTATCTGAGATTTTTCCCCCTGTTCTTTCTCACCCCTCAGTGTGTCGTGAAGTGAAATACAGCATTTATACACACCTGAGAGCATCTGACCTGAGAAAAGTTCATAAGTTGTGAAAACTCCTCAACTTTTGAGACGCGAGCGAGGCGGGGGGAGAAAGGGAGATGGGAAGCACAAATGCAACGAGACACTGATGTATTGAGGAGGTGATGTGTGCTGACTGGCAGCCAGGGGCCCGGCAGGTAGGCAGGACCCCCGCGGGCCCCTCACCGTGATGAGAGGTTTGTTCGGGGAGGCTCCGCGTGTCTTCTGATTGTTTCTCAGGGCTCTTAGAAGTTTCCGGAGGGGGTAGAATATTGATTGTGGAGTATTTGAGAATTTATTTTGTGACAGATACATAAATAAATCAAAACACAAAAGGTACCAGAGGCAACAGAACCTGTGGTGGCTGATGGGAATTAGAAAGAGAAGGAATCAAGGCGAATGAGTGGCTGATTAGAGAAGCGTAGCACAAGCCGTCAAACAAGATACTGTCACTTCCAGTTCAGAATCAGACTCTCTGACAATCAGAATCATTGCCAGGTGTTTTGTTTTAAATGCAACTAAAATCTTTCTAGAAGATGCAAATGCATGCATTGAAAGACTCTTGTCTTATCTCGTCTGCTTTGAGCAACTAGCGTCTGATGTTCACTTTTAAGAATTTTGGGTGTTATTCATGGAACATGAGCAGAACATTTGTGTCAATCACTACCATTCAAAATGCATGTTTGTAGAAACTAGTAGGATCTATGATGAATAGAAAGTTCAAAAGAACAGCATTTATTTGAAATAGAAATCCTTTCTAGCTTATTCATCCTCAATGAATTTAAAAAACATTTGCTGACCCACTCAAACATCATTCTTAGATAATTGGCACATTCGATTGAATGACATGTTTCATGTACAAAACTTATATTATATGGTTTATGTTCTGCTTGTATTCCATAAATAAGGCCTATAATTATTCTATAATTATAACTTTGCTACTATTATCATAGCTATCAACTTTCCCATGAATCTCTTTGTCATAAAGCAACATGGGAAACTGTCAAACATGTATGATTCCATGCTGTTACTTTCTGTGCAATTCAGAGACGTATTTACAGACGCAGCAGGAAGTCGAATCTGGCCACGATCCACCTGGCAACATGCAGCTCTTCGGTCTGTCCGCCAGTTTTCATAATACAATTCTAATTCCACTTGGGAGCCTTCCCAATTCTGACGGCTAATCTTACGCCGACTCCGTTTGCTTTGTTGGAGCCCCTGCGAAACGGCTCTGCAGACGGTAATAAAAAAAGAAATTGGCAGTGACTGAGGATTAGATTTCACACTTACCAAGACGCGTGGAGGAAAAGGATGCAGTTCTTTGACTGGCACCATCATCTCCAATTCATGCCTACAAATGTGTTCTGAGACTGGAAGGGTGTCAAACAGGCAGCATTCAAACTGACACGGGTCACAGGTGTCCATAAACCAGACAGAACCAGAGAGCGGTTGATAACGGTGTTAGCTGCTGCTGATGAGGCCTCATGCTCTAACCTTTGACATCAGAAGGCAAAAAAACCAGACAGAAAAGCAGATGCTAGTGCACTGACGGCAATTAAAGGAATAGTAGACATAAAATTGTGCTGAAAATCAACCTCAGGTCATGCAAGATGTAGATGAGTTTGATACTTGTCAGATGTGGAGAAATGTAGCACTGCATTATTTGTTCACCAGCGGATGCTCTTCAGTGAATGGGTGCCGTCAGAATGAGAGTCCAACCGGCTGATAAAAACATCACAATAATCCAATCCATCAGTTAACATCTGGAGAAGCCAAAAACTGCATGTAAGACACAAATCCATCTTTAAAAGGTTTTTAACTTCATACCATTGCTTCCAGCTAAAGTCCATAATATATAATAACTGTATAAATACACACTTTTATAAGATCAAGCACTGTTTACAAGCCAAAACAGCTATTAACAAATATGTGGGTGGCTTTTGATACGAGAGACAACAGGAGATAGACTTTTTTACTGAAGGAAGCGTTATGGATTTTTGTATGTAGATATAAAATCAAAATGAATGATTATGTTGTTGTTCTTACAAACATGTAGCTTTTGGCTTCTCAAGATGTTAACTGATGGACTGACGTGTGGATTATTGTGAGGTTTTTATCAGCCGTTTAGACTCTCATTCTGACGGCACCCATTCACTGCAATGCTACATTTGCTTGGCCTGAGGGTGAGTAAATTCTAAGCAAATGGCAGTGCTGTGTGGATTACTGTGCAGATCACTTCTAATGTAGCAAATTTTACAAGGTGAAAAACTCTCCGTCTGGACAGTTGTTACAATGTAGCAGTGCGAGTGGAATGTTCCAACAGTTACATTCAAAATTTAAATGTTTCATTTTGAGCCAAACAAGTCTGGCTGAAAGAACTATGTTGCAATCTCTAAAGAGGAATATTTGAAATCGTTTTTTTCTTTTTCTTTTAGTTCTTAAGAGGGCTCAGTTTGTATTTTCCACAGCACTGTTTGAACCCACCTCACTGTGTGTTTTTGGTCTTTCTAAAACATTATGATATTATTCCTCTGCATTTCTTTTGGTGTTCCTGACATGGTTTCGGTGACATTTACCAAATGTTTTGATGTTTGATTCTCTGATCTCTGGTTATTCCATTTGACAGCGTCTTGTAAAAACATCGGAAATTTAACCTGAGTTTCACCAAATCACTGAAATACACTTTAGCACTTTCTTCAGGACAATAATGAAGACACAATGCTTGAACTGAAAGACCAATCAGAGAATGTCAATCTATTGATCTTTTTTTTTTATCATTATTATTTTTGTTCCTATGAAATCTATAATCCTGGGGAAACAGCAATAAGCGTGATGTATAACTAGTGATGTGAGCATCAGATGTGTTGGAGATGACAGTAGATCCATAAACCGTCTGTTCACCTGCGCTTCAGGACAGACGCTGTGGACGGAGTCGCCTGCAGCACCAATCAGAACCTGGATGGACAATAAGCACACCAACTGGATATTATTAATAAAAAGAACAAATAAAAATATTAAGAATTAGACTGCGTTTGTGTCCTGATTCAAAGCTGAGCTCCTTAAAAATTACTTTATTCAATTTTATCTGATAATGCATGTTTTAAAGTTTGCATATGCAGTTTTTGCATTAAAAAAATGAAGATATTCATTTCAGGAGCTGCTGGTGTGGATGTCAGTCTCTCTCTCTGCCCTCCACCATCTGTCTAATTACACCTCCACAAACCAGCGTCAGGCTGTCTGTTAGTATTACGGAGGATTCTCCTCGTGTGACACCGAGTGTGTGTGTGTGTGTGTGTGTGTGTGATGCTGGTTAACTCTCTCCTGTAAGGTCACAGATGTCAGATCCAGAGGCTGAGAGCTGCTGCTCATCTGCGTCCTGTTTAGTTTCCGCTGCTCTTAGACAGAAGACAGTAATACAGCTAAACTGAGAGTGCATCAAAACAGAGCTTTTTTACTGAATGCTATGTACTGGCTTGCCTACTTGTGAGGGCCAAATGTGTGAAAATGTCAAATATAAATGTATGAGCATAACCTACTGTAGTTAAATGTAGAAAGCTTTGATAAATCTATATACCAAAACATGTTGTGAGGGTTTGCTTTAGCTTAAGTAAATATGTATTTTTCTGTGTCCATGAGAGATATCTAGACAGTCTATGAAAGACCCTTATTGATAACTTATGTGTGGGTATGTTTCTGAATATTAGGATGATAGGATTTTGACTAAAACCTAAAGGCTCCTGTAGATGGACGTGGGTGAAGCAGATCGAAGAGATGACGAATCTGAGGGAGGTAAGACTTGATAAACAAACTTCATTCACAGACATATCACATGTCAAGCATGAAAGGGTTAGTTCACTCAAAAATGAAAATGATGTCATTATTACTCACCCTCATGTCATTCCAAACCCAGAAGATCTTCGTTCATATTCAAAACACAAATTAAGATATTATTGATGATATCTGTCCCTCCATAGACAACAATATAACTGAAATTATCCCAGGTCCAGAAACGTGGTAAAACACCCGTAAAATAGTCCAGGTGACATCAGTGGATTAACTACAGTTTTGCGACGATAATAGAATACTGTTTTTGCTCAAAGAAAACAAAAATGACGTCATATACTCAGGGCTCTCAAGTTTTAGCAAAAGTTTGGAGTGAGATTTTATCTGCTATAGGGGAGGAGCCACAAAATATTTGCATAGAAGCCCCTCTGGCCCACCCCATTCTCTGAAGTTATTGCTAGCAGTTTAATTTGACTTATTGTTCATAAATGATCAGCACAAATATGAATTATAACAATTGGTAAATCTGATAAAAGAGACAAATTCATCCAAAAATAAACAGATACATTTGGTGATACATTATTGCTCTTAAATTCCATTCCGTGTGTGCGTGCGCGCGCCCATGTTGCATAATAACGAACGTGCTGGCAAGCTGGCACATCGTATGCTTGCGCCTCGTATATTAATTGTATATGCAATTTATAATTATCTCTAACTTTTCAGCGAGAGAAATACAAGGTGTGGCGTGAGAGCGTGTGAACTGGCTGAAACGCGTGTGTCTCACGGTGAATGCGGGAGACTTGAGAGCCCTGCTATACGTCACCTTTCTTCTCCCATGCCTTACGTCTTCCAACGCCAATTTAGAGAATATCACTGCGTAAGTGTGCGCGCAAACAGCTGCAGGTTACGCGCGTGCTCTCACCCGGATGTAAACTAGGCTGATTACATCAAATAGTTTTTTTTATTATTATTTATTTATTGATACATTTATTCATACAGTAACATTCTAAGACATCAAATACAAAATAATTCCAAACACTATCAAATGCTAGGGGGAATATAAACAACTTCATATGAAAACATTGAAAAAAAAACAAGCTTGTACAGTTCGAACAGCTTTTTGTTTTACATCAAATAGGTAAAAGCTTGTATCTGGTGCGTTCAGCGTGGCAGAAGTCGCCGTAGAAGAGTGAATAATGTTATATTTGTTTTATTTGGGCAAAAAAGTATTCTCGTACCAACACAAAAGTGAAGTTGAGCCACTGTTGTCACAGGTGTTTTTACTACGTATCTGGAATCATTTCTGTTGTGTTGATGTCATCAGTAATATCTTAATTTGTGTTCTGAAGATAAATGACGTCGACACGAGGGTGAGTATTTAATGACAACATTTTCCTTTTTGGGTGAGCTAACTCTTAAAATCAATGTCAAATCAATTAGCGCTAGCCTATTGCAGCGAAAATTAACACGTTTTTATGTTGTGTAGAACAATACTATGAAAATTAATATTTAAATGCAAAAGATTTCTTCTTAATATTACTAGAATTAGGACATTTTAGCATGTCACACCGGTTGTCAGGTCTTTAAATGGCTTCCGGTAAAATTTTTAGGATCGTTTCGTTTGTCACGTGACGTTAATATTTCGTATTTAGCCAAGGACGTGCATGCCATATATATGCCAAAGTCAATTTTTGCATATAAATGCCAGTTTTCCTTTTAATTTGGCGTACAACACTGAATGTGAGCAATGCGGGCATGTGCCCACTTTATGTGAGGCAACTACATAATATTTTCTTTCTTTCTGGATGAGCACTGATAAATCACTGCTAATAAGAGCAGGGACATTTAATAAGAAATTAAATCGGACAGTATTTGATTTGGTGTTGTTGTTAACACTGAATCTAGGAGTCGGAAACTCATTTTCTGGGGTCAGTAACCCCAAATCTCCTCAGTCTCTCGTCTTAAACTAGCAGCATTAATGACTGACGGACGGAAGCGCTGGGGATAATCTGATCCGGGTCTCTCCAGGTCAAACACTATAGTAATTAATCCTTTTTTGCTCTTGACGGATGGACCGCTGCTTCTCTTCACCTTTCTATTCCCATCAGCTTCTTTCCCCTAACTCTCTTTTTTTTCTCTTCATCTCACAGCAGAGAGATTCGTGGTCACTGTGTGTGTGAGAGAGAGAAATAAATCTGGACTTTATGTTTTTGTAGTGGCATTTGAAGGTCTGCAGGGATTATGATGGATTTTGGTCATGTAGAGAAGCGTAAGTGTGCCAGACAAGACACGAACTGATGTAAACCAAAACTAGAGGGAAACACTGTTTTTTTATAATTCTTTTATGACTTATTGGTTAATTTAACATTTAACAAGCATTTTGTTATTGTTTTATTTCTTTTTATTCTTTTTCATGTTTTTATTGAATTTTATTTTAACTTATCTATTGTTTTTTTTGTTTTATTTAAAATAAAAGGTATTTAATTTAATTTAGTGTTTATTTTATATGTAGGCATTATTTTCACATTTTATTTTATGTTTTGTTATTTTTATTATACTATTTTTATTATCATCATTTATTTATTTTTTCACATTTATTTATTGATTTATTTCCATTTTTCCTTTTTTAAATTTTTAATTTTTTTTTTTTTAATTTGAATTACATTTTTGTGTATATTTTTGTGATATTATTTCTTTAGTTTTGATTTTATTTATAAAAAATGTAAACATGTTTTTTTTAAGTATGGTTTTTGGCATGCTTAAGCTATTTCCCCTGGCCTCCTGAAGTATGTTTGCGTTTGCATGCTGCTCTGATTGTGGCTTTATAGTTTTTGGGCTTTTTGGCAAGCGCTGAAATTATGCACTTTGACCTTTGAAACCCTTCATAAACTCTCTATTAGATCTTTTATTCGCTGCTTTATTTATTTATTGCTCAGCATAAAATCCTACCTCCAAAAAGCCTCCTGACATCTGTCTCCCCACAGCTGTCCGCCTGCCAAAAAAACAGCAAAATCTCAGTTTTTCTGCATACGCTCGATCGCGGGGAATTACGGCAGTCATCAGCGTTATGACTGCGGGCCGGACGGAAGCCATGTGGGTCAAAGACATCAGTTAAAAGCAGGTTGAGGGGCTCTTAACCCACTTCTCTGGATTACACAGTGACAGCGGTTAAAGTCAGGACAGGAGAAGAGGATTTTGGGTTGTGTGTCTCACATTCATCTCCTCCTCGGACCCGTGACCCTCAGAAATGCTCACAGGCTTAGGAAGAAGCCGGAGCAGATAAAGCATCGTGTTTTTGTGTCTTTGTTGTAATGTCAGCTTTACTCTTTACATCTGTTTGCAGTCACAAAGAAATTAACAATTTTATTCAGCAAGGACGCATTAAACTGAGTCACAGTAAAACATTTATAATGTTACAGAAGATCTCTATTTCAAATAATCACTGTTCATTTGAACTTTCCATTCATCAAAGAATCCTGAAAAAATAAAATGTATCACAGGTCCCGGAAAGATATTCATTTGAATAACAGACCTTCAGTAACCTTCAGAAAATCATGAAAGACAGAAGTTAGAGGGATGAGGGACCAAATGACTGGCTTTTTCCCTTTGTATCATCTAATGAGATGCACACTGTCCCACGCCATCAGAAACCAACAGATAGAGACATGTTCTGATACTAGAAGACCAGGGGCCTCATTTATAAAACTTTCTTACGCACTGATTTGATCTTAGAGTGTTCGTACGATCAAATCCACGTCAAA
>JAUMHQ010000081.1:19825887-19838212 GCA_032361165.1 Enteromius paludinosus
AGGGTGCATTGAATAACATTATGTGACCACAGAGAAGCAAGATAATATGATGCACTGATGTAATGAATATGCAAATTAATATATGACGTCATCTAGCAATCTAAAGCGGGTTTTAAATCGGATGTGTGGAAGGGTTAATAATTTTTTGTTATTAAAATTGAAGTTCCTGTTTCAAAGTTTACAGATCGATGGCTAATGTGTGCGCCATTGATATGTTCAGTGTTCATGTAAACTGTTTAATAAACACTTCTGCCACTTTTGTTGAGCCTCTTAATTAGTTTTGTTTTTTATGTAAGTGATTCAATAAATACCGTACCGGTACAGGTATTACTGTATCGTGAAATTGTTATACCGTTACATCCCTAGTAAACACTATACAGTATTTTATTTTTTTTTCTGCGTTCCTAGACAAAAAGTTCAGATTTTGTTCCCATTGGTTGGATAACTGGATACTGGATCAAACACAGAGTCGCAAAAAGACAGTCTAACAATATAGAAATAAATGCATATGTAATAATATGTGAATGTATAAATATTGTTTGGACTTACAGTGAACTCTCCAGTGACGGCGTCAAAGCCAACATGGATAGTGTGCTCAAAGTCAGACGGCAGAGAGATCTCCGGACGCTCCTTCTTCTTATTGGCTGAAGATGAGGATGGGGCGGAGACACAGGTGAGTGACAGAAGAGAACAACAATTAAGGGATGTTTAAATATATTTCATTAAAATATGATTATTTTTTATTAAGTCTCTTTAATATAGACAGATACAGTTTTTTTTTATATTATAATTAAATTAAAATGGTATTGTTTTTTGTTTTTTTTAAGTTTAAAGTTTATCGAGACAAACTTTGATGCTGGCTTTGTAAAGTTGACTAGTAGCAAGTTTGTAGAAGTTTGGAGCTTAGAGTTTGAAGGTTTTGAAGGCCATTTAGAAAACTTAGGGACAGATGATAGTAGCATTGTAGATAGTAGCAAACATGTAAGTAGCCAACACATTGTTAGCATGATTTCATACATTACTAACATGTTGTTAACATCAGTAGAATAATGTTTTAACATGTTTAAAGGTGCTCTATGCGATCTTGCAAAACATTGGGGTGCAGGACATACGCCAAATCAAAAACTTCAGCCAACCAATCAGCAAAAAGAGGTGGGGTTTATCGCACGCAAACAAACTTCGGCCAACCAATAGGCAAGAAGAGGCGGGGTTTTACGCGCATTAAACACCACATCTTCTAGTCGATTGGTTGGCCGAAGTTTGTTTTTGTTACAGCCTCTGTGTAGTCTTTTGAGAAGCGGGTATTTTCCCAATGTATTCAGAGGGCAGACAGCAAGACTATCAAGGGGTGATGCATACGGTTTGAGATAAAAATTAAATCGAGCTAAAATCCTGCAACATCGCATAGAGAACCTTTAAGAACTGTTGTTAACATCTGAACATGTTGCAGGCATAATAATATATTCCTAACGTGTTTTAGCATTCTGCTAATATGCTTCAGCACTTTTGCTGTGTTGTTCAGCCTGCTAGGCATGTATTTTAGTAGCATTTCATATGCAAATTTGCTTTTGTAAATAAATTCAGAGCAATTTATTCATTTTACAGTGCATATCTATCCATCCATCCATCCGAAATATTTCCATAAAACATCACACCAGCTTCTTAGAAATCTTATTTCAGTGCATTTAAGTATCACTAACACTAGTCGTCTGCCATTTTAAGCTCACGTGTCTTTTTGGATCACTGCTGGATCTTAATGAAGTCATCATTACAATAAATACAGCGTCTGGCATGTATCTCACTCCCCTCAATGCCCGTTATAAACGTCCTCATCTGCTCTGTGCTGAAGCCAGGCAGGGTCTTTAATATTAACGATGTGCTAACGGGCTGGTAATTAACACAAGATAGGCCTGCAGAAAGAAGAGCTACTCAGAACGCATGAGTGAGATGAACTCTTAACACAGAGACTCGAGCGGACACACAGGTGTTTAGAGATGCGTGTTATACACCGAGAAAGAGGGACAATCTGCTGACACAAAACTAGTGGGAATCTTCTGGTATATTGATTCATATTGATTCTTGGATTCCTGATTCGATTCAAAATTTTATTTTCCGACTTCCCATCCTTATTTTTGTGCACACTGGACATCAAACGCACCAGTATTTTGATACAAAAACACACCAGTCTATGGGCACCCCATAGAAAGAAATCAGTGTTTGCTATTAACTTCCTAATAAATCAAAATTATTTGACACTTCCCTTTTTCTGAATCAGAATACCATGTTTGGAAAGGAAAAGGCATGTACAGTACTAAGAAACCCCTAAAGGGAATCAATACAAGATGGGAGGCTTTATCTCACAGTTTTATTGGTGTAATTTTACTGTATATAAACTGCCGGCATCAGAGAGCTGCTGTTAATATGTGGTGCATCTCTTTTTACTTTTTAGATTGAGATCAAAAGTACTTCGCACACATTTAAAGAGATTAGATGTTTGTCTGTGGTGGCCAGGATCTGCTAATTATTTGCATGCATCCTATCATTTATTTCTCCTGCAATGTAACAGGCTACTGTTAACCAGTGGCTAACCATGTCCCTTTAGTGAATTTTCATGTTTTCAGTGCCTTTCCAAATACTTCCCATTATGACATATAATAATCTAATATAAAATTTTTCAAACAATTGCCCTCTATAAAAACGGGGCAGCATGTATTTTTTCCTTTTTGCTGATATTATTATTATTATAACTATCGTGAATCGTGATTCATGTGAAAAGATATTTCCCCCCACCTCCACCACAAACCAATGGGAAATGACTCAGCAGATTGGCTTGAATAAACCTCAAAGTTCAAAAGGTTTATGGTCATAAAGTTTGTATTTGCTATAAAGACGCTTTGTGGTGCTTCTGGAGACCTTTGACCCTAAATGACTCCCTATAGAAATTCTGCTCTTCCTGGATTCCTTTTAAGGCCTTGCTGTAATATTCACTCACTCTTGTCTCCGCCCCCGGTGAGTATGGATCGGATGAAGCCTTCTTTCCTCCTCTTGTCCTCAGGGTTGGGCGGCAGAGGTTTGGAGCCGTGATTCAGTGGGCCAGAGTCTTTACCGGACGAGCCAATCATGGTGCTGGTGTTTCTCATGGGCGGAGCTGGTGGCTTGTCTTCTACTTCCCCATTGTCTGACATCTTCAGCTGTGGGCGTGGCTAAATCTGAAACACACAACCAAGGGGTGAAGCTTAAGTAAATCAGCAGGGGTTGCTGGAATGAAACTGAAAGCATAATTAGATTTACCAAATTACCACCAATCTTCTTTTAATGGTATTTAGATTGAACTAGGACACAGCAGGAAAAACAGCTAAAACAGGAGAAAACACCATCTGATGTAGATTCAGACTGCTCTGTGTAGTATTTATATATACAGTATATATTTCCACAAAAATATCAGGCCACAGAGCTGTGTAATAAATAAAATAAAAAATTGTATATTAGAATCCCGTGACTGGAGTAACGATGCTGAAAATACAGCTTTGATTAAAGGAATAAATTACATTTTATTAAATATTCACGTAGAAAACAGCTATTTGACATTGTAATAATATTTCACAATTTTATATATATTTTACTGTATTTGTAATCAAAAACAGACTCAAATTAATAATAATCATATAATAATAATCATATCAACAACCTCAAGCTTCAGAGGTTTATTCAACGGTGCAATAGTGAACCTTGTTAAACAATGCTCTAAGTTTTTTGTTGAAAGGTGCACACGGACCAAAAACAGCCTTGTCTTTGCTGCATACGCTCTGACATATGTCCTGACACCTCGACTCAATAAACCAGGATTATGTAATACTGAACAGACTGTTATTTTATTTTTGGTTTGTGCCCATTAATATAAAATGCTTTTGGGAAGCTGATATGTGCTGCAGCGTGACATGTTCTTCTCCATTTAAAACTATTTTAAACAAGATTTTGCTCAAATGGTTTTATTACACATGCAGGTTTATGATATTAAAACTAATGATACTCAAGAGTTGACATGTAACACTTGTAATCTAGTTAACTAGAAAGATCATGTCTTATTATTAATAATAATTACAATTATTCTGATAATGATCATCACTTAATTTCTTCACTAATATTAATGGGTTTGTTTGTTTTTTTAACTAAACCTGGCATTGGATATACTATGACAATATTTTGATATTATGGCAAAATATTTATAACCAAAAGGTTCATGGGCAAATGATGCATCAACTTACTTTTTAATATGCGAATCTAGGCACATAATCCAAACAAGACACAGAGATAACAGCGTCATGACAAACACAAGCACCAGATACTGACAAAACAAACACGACCCTTATCTTTACATACAAACTGTCACTATCAGCTCTAGTAGAAGCAGTTGTAACATTAATATCAGTCAATCAGTGCCAACAGAGAGCAGCACAAAGCTATTTAATGACGGCAACTGAGACAAGCCTGCTAAATAAAAATAAACATCTATTTTACACAACATTTACTCAGTCCATCACAAACACCAAGTGGACATCTCAACATTCAGATGGACATATACATATAAAATACACTTTAGGAAAATTATGAAACTTTTCCTCACCAAGCACCGTCCAGCATGTCGTCACACAATCTCAGTAGTATAGAAGTAGTAAGAAGAGCAGCTCAATACCGTCAGACTCTGACTAAGTGTGTGTGTGTGTGTGTGTGTGTGTGTGTTGGTTTTAAGAGGTTGTGGCCTCCCTGGAGTGATGTCACAGGTGAACAGGAGAGACTATGAGTTTGATCTGTGCCATGAATGGTGTCACGTGATAGCTCAGACTGACAATCACACACAGATAATACAAACAGAAAACTGTATCACCTGTAAACACACTTCAGCCATGAGCAAACAGACATCAGAAAGGCAGCAGGGCAAACAAACACGTGACACAAGTGTGTTAAAGTCACAGTAACACTAAACACATGCACACACAGCTGGTCAACGACTGTTTGACAGTGACAGGATCTGTTGTGTGCAAGCCTTTTCTATCACGGGACTTTCCTTTGTCTTGCACTATGATATTTTATATCGCCCGACCCTCAATTTAAAGCAGTTTTATAATTGTCCTGAAACCATTATTTATATGTTTATCAAGTCATTTTTCTCTCTGGTTGAACTATCCCTTTAGTCCTCACAGTAGGCAGAACCTGACCCACACACACACACACACACCCCACACATGCAGACTCACATTTCAGACAGTGCCGTCACATTTAGCAGAGGTCTGTCATCACTGTGGTCTCTTTTATCAGGAACACACACACACACCCCTTAGTTAAACTAAATACAGAGTTGAGGTGTTAAAGTTCATCTGCTGATAAATGGGTCTACAAAAGTGTGACTAAAACGTCATGCACACATCTACTAATGTAAAAGTAATAAAAAATGTGTTATTTATAAAACAAAATTGATCCCACTTTATATTAGGTGGCCTTAACTATTATGTACTTATATTTAAATTCAGATTTTGGTATAATGCACTTATTGTGTACGTACATG
The DNA here is from genome assembly GCA_032361165.1 of Enteromius paludinosus. NCBI lineage: Eukaryota > Metazoa > Chordata > Actinopteri > Cypriniformes > Cyprinidae > Enteromius > Enteromius paludinosus. The sequence continues at coordinate 19,831,451 of JAUMHQ010000081.1, forward strand.
TTTTATATTACATATAGGTATTTAAAAAAAAATTGCATTTGTAATTACACCTTTACCCACCCTTAAACCTACCCATACCACCAAACCTGTCCCTAAACTTACCCATATCCCACCTCGGTAGCAGCAGAAATGTTTGGCAAAACAATACGAACACAACAAGACATTGCACTTATTTTTTGATGGAAGTAGTTAAGACCACCTTATATAAAAGTTTGGCCAAAAATGTGTTCACTAATGCATTAACGAACAAACAATAGATAGATAAACAGGTAAATAAAAAGAATGAGGATACAAATGAGCAAATAAATAAATAGGTCAATAAAATAAATATATATACTTAAAAAAGAAACAAATAAATAGATAAAATAATAGATGGATGGATAATGCAAAAGATAAAATGTTAAATCAGTAAATAGGTCGATAAAATAGGCATGACATAAATAGAAAGAATATTAAAAGAGTGAATGAAAAATATCTAAAAGATAAAAGAAACAAAGAAAAAGAAAATAAGTGATTTGAATGAACACTCTCAATCCAAATAAAAAATACAAAAAAGGATAAAATTGTTCATAATAAAAAAAACAAAGTCACAGTGATTTAATGCAATTAGAAACTGTGAGATATAGTCACAATTACTGAAAAAAAAGGGTTTTTGAGACAAAGACCAGTGAAACAGCAGGAATGAGGAAATGAATAAGTCTTTGGAACTTTGGTCTGGTCTCTGGTAATTCAACTAACCTCAGCACACACACACACACACACACACACACGTACGTCTGACCAACCTCAGGTGATGTTCATTCAAGTAAACAAAGGGCTTCATTCACAGCTGAACCTGCGTGTTCCCCTTCATTGTTTCAAAGAGCATTTGCAAAAAACAGAACCAAGTTTTGAGACCTGAAAACCAGAACACAAGAGGACGTTCTGGTGTGTACCTGTGAGTCAGCGCTCGGTTTATCAGCTCGTCTATACTTAAACACCTGATGGCTGTTCTTTGCTGACGTGCCGGCGAGACATCAGACGTCCTCAGTGTGGTTTGTCATGGTCTCAACAGTTTTTACTGTTTTATCTTCACCTGACCGCTGCATCCTTCAAACACTCAACACTGCCACAATTACTCCTGGTTTTCATGTTTACAGACCAACTGCAGCTACAGTGAGCGGTTCTGATTACCAAAAAAAGATACAATTAACTCCCATTTATTTGAATTGCAATAATAACTGGAAACAGGCTAAACGCTGCTGATGCACAAAACCCACGTGCTTCAAAACATCTTTACCACTTTAAAGCTAATGGAAACTTGCTTCCGCTTCTGAATGAAAAAAAAAAAGAAAACAAAAAAAGGTCATTCTGGCTTTTTTTTCATCACATCACCATAAGACAAAATCACAGTTGCTAGATATAAACTTGCAATACTGAGGGGGAAAAAAAACTAAATTGCAAGATATAAATTGCCAATTGCTATGAAAAATATAATTAAAAGTCACTTTTTTTTTTGCATCTAATAAAATTTGTTCTAATAACAGTCAGAACTGTAAACTTGCAATTAAAAAGTCACAATTACAATTATGCAATTAAAAATGTAAGCTGAACTGCAAGACGTACACTTATAAGTCTTACTTTATTGTTTATATCTCACAATTATGACTTCATATAACAATTCTGAGATTTATTCAGCCAACTCCATATCTATATCTCCTCATTCTATTAACAAATCCAAGTTTAAAACTACAAATTAATTAGCCATGCTTCTAAATAGTTTTTTTTTAATCAGGTTACTGTGCAGTTAGTGTCATAATTTAATAAAATATAGATCGTATCAAAATAAATCTGAAATAATAATAAAAATCTGAAAATCACATAATTTATATTAAATATAATTTTATTTAATAAATAAACATTACATATTTTTCTTAAATATGCATGCATGCATTTGTATTTATATAAATAGCACACATTATGTGAACAAAGACTTTTATTTTGGATGTGATTAATTGCGATTAATCATTTGACAGCACTAAAATCTAATTCATATGAATAAATACTCCAGTGCTAAATAAATAATACTAAAATAACATGCTGACAGAGATGAGCTGGTGTTTTCTGAGCTTGAGTGAGATCACACAGAACAAAGCATCATTCATCAGGATAAGAATAGCTTTGGTCTCGGGAGGTGTAATAGAGCGTGGAGTGACGGAAGCATGGCTATTAAAATAGCCGCTGCTATGAATGTAGGAATCGTGAATTTATGGATTTGCCTTGTCGAGCAGGTCCAGTTTGAGCATGTAAGGAGAAGTGAATTCATTTCTGGGACAGACTCCTAGACACACAGGTTTCTGATTACTCCTGCCTCACGCTAATTAAACGCTGGTGTTGTGACACTGGTTGGAATCAGCTGACAGGTTTGGGGAATGTTTCCCCGACATGCGGGTTAATTTGCCTCCAGCTGTGTGAAACGGCCTGTACGAGACCTGCAACGCCAGGCCAGAAACAGCTTCTCATTACCTCCGTGAAGGCACGCAGAGACAGAACTGGTACACACGCCGCTTAATCTCGTGTTCAAGCTGGTGTTAAGAAAATTATAGCAAACAAAGACGCGTGAGAGATAGACACAAGATGTCTGATCCTGAGACTTTAATTACACTGAAAGCATCTTTAAACAAATCACACGTCAGGCATGCATCACAGAGACAGTTTTCATTTTGCTAACATGTCTAAGACTATTAATATTATTGCTTCTGCTATTTAACTCACTTTAAAAGTGTTAATGTTATCTATAAAGAATTTATTATCAACATAATTATATATATATATATATATAGCTTTTTTTGCCATTTTTTATTATTAGAAAAAAAATCTGATCTCGAATCAATTTTCACTCAAATTGCTAGCAAACTTCATAAAAAAAAATTAAAGAAAAATGCAAGACAATTAATTAAATGGGAAGTTTTAAAGTAGAATGTGTAAAATAGTATTTTCTTGTAAAACATACTTCAATACTTTTTTATAATAAATAGCTCAATTTCTATATAGTTGAAATTTATTTTTGTTTAAGTAATTTTAGTATTGCATTTTAGTTGTAATGTAATGTAATGTTATTTTTTATTTATTTATTTTATTTTATTTTTATTTTTTTTAATTATATTTTATTTCATTTCATTTTTTTTATTTGTAATATTTTCTTTTATTTAGTTTTCAAATTACTAAACCAATTTTTTTAATTGTATTTTAATTGGATAAATATTGATAGTTTCTAAATTTCATGGACATAATTCAGAAAAAGCTACTAGATAACTTGAGACATCAATCTTGCGACCTTTTTAAAATCCTGTGCTTAGTTCTCCCTCAAAAACACCACATGCATCAACCCAGTCTGCATCTTGTGCATGGTAATATTTGTGTCCAATTTGCATTTATTATTTATGCAAGGCGCATGCATGGGCGTTCAGTCTGAGACACAGCCTACTTTTTATGCTTCCAGTGAAGACATTCCATATAAATCAAATAATCCTGTCTCTCTCGGTTCACACACATACTTCTGGTGCACCTCAGAGAAACTCATCTGATGTCCAAACACTCGACTCTGGGCTCACGGACATGACAGATGTGTTTCATAACAAGACGGCTGAGCCCCAACTGCGCATCAGTCTCTCGACCAACCATTCACAGTGGCCTTTTGAATATGAAATACAACCATTTTTTTGCTTTCCTTATGAATGTTCCTGGGCTTATTCTGCAAAATGATCACTAAACAATACTGGAAGGAAAATATGTTTGTTTGTTTGTGGGCCGAATTTAAAGGAGTAGTTCACCCCAAATTCAAACTTTGAAAAAAAAACGTCCTCAACCCCAGGCCATACAATGTAGATGAGTTTGTTTCTTCATCAGATTAGGAGAAATGTAGCATCACATCACTTGCTCACCAAATGATGCTCTGCAGTGAATGGGTGCCATCAGAATGAGAGCCAGAACAGATGATCTGTGCCAATTTCTCTCTAGATTCAGACCTGCTTTTAAGACATTAATTAATGAACTGGAGTGATGTGGATTATTGTGATGTTTTTAATCGCTGTTTGGACTCTCATTCTGATGGCACCCATTCACTGCAGAGCACCCAATGCTAAACAAGTGATGAAATGCAACATTTCTCCAAATCTGAAGAATCTCAGGTGAGCACATTCTCAAGTTATTTTAAAAAAAGGGTGATCTTTTAAAATACTGCATGCATTTAAAGCTCACAGGAAAAAAAGCAATATTTAGTTTCACTCAAAAATGAATGCACTGATAATAATTCATGCTGCATTTTAAATGAGAGTGCACAAAGGATCAATTACAAATCCCAAAAAAACCCAGTTACACAAAAACAACTGATTTGAAGAGAAGAAAATGACACTGCTTTTACCAAGAAAATACTATTTACATTTTTTAAACAAAGTTTTCTCTCAGTATAGCAGATCGGATGAGCTTCCAATCGATGGATATGACATGCAACTCAAAGCTTAAACTATGTGATATTGGAGCAGTTAAATATTTATAGCTTTCTGAAAACTGCATGAAATCTCACCGTCATGCACAGAATATTTCACATGGCTGATCAAACTCCGGGTTCAGTGGCTTCAAACCTCTAGCAGTCTGGCATTCCCTGGAGATCCAGCTTTAAAAACACGCTCAGGCCCGGCAGGACATGACGCTTCACATCTCCCCGGGAGAACACACACTTCCAGGGTTAAACTGGGTAGAAGGCCATCCCGCCATCCCATCATCTTCAACACGCGCGCACACACACATGCACACCCTCCAGACAAAATAATTACACATTCTGATGTTCAAAGACAGATGATGATGTGTGTGTGTGTGTGTGTGTGTGTGTGTGCGCACAGCCAGGCATCTATTAAAACCATCGTGTTACAGACGGGGAACAGTGTTGCAGCTTTATGTACATGCTAATGATCTACACAGGGTGGGGTGCAGCCAGACACTTTAAGTGTATATTTTATCATATTTTAAAAAAGCACAGCGCTGCGGCTCCTAAGTATGCTGAATTACTCCCAAGACACGCAGGAATACCGAACTCATAGATTTCAGCTGGAATTTGCTGGTATTTCTTGGAAACATAATCTTGTAGGATAAGAACTTTTTAAATGCTGCATGATAGATTGTTCCCAAGTTGGCATAATTAAACAAACAAACAAATGAATAAATAAATAAAAGTGCAATGCAAGTATTATATATATTTTAAAATATTGACATAAATCAAAAATGTATTTTAAATAATATATTTAAATATAAATTATAAATATATACTGGAACAGTTAAATATTTATAGCTTTCTGAAATGTACAGAATGTATTTTAGTATATAATAGTATATATTTAAAACATAAACATGCTACTATTATTCTAAAACATTTATTTTACTAAAATATTTTAATTACTGGTGCCGAAATGCATCTGCATAAAAGACATTCACTTTTAATGTATAAGAAAAAAAAACATGTTTTTCATTTTATGTGGCTAATATTATGCGATTCCTCAAGAATCAATAATCTTAAATTATCTTGAAAAATAAAGCTGGATTAAACATCAAGAATAAAGAGCTTAAATGTGCAGAGGATGCTGGGAAGACAAAGATCTTGGAGGAATTTTGTTAAGAAGAGTGCATCATCAATTAAAATATATTAACACTGTATGGTAAGATTCTTCGTATGTAGTGGAGAGTGACCTAATGAGTTCATTTGGGGGTGTCTGTGGAGGAGTATCACTGCAAAACAACCTCTAAACAGAGTAAATCATGTTTTTGTCATTCTAATGAAATCTAATTTTAGGGTTCAGGGTGACAGAACAAAGCTTGTGAAAAGCAGATACGCAGAGATCATCCAATCCCTGGAGTGGTGAAGCTGCCACGGCCCAAGCCCAAAAACAGCAGATGGTCCTGAAGAAACACAGCCAATTTACATAGAAATCAACGGACGGAGAGAGAGAGAATTAAACAAGGACCCACGCCACTCAGATCTGAGCAGGAGACTCCATAAGTGACCATCACTGACCACGCTCAAACTCACCATTACCAGATTGGTTCAAATTGGCTTAGCTCTTGCATTAGTCTTGGACTGGTGGATTAGTGTTGGATAAACTTGGGCATAACATCCAATCCACACAAATAAACACAGTCCATCATCCAGTTTTCTCCTCATGGTGACTTTGGAAACATCTCAAGGAGGATGGAGGGAGACTTGATCCATCATGCCTGAATCTCAGACTCTCTATAAATAGTACAACCTTTTCCTAACTGAAAGCTTATTTTGTATTTTTAAAAAGAATAAGCGACAGATGAAGACAATCCTGGTTTTATCAAGGTGTCTCAGTTTGTGGCAAGTAATATTGCTCAGATACTTACAAAACACACAAGAAATGTAGTCTGGATCAATGGTTCTCAGCTAGTTTTGCTTTAGTCTCAGATTGGTAATTAAGCATTGGGATTGAATGCAGTACTGTAATAGCTTATCATACAAATGCCCCTATAATGAACATTAAAAATTTATGACTGCACAAGCGTGTTTTTAAAGAAACAGTAGCAATAAGAGGAGTAGTCAATATTGATAAATACTTTTTAATTAAGCTTTTTTTTAAAAACAAAATAAAACTAATAACATTACTTAAATTATTAATATTTTATAAATATATGAATTAGGGGTGGGCATAGATTAATTTTTTTAATCTAGATTAATCTAGATTAAAATGGCTCATTTGAGATCTGTCAAAG
>JAUMHQ010000081.1:19873739-19908296 GCA_032361165.1 Enteromius paludinosus
CACCTACATCTTGGATGCCCTGGGGGTAAGTAAATAAACATCTAATTTTCATTTTTGGGTGAACTATCCCTTTAAATCTTATATCTTAATATAGTTTGTCATGATTATGTAAGGTTCAGACTAAGACTTTACGGTTAAAAACAAGTGGGCCAGTGACAATAAACGGGTTTAAGCTGCCATAATATTTTCACAGTACTGCTTTTTCCCATTTTTTACTGTATTTTTGATCAAATAAATGCATGCTCATGGGTGAGCATTAAAAAGTTAAATAAATACAAAACATTTACTGACACTTAACTAAATTTGCACAATAATTTTTCCCGCAACTCTAATCCTCAAGAGATAAACAGATGTAATACAGTCATTTTAGGATATTATTTTACTACATTACAGCACAAAATGATGTAAATATTGACAATGACATGAGTGATAATTATATGTTTACATCAATGTAAGTTAAGCAGTACAACAAATACTATTATGAATTTTTAATAACTTAAAATTTAGCATTATAGTAACAAAGGAATTTTGGTGTTTAATTATCATTCAAAAAACATAATTTAATTTAACTTATAATAACTTATTTCTTTTGAAATAAGTCGCCCAGCGCCAGTTCTTTTGTGAAATTTACCAGAAGCCTAGTCTAGCCTAAAACGTATTTCTTTGATAAGGCTTACAATCTATATCAATCCCTTCCTGTCTTACATTTCATTGTTTTTGTCATTGTATTTTCTATTTTTCTTTTGTTGTAAAGCACTTCGGACAACCATGGGTTATAATTAATGGTGCTATACAAATAAAACTGCCATTGAATATTTAGAAAGCATAATTGTTCATTTGTGAATGAAGTCTGTTATATTTTGAGGAATCCGCCTGATCTGAACCCCAAAAGTCCAAGCTTGACTCCCTATTTGTCAATATCCTTGTGTTTACATGCACCTGTCACTGAGCTGGAAATCATCCTCGCTCTCCTCCTCATCCATAGTGCTGTCACTGTCCAGGTCATTGAGTCGCCGGCGTTTCCTCTTGCGCGGGGCAGGAGCTTTCACAGGCCGTCGACTCTCTCGGCTCACAGCGCTCCTCTGTTGACTCATGACGGGCGCCGCGGGTTCACCTCGACCAGCACCTGCAGAACACACCATTCAATATACAACCAAAAACATATTATAAAGCATCAAACAACGTCTCGCACAACCAACCTCCTCCTTCTGGATCCTGAAGGTCTTCCTCTATTGCTTCATCGATGGCTTCATCGAAATCATCAAATCTGGTAGTCAATGACAAGAAAGTCAAGAATTAGTCAGACTTCAGATTTCTTAGAGTTCATTTCTACAAGAAACGTTGATTACCTATAACTGATGGATTTCCTCGTCCTAGTCGATCGCCTCCCCAGATTCTTACTCTTCTTGGCATCTTTCTTCCTCTCCGTCAAGCTGTCCTCTCCATCACCATCCTGACAAGATAAAGAGGAGTGCGTTTAAAGACAAATCACATTATGTTATAGGAAAGCACAGCAAGTAATGGCATTATTCACTGTAGCATTAAATAGCATATAGCATGGTACAGTATAGCACAGTACATTTTGTCTCTGATATTATGATGTAATAATAATAATAATACATTTATCTTTAATTTAAAGATGGCATAGCATACTAAGTCATAGTTTACCATAGTATAAAACAGTACAGTGCTTGATTTAGTACAGTATAGTATATCATAAATGTGATATATTCTTATATATTAATACATAATAAAACATAATCATAGCTGCATACTCACTGGGGTGGGTATAATGTTCTCCACACTGATGCCCACATACACTAACCGCTCACGTCTGAAAGAGAGAAACAAGAACCAAAACTCAGCATCACATAAGGTTACTCGACAGCAATGATGATTCATGGGAGTCGAGACGAGCTTATGACGTGTGTGTGTGTGTGTGTGTGTGTGTGTGTGTGTGTGTCTACACCTTCGTTCAGCTCTCTCTTTCTTCTTCAAAGCCGTGTCCAGATTCTGAAGCTGTTCTTCCAACCTCTCACAGAGAAGCTTCTGTGAATGACAAGAGTGTATACTTCATGAACACAGCTCGCACACACAACCCTGTGACGCAGAGACCGAAGGCCTTACATGTTGGCAGGGAGGGCAGAACCACTCTCCATCAGGAATGATCATCAGAGGAGGCCTCAGACAGGCCGTGTGATAGCCGCTGTCACACATGTCACAAAGAAGGATCTTGGAAAAACATACAAGAGAGAGTTTATGTTCTTTAAGAATATTAATCGAACAGTTAGTATTAATTATGTCTCTTTTTAAAGTATTAGCTATACCACATGATATTCAATTTTAGACTCTATATTAAGTCTCATCTTGTAGCTTGAATCATTTCAGAAGCATTTGTCTCTCAGTTTCATTTCATATTTAGTATTTATATATAGTTTTTAATAAATATTATTATCAGGAATAAGTTTAGCAAAGCTTTAACAGTAAGTATGTTCTTTTATGTGTCGCATTAAATTATTTTTAATTTATTTATTTAATTACTTACTTAAAAAAAGTGCTTTGCTCCCAGGCAAGAAAAGTGGGATAATTAATATTATTTTAGAATCATTTATATGCCATTACATTAGTTATTAGTTAACTTACTGAAATGCTATTTAAACTTCTTCTGAGACTAAAATTTCGAAACGCTACTCTTTAACTCACTAGCTTTAACTCTACAGACTCCAAACTCGGTCCAGATCTTCGGTCTGGTCTGACTCGAGTTGCTATATCTTTTCTAACAGATCCGACTTACGATTTTCGTAATAATTGCGATTAAAATTGGAAAAAATCCCATAGACTTTCATTCACTGAGTGTTCAGATGAGCCAAGACTCTGTCAACTGTCAAAATCCAAATCTGAGCACACTGAAGTCATGCTAGCAACATGCTAATCATGTTAGAAACATGCTAGCAACATGCTAGTTACATGATAATCATGCTAGCAACATACTAGTAACATGCTAATCGTGCTAGAAACATGCTGGCAACAGTCTAATCATGCTAGCAACACGCTAGTAACTTGTTAATCGTGCTAGAATCATGCAAGCAACATGCTAGTAACTTCCCAATAACATGCCAATCATGCTAGAAAAATGCTAGTAACTTGTCAATAACATGCTAATCATGCTAGCAACATACTAGTAACTTGTTAATCGTGCTAGAAACATGCTAGCAACATGCTAGTAACTTGCTAATCGTGCTAGAAACAGGGTAATGATGCTAGCAACATGCTAACAACATGCTAATCATCTGTCTATCTGTAATCTGACTTTGTAAACTTACTATTTCTAACTATTTAAGACTGAAAACTCAAACTTAAACTTTTCAAACTTTTTAAACTCAAAGCATGTTACTAGCATGATTTCTATGAACTACTTTAAACTTTCTAGCTAGGCTTTTTCAAGCCAACTTAAAGTTTGTCTACGAACTTTACTATCTAGTTAATATTTTAATACTTAATATTTTACATTATAATGTATGTGTTACATTTAAGTTGTCATTTTAGTTTTACATTTTTGTTATTTTTATTGTTTTATTTAACTTTCATTTATTTTAGTTTCAGTACTTTCAGTACTTCTCTAACTCTAACAACTCTAATATTTATATTTTACTGCACTTTAGCATTATTTCAACTAAGAAAAAGTAATAGCCATTATACTTATATTAAATAAGTGTACTTACGTAACTAAATTATGGAACAGCCTGTGATAATAATTTGTAATTATGTAGATGTAACAGACGGCTATTATGTTACACACCGAGTCTGTTACACAGATACTTACACTTAAGTACAACCTTGATACACTTTATTTTAACGTATGCCTGTGTAATATTCTGTTATTTTAATGTAATTAACAATGTATTACATTTAATGTAAGCTGTGTACTATTGGGTTAACTAAGGTGCAGCTGGATCATTTAGATAATTTATAATCACATTGTATAAAGTCTGCAACACATACGTGACAATCTTTTGGTAACAGACTGTAACAAATGTGTAACAGTAGCAGCCTATTACATCAACATAATTCTGTTCATTAACTTAGTTACATGGCAAGTACTTACAAGGTAATTACTATGCATTACTATGTCACCAAGTATTTAGTTTTAGGTGTAGTTAATAATCACAACGCTGTTTGAAAGTATTTATAATTATTTTCAAATACTCCATAGACCTGCAGTAATTTGCTCTTTAACTGAACCAGCAAGCAAAAACATCATAGAAAAACACCCATATGAGTTTCACATCAGCAAGTACCACTCATGTTACCATTTGATATATGTGGTTGTACACTGATATTTCTATATGTATTTGATACAACGAGTCCTAGACAACACTGCCTTTGGAGACATTAAAGTATAATCGATTTATAAGTAGCAGTCTAAATTTATGAACAATCACTCACTAGTTCAGGGTGGTTGGCGAGCCCACAGTGTTTACAAGCATCTTCAGGTGGAATCTCATTGGATTGGTCCGATTCAGTCTCACTCCTGTGGTCTCCTTTCTCTGATTTGTCATTTTCATTGTTTCCGGATTTATCGTCGGCCGCTTCGTCTTCCTGCTCCTGAGCTCCTTTGGATTTGCAATTTTTCGGCCGAATTTTCGACCAGCATTTCCGCCTGTGTCGCCGCTTGCCCTAAAGAGTCAAAATAAGCATTCGCGTGAATAAAGCCATACCGTAAAACTCATTGAACTGGATATATATAGCTTTCATGCTACCTTAAAAGACTTGGGTTGTGCTTCCATGTCCACTTTTTTATGCATCTCCTCCTTGGGATGCACTTTCGCCTCTTCGTCTTCTATGCATTCCTCTTCCTCCTGAGCCGCTGAGGAGGCCGAAAGCTTCCCGTCTTTTTTCCTATCCCGACTATCTGCCACTTTGGGGCTGGGCTTGCAGATTCTGGCAGATCTCCGAAGTGATCTCCTATTGTCGGTTTCTGATTCTTCAACATCCTTGCGCTGGAGTTCAGGCGTTCGTCTATGAAGTGGGATCTTAATCTTCAGACGAATTCCTTCTTTCTGAAGCTCTGACGATACCTCTTCATCATCATTACGTCCAATCTTTTCAGAATCCTTTTCCAAAACCTCTCCAAGGCTGGATGCGTTTTTCCCATCTTCTCTTGCTTGTAGCTTGGATTTGGTCTTTTGTGAGCGTCTCTTTCTTGGGCTTTTCAGACTTTTGTCTTCATTTTTACCTCCAGCTGACAAACCAGCTGTCTTGCCTTTGCGTTCATCTTCTTTATTGTCAGCCTTTTCCTCCACTGAAGTAGTCTCTTCAGCCATTGGCAACTCCTCAATAAGGTTCTCCACTTTCACAAGGCTCTTACTGATAACATCTTCTGACAAATTCTCAGGGATGCCACAAGGAAGAAGACCGTTGTCTGCTTGAACCATGTTGGATTTCCCAACAAGGACAGACTGTCTTACACTATCTGTGCTTCCAACTTCAGTCTTTAAGGCATTGCCATTCCCATGATAACCATTTGAAGAATTATCACTTTCATATAATGGCTTTTTACGCTCAATGGGGCCTTTGATAACGCCTATGTATTGCTCCCGTGATGCGACTTGGTCAGCTTTTGGCTCCTGTGGGGCAGAAATGATGGCCGTCGGTCCTTTCTCGCCATCCTTTGGGTATTCTCTGCCGATTTGCTGCTCCTTCAACAGCAAGACGGCAGGATTGCGAACGATTATACCTCCTGTGCTGATGCTACCGTTGCTGTTAAGGTTGTTGTTGTTGTGATTGACGTTGCTGAAGTGATTGCTGACATCATATCCTCCACTCCTTTTCAACTCTCTCTTCTTCAGTGGTATTTTAGCCTGTTGGTCGCTCTTTGTAGCTCTTGCCACGTTCTCAAACACCAGCTCTTTCTTGTCTTCGCTCGTCTCTGATTTCAGCGCCGGGTCGTGTTTGATAGAAGCAGGGGGCATGACGACAGAAATGGCATTCCATGGTTTGGGACAATCTTTTGGTTCTTCTTTGAAGAGGGTTTTGATCGTACTCACCCTGTTGTCAATGACAACTACGGGTTTAAGGAATTCTGCCACTTTCACTGGTTTAATGGGATCTGTTGGTTCTTTCTTGATGTCCTTAGGTTTTAACTCACTCTCATTGGAACTGAAGGTACTGTTGGTAAAATCTCCAGACACGTGGTTCTTCGAGTCTTTAGCCTCACCTTGAAAATGAAACAGCAAGAGGTTTAGTTTTAACCTCTATAAGTGAGAGCATGGCTGTAACTATACATTTACGATTCAGAATCAACCACTGGAAAACCACAGAGGTTGACCACTAGTCTGAATACTGTGTGGGACTTGTTCCTCTTAACGTTTGTGGTACTTACAGCCCTTAATGAAAATTATTGTTTTACCTTTAACACCTTCTTTCTCCATACTTGGGCTGGTGGGACAGTCTTGCTTCTCTTGGTCCGTCGTGGCTGGGTCGATCTTGGCCTTAAGCTGTTCTAGTGTGTCTGCTAGATCATTCCTAGTCCTGTTTACAAAAATGCATTTGATAAGCTTCATTAAATGTGAACTTGGAACACAAAACCAGTTTTGAGCAGCACTGGTATATTTGTAGCAATAACCAAAAGTTATTTTTTTATGCCAAAACTCAACTAGAATATTAAGTAAAGATCATGTTCCATGAAGACATTTTGTAAATTTCCAACCATAACTATATTAAAACTTAATATTTGATTAGTAATATGCATTGCTAAGGACATCATTTGAACATATTTAAAGGTAATTTACAGATTCATGAATTTGGTAAACAACATTCTGGTCTGCTCCACACTATTTCCTCACCTTGCAATGCATTTCCATGAGGACCCATCCAAATCATCCTGTTCCTCAGAGTAAACGCGTATATTCTGTTCTTGATCTGAGTGGAACCAGTAGAGAAGACCTTCCTTGTCTCTACCTATGGGCTGTAAGCGCATCTTGTCCGGATCTTCCTCGTTGATTAATGTCTTAAACTTGAGATTGTCGTCAAACTGGCACTCGCACAAGTACTGTTAGATAAATAAGGAATAAAGGTTACAATAGATTTTCAGGTCAAATACGACACATTCTTGACAGGTTTGACTAGAAGTAATGCGTTTATGAAATAGTATCGCCATCAAAACAAGTCAAACTCTATTTGCTTGAGTACAGAAAGTAAGTTACTGACCTTTAAAATGCCAGTCTTACACTCTACTGTCATTTCCAGGTAGCTTTTTCTCTCCATTTCCCATGCCCAGGCGCTGTTAAAATCCTGGCACACCTGCGTCAGCATGATTACAACAAACAGATGCATTCGAATGGACATTTACATATTCATAACACATGATTTAAAACCGAAACACTTACCTTTACAAGATACTTCTCCCATCTGTCTGCAGTGACGGACTTGCCGATTTTCCGCAGTAGTTTAACATGGAGCTCAATCAATGGCTGAGGAACTAAATAGTACAGAAATCAGATTTCTATTATTTTATAATTTCTAACATTTATATGTATATATATATATAAATCTATAAGTTTTGGTGGTACTACTTGTATTTATGTACGTAGGCAGGTTTTAATTAATGCTGTTAAATTGCATATTGATAATTGTATTTTGCATAGTTTTGTTTTTCTTTTCTTAATTGATGTGTTTTTTGGTGTGTTATTACTATTATGATAATATTGTGTAAGGTCATGTGACCTTTGATCACCTGGAGGTATAAAGTGGCTCATCTGTGTAATTCATTTGTCTGATGAAGAGCCTGCGTGCCTGAAACGTCACACACTATGCGAACACGTTTTAAATATTTCTTTACATTTCTGGAGCATTTGGCGTCATTTTCATTACCATGAAACATCCGTTTTTGGGGAAAAACATGCTTTTTTAAAAACCTAGCTGATGCTGTTACATTCAGACATTTTTATATAACCAAACGCTTTTATGCAGACCACCGTAGTTATTTAATTACTTACTCAGAATAACTGCATTCATTTTGTTTCTCTTACGTTTTTGCTCATTGCCGTCTACCCCTTTGATGAATGCATTTTAAAGCACATCCTTCTCTTTACTATACAGTATTTTCAAATCCATCCAATCCGATGTCAGAGCATAAAGACCAACAATTTTGCAGTGACGTTTACATACACAGTTCTCCTATATGACAACATTAGTATGGTGGAGCTCGCTCTCAGCTATTGTTACACGACACCTACGTGTATACAATTAATACAGTACTCGAAGGGGGCGGGGCGTAAACAATCGCGCGTAAACAAATCTGTGCAGCGACACTATTATTACAATCGTTACATTGTAACATAGGAAGTTTGACAGCGGCCCGCGCATGCGTACTATCTGCACACGGTCCCATCGGTGTTTATAATCTGAATGTAAATGTATCAGGCCAATTTATCGAAGCGTTACTCCATTTAATTGTGACAAAAAGCATGCTAACACCATTAGCAGTGCGTGCAGTCAGTGATGTTCTAAGATTAATCTTTAAATGTGTTTTTTTTCCCACTGGAAAAATCACACATGACTGCTTTATAAAAACACTTCGCCACTTCACGTTCCGTTTGAAAAGCATCGGGGACACGATTCCCATCCAAACAAAGACTGCGAGGACCCAACAAGCCAAACTTTAAGTGACCAAACCCCTGATGGGTGAAGATGAGGAGCCTGTCCAAATAAACACAAACCCAGCCTCTCGCGCAGCTCACCCGCGGATGTCTCCTGTAAGTACCGCTCCAGCTGGGGGAACGTCAGCTCGGGCAGATCCAGAACAGACCCGTAGCGCTCCAAAAACGAGCAGACCACCGCAAAACCGGGACTGACATCTGGAGGAAGAGCCGCTGTGGTGCCCAGAGCAGCCATCTTTCCTGGAGATGACGAGCTGTGCTCTGCTTAGACCCAAAACTGCCCACAATACACCGCGACACCCACCCAGAGCATCATTCAGAGGGGCATCTACAATACCTCGCCACCATCATCGTCATCATCACAACAATAAAGTGATGATGAAGATCATAAAGTGCCGCTTAACACGGTTTTTTTTTTTCACTGACTAAATACGTTTATTCGTGATCGGGATGAATAGTTAAATAAATAAATAGTATTTAAATGTAGATTTTTTTTTACTTTGATACAACTATATAATATAATGTCACGCTTATTTCCACAGACATTTTTCTATTATAGACATGCCTGTTTATTAATTACCAGACTGAATAATTAAACTGAAAAATACATAAATGCAAATATAAATAATATTTTTAATAACAACAACAACAGTAACAACAAAACGTTGTATTTATGAATTATAATAACGTAATACAATATTCTTAAGCAGTATCATAGCACGAAAACCACTAAACAGTACTTCTGATTTGACGTTTACATATTAAATATCATTGTATATTAGGAGAATTTAAAATGTTGTATATATATATATATATAAAAAGTCGTGCCAGGTCAGTTGAGAGGATGAGCAAATAGTATGTACCATGCAGTTGACCGACTGACTCCAGCTTTTTGTACGTCACTGAACGGCAGCCAATCAACGTAAATTGCTGAAGCGTACGCCTATTTGACGCTGGCCAGTGACGTACGTAGTGGGTGTGTCCCGCCGTCACACGAAGAGAAACACAACACAAACAAGATTGAGTTGCAGGCCGAGGCAAGATTATATAAATGAAATACATTTATTGAGTATGACTTATGAAGTTGTTTTTGTTATGAATGGCATTTTTGCATAATAAATACCTCGTTTAAAGCAGAGAAGGCAGATTTTGTTGTATGCGTGCACTAGTGCGTCGAAGTTGAGTTAATCATTTCTAAATGGCATATGTAACATATTAATGTACCATTGTATTTCTAAGGCACTCCCAAAGATCTTTAAAAATAGCTTGGTACTTACTTAAAAGATGCATGTGATTTTTCTTCCACTCTTACAGGAAAGCTTATCATGGCTTCTCCAGAAATTGCTGCTTTATCCTGGGGCCATATGAAGGTCAAAGGTTGCGCCACATCCTACAAAGACTGTAAAGTGTGGCCAGGCGGCAGCAGAGCCTGGGACTGGCGTGAAACCGGCACAGATGTAAGATGAACACCAGATCACACATTAAAATCATCCTCAACTAATTACGTTATCTTATAATCCACAATGCATTTGATCCATTTACTCTTTGCATTACAGCAATGCCTAATATAATTTACATTCATAGTGCATAGCAGCAAGATGCATCTACTTAAGACCATTTTCTACATGTTAAAATGATATTAAAGCTTTTAAAACTATGAAATAACAAAAGTAGAAGTATGCGGCTATCTAGTGACCAAAACGCTCAACATTGGATCTTGCATTTGATTGCTTTAAATGTTATTTATTAAGAGTTCTGTCTAATGTGCATCTGCCAGCATTATCCAGGCGTCCAGCCAGCCGACCTGGAAGAAGTCCTGAAGAGAGGAGTTCAGACGCTGGTCATAGGAAGAGGGATGAGTGAGGCTCTACAGGTAACAATGTGAATGTAATTTGTAATTTGCAACAATGTAATTTGCTTTACTTTACTCCCCCTCAGGTCATTCAAGATGTTTCTTCATCAGAACAGATTTGGAGAAGTGTAGCATTCCATCACCGTGCAGTGAATGGGTGGCGTCAGAATGAAAGTTAGAATAGATGATAAAGTAATTCACACCACTCCAGTCCATCAGTTAATGTCTGTGAACAGAAAAGCTGTGCATTTGTTTCTTTCAAACAAACAAATCCATTCAAACTGTACCTTCTGGGTAAAATATTATAATCCATAATAATGCTCCCTCCAGTGGAAAAATCCATCCCTTGTTGTCCTCTCAAATCTACTGACATATTGTAAATGGTGTTAAATCTGTACATGTTTCTCTCCTGACTTCAATTATTATGGATTATGGTCTCAGTTTAGCCAGAGGCAACAGTTAAAACTTAATGCATTTCTTTCTTAGATACACATAGCTCTAGTCTTCTTAAGACATTAACTGATAAACTGGAGTGGAGTGGATTATTGTGATTTTATCAGCTGTTTGGACTGTTTTGGATTCTAACGGCTACCATTCAATGCAGAGCATTCATTTGTGAGTAAGAGATGTAATGCTACATTTCTCCAAATCTGTTCTGATGAAGAAAAACCTCTGACACAATTTTCAACAAATTCATTAAACATTACTATAAATAAGCTAATCTGCTTTTTTTGTTTGTTTCAGGTGCCTCCGTCCACCCTAGATTACGTGAAGAAGCAGGGTGTCGATGTCAGGGTGTTTCAAACGGAGCAGGCTGTTAAAGAATATAACGTTCTGGCTGGACAGGGAGCTAAAGTCGGCGGGGTCTTTCACTCCACCTGCTGATCACATCATTAATACAGCCAGCTAATTCATTTGATTGGTTGGTTTAAAGTGCCTTGCATTACAAATGAACACTGTTTTCTTAATATATGCTTCTTAATTTGCACTTCAAACTACTGGAGGATATTTTTTCTTTGGTGAAAATGTGATTTGCTTTATAATCATTAAATGATTATTCTTTGAATGTAGGCTCTGAAAATACCCCATTACCACACCATTACACACCAGTGATACAAATGAACAAAGAAACATTTATTTCAGATAAAACATAATTGTGAAAACACTTATTGTTGTGTTTGCTCTCATTTTCAAATATATACTGCCTGGATTCCTCAGGTTAGCGGCGAGCTGGTTTGGGCATAATGAAGACTTTGACGGGTTTGCTGAGGTGTATTGTGCCTTCGATGCAACTCTCGCTGGTGGGCAGGCCGTCCAGACTCTCGTTCCACGCAGGTTTAAAAGCAGATTGTTTACTGCTGCTGGAGCTGTAGGCCAGGAGCAACCGCACCTCAATTTGACAGGCCTCTGAAAGTAATAGCACCAGTGTTATTTTAGTAACTCTGAGGTACTATTAAAACTAATATCTGTTTATCTTGAAGTAACCAAATGCTTTTAGTATTATTTAGTTAACTAGGGTTAAATATAATAACACAAAATAAAAAAGAACATAAAAATGTGTGATGCGATTTAGATTGCATAAAATAAAAATGGTATCAGATGTAAATACCATAGTACTTTAACATGGTACTTTGAGGTGTTTCGGTTAGTGTAGTATATGAAAATCTTTAGTGATGTCTTCCTGCAATTTGTTAGTCAGCCTAATCCTAAATTTTTCATGCAAAAACAAAGTACTTACTGAAAATCGCATCCAAAATAAGTTTTTCTTTACATAATAAACGTGTTTGTACTGTGTTCATTTATTATGTATAAATAAAAACATCAACGTACAGTCTGTTTTTAAAGTATTTACATGGAAATGCATTTATACATTTAATTTCTTATATTTAATATTATATATAAATATATTTAATATATAAACCAATTTTTTTATTATACATGCATGTTTCTCTATTTATGTACACATAATAAACATACACAGTATACACAACTATATTATGAAAAACTTTATATATATATATATATATATATTTTTTTTTTTTTATATATATATATTTATTATTATTTTATATATATATATATATACTACATGTTTTCTTACATTGGCATTAAATCATTAAATTACGGAAAGTGCTCCTTTCTTTTTCTGGGCAAGTAGAAATGCAGAAATAATTTTTGTATAATATAAAATTACATAATAACTTGTGCTTCTGAAAATAAGGACAGGAAAATATATTTTTTTTAAAAAACATCAATTTAGATTTTCTCAAAGGCATAAATGTATTTAGCCTCAGTATTCTTCTGGTCACACAGACACACACACAGATATAAAATAACTCATGCCTTGTTGGACTGGATGCAGTTCTATTTATATCTGTGTAACCGTGAAGGGTTCATGCTGTTTGCTGCCAGCAGAGAAGGATTTGTCATGGTGTTTGCAACATTATTTTATTCAAGGACAAAATACAAAGAATAGCTACTGCATAACAACCAAAAATATACAACTGATGTCTTGATGTGCACGTGTCTATTTAAGGCACACGTACCTGTCCAGGCAGAATGAGAGAGATAAACCTGTGTGATCAGTCGCACACGTCCAGGTCCTGGGGTCCTGAAATCTCCAGGTTTGGGGTGGATTATGTGAGACTGTCCATCTGGATATAGAATCTGTGGGACAGTAAAAAAATAAAAAAGGATAATGTGCAGCAACTGTACAAAGACTTAACAGATTTAAAGCCAATATAAATTTATGCACAAAACAATTTTTATGATAACAATTTTTTTTAATGCATTCATGCTTTCAGTGGGAATCAAAACTATTATGCATATTCATAGGTTGGGATTTAAATGCATCAATCAGATTGGATAGCGTGTCAAGAAGGAGTAATATTTCTTTATTAATTGTTCTTAATAACACAATTTTTTTAATTTTAACTGAAAAGAAATTAGGTCAAAGCCTCTGACCTGCACTTTGACTGTTGCCTGTGGATCTTGTACGTGTTCAAGAGTAGCATCGATGTCTAACGCCACTACCAGACCGGAGGTGAATTTCAGAGGGTTGTCCGATTCTCCTGTAGGCTCAATAATGGTCGCTGAAGCTCTGTGGATCTGACAAACCGAAATAAACAGGAAAAGAGATATTTGAAACATTTAGAAAATACAATCTAGAACTTCCCCTGGAGCTGTTTGTGTGTCAGGATCCACAAACCTGCTCGGGTAGTTTGAGATGGATGAATCTGCTTTGCCGCAGTGTGGTCTGAAGAATCTTAACCAGATCTAGAGGCTTGCAGGCCGTCAGCCTGGGCATCAACTCTAGGAGTTTCTCCACAAAACTGTCCTGAAAATGGGGCAACTCTGTCACAAAGAGCCTAAGAATGGAGAGACAAGAACACTCCGTTATTCTTCCCACATAACAATGTTTAGGTTGAGATTTGATGCATTCATCTTTGATTTGTTTTTACCTCTGAAATGACTCCACATCCTGCAGGAACTTCTCACAAACACCAAGTACACGGTCAGCTCTGTTAGGTGGAAGAAGAAAGATGATCAGTTTCAAGACTTCATGCATTTTTTTGCATCTTAAAAGTTTAGAAGTACGTGCTGACCCTCGTTTAGATCGGGCTGTCAGGATGAGCTGTAATGCTTTCGCCTGCAGCCGGACGTTGTGAATAGTGGCGATCTGCTGCGTTTCCAGGCCGCTGTACAAGAACTCCAGCTTATAGGTCTCATCCAGGATCTGTCACACATTACAATGGATTTTTGGTGAAGTTTGGTGGGATGGCTCAGGTTCAAATTGATTTCAGCAGGACATACTTGTCGAGTGGCTGTTGAAACTTTGGCGTTCTGTTTAAGACAAAGCGGCACAGCCATGGTCCATAACTTCTCCTGAAGTGCCTGGGTTTAAATGAAAAAAATGACAATTTATGAATAATATGCCTTATTTTATTAATATAGTTACAAGAGTTTATAAAAGTGTTCAAAGGTTTCTGGTCACTAAATGTTTTTTTTTTCTCTTATGCTCATCTAGGCTGCATTTATTTGATCAAAACTAATGAAAAAAAATGATATTGTGAGATTACGTCTTTCTATTTGAGTATATTTTAAAATGTAATTTATTCTTCTGATGCAAAGTTGTATTTTCAGCATCACTACTCTAGTCTTCAGTGTCACATGATCCCTCAAAATCATTGTAATATGTTGATTTGCTGCTCAACAAACATTTCTTATTATTATCAGTATTGAAAACAGCTGTCCTGCTTCATATTTTTGTGATGCATTTTTATAATATAATTAATTTGTACCATTATACAAATGTCCTACTAACTTCTGAATGGTAGTGTATGTAATTATATTCAGTAACAATAATAAAGACTAGGTTTTAACATTTTCTTTAGAAGTACTAATGAAGTACTAGCAGAGTATATAATATCTGTATTCACCTTGGCAAGCAGCAGTTGGCAGTGCAGGTATGTGGCACAGAAATCTGCAGATCCAGCCAACTCTGTCTGAAGCTCCCCCAACCTCTGCAGATCTCTGTATGTGACAAAACTCAAAATCCTTAGACCTTAAAAGACCTTAAAATAATATAGTTTCAGCACATTAAAGGTTCAAACCTGATGGTAAACTCCAGCAGATCCTGAGCACCAGGTGTTTCCAGGTTCTGAAGGGCGCTGACCCGAATGAGACTGTCTTGAAGGAAGTTCTGTGCCGACTCAAGGCTGCCTGATCCCACGCCGGATGCCTCTAGACCTGAACTAGCAGTCTGCTTTCTGCCCGGCAACTGAGACAAACACAGAAGATATGGAAGATAATTAAATAAAACTCTAAGAGAGAATTTAAAGAGATTACAGCAAAAACTGTTTTATATTTTGATATATTTTAAAATGTCATTTATTCCTGTGGTGCAAAGCTGAATTTTCAGCATCATTACTCCAGTCTACAGAGTCACATGATCCTTCAGAAATCAGTCTAATATGATGATTTGCTGCTAAAGAAAACATTTCTGATTATTGTCAATGCTAAAAACGGCTGCGATGCTTCTTATTTTTCGTGGAAGCCATGCTACATTTTCTCATTCTTTTAAACTTGATCGATGTCTTTACTGTTATTTCTGATCAATTTATTTCATCACTGCTGAATAAAAAACAACAACTTGTGAATGGTGATCCTTAAAAAAAAGTGAAAGGCTGAATAGGAGACATGCAGGAAGGTTTCTCACTCGGAGGTGTGGTACCAGGTGGGACAAGCTGTCACGCAGATAGGCGTAGTGCCTGAACGTGTGATCTGAGAACAGTGCTGGCATGGTGGGACAGGATTTGGCTGCATTGAAGACCAGAACTAAAACAGCGATGTCTTGAACAAACCCAGGTCAGGAAAACAAGCTTTCGAACAGAAACATGGATATCTACAGCTCTGAATTTGACAAAGGAAAAATTAAATATACCAAAAGCAAAATCTAAACAGCAAATAAACATAAAATCAGATTTTTGAATATTAAAAAATAAGATCAGTGTTGTTCCTGCCATTCATTATTCAAAGCAAATTTCTTATGTTGTATTGATTTCACTTTGAAGGCTAAAACTTAAATGTGAACCCACAAAAGCAGTAAAATTTTCATAACTGAGATTTATTTATTATCTAAAAATGTAATAAGTCAAACTTCCATTGATGTTTGTTAGGATAGGACAATATTTGGGTGAGATGCAACTATTAAAAAATTGGGAATCTGAGGGTGCAAAAAAACTAAATACTGAGAAAAACACCTATAAAGTTGTCCAAATGCGGTGCAATGCATATAATTAATAAAAAAATACTACAGTAGGAAATGTACTAAATATCTTCATGGAACATGATCTTTACTTAATATGCTAATGATTTTGGGCATAAAAGTAAAAAACATTTTTGGCTGTTGCAACAAATGATGTGGTCCAGGGTCACAAATGCTATGTCACATGCATTGACATGTTATGTCAGATCTGCAGGATACAGGCAGGGTCGTCCATGTCTGGTTCTGGGGTGTCGAAATACGGATGTGTGCTTAGCAACTCAGGGACAACCGGCAGCACCAGGGTCGGGTGTCGAGCACCGAGAAACTTCAAACATCTGGAATGCAGGAGGAAAGAAATTTACAAGACTGGGGCTGGATGACAGCAAAAAACAGACAGGAGCAGCCACTGGAACTCACTTCCAGACAGAGTTGCGGTCAGTCGGGTATTTGGTGAGGTTCTTCAGGAGTTCCACAAGGGCCAGCTGGATGCACTCTTTAGTGGACACGTTTGTGTAGCAGAGCAGCTCATGCAGGGCCTCGCGAATGTCCCGCGATGAGTCCTGCAATGAACAGCCAATTAGTTGGCCTGATATTATGGCTAAACGATTTTGGGAAATCTCTGTACTGTCTGTACAGCAGTAATGTTTACATTGTGCTCAGTGATTTAGACTTTGTCACATATTCCAGTGGGCTACCTCCAGAACTGCGAGGACAGTGTCCAGCTGGTCTTCTCGGAGCGTGATGTGAGTCGAGATCTGCCGCAACACGTGGATGGACTGTAGCCGCACCTCCTCAATTTCATCATTAAACATGTCCACCAGGAAATCAAGACACTTTTCAGCAAAGCTGGGTGAGGACTGGGCGAGGGAACATAGCGCCTCGACTGCAGCAATACGCACCTCTGTGAAAAGTAATAACCAAGTTATATAATGTCCTCAAAGATAAACAATGGTAATGTTTTGAGATACATACCATACATCTCATCTTCCAAGCCATGAACAAAAGCCCCGCAGGCTCCAGAGTCGATGAGATTCACACCTGAAGTGTCGACTTTCTCTTTAGGAGCATCATCGGCCCATCTGCGCCCAGATGAGAACTCTCCGGAAGCATACAGCTCTTTTGCTCGTTCATGAGCAGTGCGTTTCCTCTGACATAGAACGAGAATGATGTTTTTAAAAGTTCCTGCATTTAAGTTTTTTGCTATTTGTGTTGTGTATAAATACCCTGAGATCTGACATCAGCTTCTTGTCTAAAGTCTGCTCCAGAAAATGAGGGCTGACTTGATGCATTGAGCCCTGAGAGAGTGGAAGAGTTGGATGGAAAACTGGCGAGTCAATCAGAAACGAATCATGCGGTTATGCTAGAAACACACCCAACACTCACCAGCAGTTTTGCAGCTTGTACTCTGACTACCCATGAGCCATCACTGACCATGTGACAGATCTTCCCGAAGGAGTCGTCCACCAGTCGGATCTCCTCATTGGAAGAGGGGATGGGAACAATACTGTAAATGCATAAAGAAAAATTAATGTTCAATTAATGTTCATTCTTGAGTTTCTTGAATTGAAATAACGAACCATATCAGTGCATGCTTAGAAAGCAAGAGAGCATTATTGGCTACACACAAAGTAAGGTTTCAGAAATACATTAGAGAATGAGTCTATACCTCTCTGGGTAAAGCTGGCTAAGAACCCAAACCATCTGCACCGCTGCTGAACGAACCTGCTCATAATCATCACTCAGGAGCTTACAAGCCTGTCCAGGGGGTCAGACATTCATATGTAGGTTATTTATTTTGCAATGTCACGGTTAGTGGATTGACTAATTAAAAACATGTATATTTTTTAAAATTGATCCACATATAACGCATTAAATTGTCAGAGTAAAGACGCTTATGTTAGAAAGATTTCAAATAATAAAAAAAAAATTGATTCAGATAATCCTAAAAAATGGATTCATCAAAAATATGAAGCGGGACAACTGATTTCAACATTGATAATATTAAAAATGTTACATGAGCAGCAAATCGGCTGAAATCAGCCTTGGTGAGCAGCTTTCAAAAACAAAAAAATCTTACAAACAATAAACTTTTGAATGGTAAGATTATTATATAGCTGTTATTAAAAGATAATATTGACCTGGTTATAAATAGTCTGTTGAATTTTCATCCCTCGTTCATGCAGCTGCAGCTGATCAGAGAAAAACAAACAAACACTGCAGTCATTTAAAGAAATCCAAGTAAACAGAAGCAGCATTTAATGCATTTGAACATGATGTTATTCTACAGAGCTCATGTACCATGGCTTTGATGGCAGCGGTGCGGACGCGAGGATCCTGGTCCTGGAAGTAGTCGCTGATCACGCTCTGCGCGTCCCGCACCGGTGACATTAGTGCTCCAGGGCCTGCATCTGTCTCTTTACTGAGAGGTTTATCAACTGTCCCCAGACAGCCCAGCAGCTGGAGACACTTATTCCTCACTCCAAAATAAGTGCTTGAGAGATGCTGAAGAAAAATATGACAAGTAAAATATTTAACTGTAATAATATTTCTGATTCGGAATGATATAAATCTGCTAAAAAGCCAATTCAATCAGTATCAACCATTGTTACTGCCAAAAAGTATGATTTCAGTGTTATAGGAACTGTAGACATCTTCTTAGGTATTACAATCACCTTGCAAGCCACATCTATAAGTCTCTGAATCACAGCGAGCTTGTCTGGGAGTTGAGTGCCGATGATCAAAAGAGTGTCCAAAAGCTGCGCCAGAACCTGATGAGACTCTAAAACAGGCAAAATGCTCAGAAAAATCTCATTTCTACACACAACTAACCCAAACTAATCTGCGCTGATTTCATTATTCACAGCTCGACAGCAGTAAGGAATTCTTTGCTAACCAAATTGTTCAGTAGTTCAGATTCTTACTAGCACTACCATAAATAAAAATTATTTTAGCAATGCATATAACCTTCTTAAGACTACCCAGGGCCAATGATATTGTAGAGGTATGAGATAAATAAAACAATTGCTTAAATGATGAAGTTATTTATATTAAGTGTCACATTTCCCACTTAAAATCGAAAGCTTACTTTCATTGTTGAGAGTGTTTATAGCATCATCTACAACGCAGTCTGGAGCAAAGCCCTGGGTTTTTGACAATAAACCCAACAATGAAGCGATCTTCAGCCTGACAGAGTTATCGGACTCCTACAGAACACATTAAACACATAAGACAGTTATTAAAAGTAATACGTGAACTGACTTTCATCATACACACATAAACTGAAATGTGCAATTGTCTCAAGGTAAGTAATTGATATCAGTATCAAGGAGCATGTATTTGCATGGTTTATAAAGATTTTGTTTCAGTACTTTGTAATAATGCTCGAGCAGTATGCGCACGACCCCCTCCACGCTCTCAGCCTCCACAGGTTTCCGTGCAAAATGCAGAAGGTACTGCAGAGCATCTGTGGGGTTGGTGGCTTTACACAGGTCAATGTGAAGAGCGGCTGATTTACTGGGTTTGGTCAGTCGAAGCTTTTTCGCTGGAACCTCCTCAACAGTCACCTGCTGTAAAAGAAGTAACCACATGTTCATAACATAATCAGCTCATAATAACCTCATGCCCTGATATCAGACTGATATCACACAGACACAAGCACTTATTTCAGACTGGTTCGTTTGTGTTATGCTTCATTATCATTATCTAAGAGTTAACTTATCAAACGCACAATAACGAGATGTTATTGTTCGATGTATCCAAACAGATAAGAAATGGAAATAAATAATTACGACAAAAAAAGGGAAATTTAAGGGTAAATAAGAAAATAAAAAAGCATATAAAATGTATAAAACAAACAGACTTTAAATAAAACAAACCACAACCAACTACCATACATAAATGTGCTTTTTTTTGTTTTGCTAATACAAATAATAACGGTTACAGTAATAATCACACTAATGCTAAATGCTACATCTGCTTTACATGTATTCTAAAATGATCATTATAATGGTATTATGTGACCAACACAATAATAAGACATTTTATAAACAGTATATGTAGTGTTTTATGTGTTCACCTGAGAAACTTTAGAGAATTCCTCATAAACTCGTTTCTTCAGATGAGCTGCCATAGCTATGTTTACGGCAGCGCTCCTGTACTTCTTCGCGCATGCGCTGTTCAGCGGCGTCGGAAGTTTACGGCGGAATAGCGTCACCTCATGGACGGAAGTCTTCAGAAATCACACATTCCCTATGCTTTATAATTAATATATATTTTAACGTCATAATAGTAGAAACAATCAATTACAATTGTATAATTTATAGCACAGATATAATTATACTTCTACCACAGATAATATTCTTTTTTCTAAGCTTGACCTTTCACTCGTTTCCGTGACTTTGAACATGAAGAGATTTTTATAGATTTTAAAGAATTATAACAATGTAACAGAGAAAATTGGACTAGAAGTAACAAATAAAGCAACCAGTTAATATTAGACAGTAACTTAACAATCAGTTGGCATTTGTTCTTTAGACATATTTGAAGTAATAAATACTACAACAGCAGTTTTTCTGGAAATTGCACATCACTCCTAAATTTTATTTTGTATTTAGCACCGTTAATGATTTACATGAGCAAACGGTTCATTAAATGTCTTGGCTGCAAAAAACAAAACAAACACCGCCATCATAAACACATGCTGTGCAAAGTAAAAATAGACATTTATTTACACATAGCACAAATTAAGGAGACAATACAATGTTGGCAAATGAAGTAGACCTGTTTCCACGTGGTTATATAATGGGTTGGGAAAACATGATAAAATGCATATACTGAAGTTGCATTGGATAAAAGCATCAACCAAATACATAAAGGTTGCATACATAAAAAAAAAAAAAATGCATAAAATTGTACAATTCTCAGATGCTGGCAAATGAACAAGCCAAAAACATTCCTTCAGACCGAAAGCTGATTAAAAGGGTTTACAGTTAAACGTTAAATTAAAAGCAAGCTGAAATGTATCTAAATTATAGTAAGCGCACTTCTGTACACACTATTTTGTAATCCAAAGCATGCTACAAACGCTGCTGATAAAACCTGAACCAGAATATTCCTAATAAAGACACATCTGTGTGCACTAGCTATTTTAAGCCAAGAGTCAATATTAAACAAGGGTTTAACAGATACTGACAGATAAGAACGCCATTGCACATGATTGACAGCTGTCGATAGGTGAGTCCGCTAAAGGAACAGAAGCGGTTAATGTCAAATTTGTTGGCTAAGCTGATTATATAATGCAGAAAACATTCCTTCAAAGTTAAATCCCTATTTCCAGGTCCTAAACTAGGGTTTGAAATTCTTCACCACCAAGTAAAAATCAATTTATAGAAGAAGTCGTAGCTCTTAAAGAGAAAGCCTTTGTCTATGCTGTGTGGTTGGATCTTTACTTTATAGCCTTTGGCTTCTATGTCCATTTTGATGCAATATAACAGATCTTCCACTGACACAGGAGCTTTCCACGGACCAAAGCTCACCACGGATTCTCTTGGGGTGCCCAGACTGTCAATAGCATCGTTGTATCTGGCTAAATCATCTTCTGTCCTCACAACACACACAATTATGTTGGAGTAGCGTGAGGCAATGGCCTCGGCTCTGGCCACCCGCACAATCACCTCCAGGTTTTCTCGATAATTCGGCACACGGGCCAAGAACTGCTGTCTCCCAACTGTCTCTCCGAAGTACTGCGGTGTCTCCTCGATGGCTTTGACCAGAGGTTTGATGTCGTAGTAAAGCGCCTCTTTATGCACCTCCTGCAGGTGTTCAGTGGGAAGTTTCTCCGTTCTGAGGTACTCGAGGACGTAACTGAAATAAGTCCCATCGCGGTCTACGAAGTGACGGCCTTCAGAGTCCAGCCGTTTGGTTGATCCGTTAAACAGGTCCGCCAGTGTGGAGTTTGGGAATTTACGGATGGTTCCCAGCGTGGTGCTGAAGACATGACCTCCAATGTTCAGCTGCACAACCTGGGATTTCTGCAAGGAGAGAAAACATCTTAGTTTATTTAACAGTTAAAATTAATATTTGATTAAGAGATGCTGACCACTGTTTATCATTATTGATACCAACACAACAGACTAATGTCTCTACAGTGCAATGATGTAAAGAACATTTAAAGACTAACAAGAACTGAAGCAGGCTATATATAAATATATACAGTATAAACATAAATCGTTTATATGTATGTGTGTGTATGTATAAAAGTCTATGTAGTCCCAGTAACCCTATATATATATATTTTACCCCCGGTTTCACAGATGAGGCTTAAGCCTAGTCCTAGACTAACATGTAGACTAATCTAACTGATCTTAAAACATTTACGTGCTTTTTTTTTTTTTGTCTTAAGATGCACACAAGTAATGTTTTTTTCTAAGGCATGTTTATAAAAATGAATTGAACTATGGCCTAGGTTAAGCGCTGTCTGTGAAACCGGGCCTTAGTGTTTTACATAATTGCAATATATACTTATAAAAACACACATGCACAAATTAAATGTATAGAGCTAATTTGATGCTTGTTTGACAAATCTGATAAAAAATAAATACTTAGATATTATTTTGTTCTAATTAGCATTATATTTATATGGATATTTCAAATTTATATATTATTTACTTTTGCTCTTAGCCTAAATAGTGTGTGTATAAAAATAAAAAAATTCAAGCAAAGAATGTTATATTTAGATAACACGTGCACTATTATGACACTGCTGGAAATTCATAAAAGAAACAAACAATTGTTTAAAACCCATGGAATTGTCATTTGCACGTCAGTACAATACAAATAATAGCCATGCATTTAGTTCTCTTTAAACAAAAAAAGCAATTTTTGGAGTTAAAGAACTAAGCAAATTCCGCAGATTTGTTGACATGTTATTAATATTACATATAGCATTCGTTGTATTTTTAAATCACCAATCTCGGTTAGAAAACACTGTAATTTAATATTTTACCTGCTTCCTCCTTAAGCATATAATTTATTGTTACTAGAGTATCGTGTACACAGTACATGAACTGGATGTTAAAAACACGTCGCGTGTATTTGTTTTACAGGCGGTGCTGTCGAAACCTTTAACGGAGACAGCGACATAACTATAATCTGTCAAAAATTCAATTAATGTTAGAAGAATACATCGAAAGAATCGCTGAAACACAGAACAGCTGTTACATGAAATAGAACATTCACGATGAAAATGTAACAATGTGACATTCCGTTTTGAAATGTAAATGTTTCTTTCGGTTCGTGTTTGGAGTCTCACCGACTGCACTGGTGCTGACGACTGTTTCCCAGGCGGTTTATAGTCCGGTAAACTCATGCTCTTCTGCTTAAACTTCTGGTCTTCATGCAGGTAGCCGCTGCTCAGACTGCGAATCAGGTGTGTGTGTGTAACTCTATAAGACACACCCATGACACGCGCACACACACAGGTAAGGCGGCGCGGCACCGCTGCACTCTCCACCAGCTTCATTAAATATGTGTTAAAAACACTAGCACATTTCTTTAGGTTAAGAACTAATACAAGTATAATGATGCAATAGTTCTCAACTATGCAAAATATCAACTAATTAGATTTAAAAAGACAAAACGAGCATGCAAATAAACTAAAAACCAACATTTCTTATTGCGATTTAACTTAATTTTAAAAGTGTTATTGGTTCGACCTTAGATTATGGCCTTACACTAAGAACAACGCAGAACACTTTTGTTGCTATTGAGGTGGGATACAGGAGAGGTTAGGGATAGGTTCAAGGTGCAAGGGACAGGGCAGCAGTGTAATTAGACATGCAATTACATGCATATTTTTACAAATTCAATGTTAAAAACATGTACACAAGTGCATTGTACCAAACCATTAATTTAAATGAAAGTACACGGTTAATGCAACTTAATATAAAGTGGGTCACTTATTTCCAAACCTAGAAAATCATGCAATTTAAACACCATGTATTTCCCTACTTATCACTCTTATGCCAAGCTCTAAAACAATCCATAAAGTATAAATTGTGGTTGAAATTATCCAAATATACAATGTATTTTGTAATGTAATTTGTAATTTCACAGCTGGGAAAGTCATACAGCATTTGCAGGGGGGCCATGGAGTTAAACAAACATACAAAAATTACTGAATGCAATATTCTGTAGTATATATTATAGAAGCTTCCTCCCCCCATACTATTCTAATTTTATTTCAATTAAACATGGCTTTATTAAATTGTTTTCAGCAGTTGTCAAAACAGTCTTAAAGGTTTTCCAGGTAACATGACTTGAATGCTGATATTGTTAAGTGCACTTTGCTGGCCAGAGTTGTGTTTAACATCCAGGTAGATTACACTCAGTGCGTTAAAAGCTACAAAAACGTGGATGAATTGCAATAATGTCTTTCAAACATTGCTCATTAGAAATGAACAAAACCAGACAACATTTACCCATTTATTATTTTATTTTATACAGAAAAGTATAGGCCTTCCATCAATGATTGGTCAACCTGAAAGAGACAAAAACATTTGTTAGAAAAGAAAAACCTAAAAAGCATCATAGACAAGAACTAGTCAGCAAGGAAAAACCCTTCTCAGACAAATGCCTCTATATCTTCAATTTAAGAGGACACATTACTCTGAGGAACTAAAATCAGACACACAGAACGTGAGCCTGACCCAGAATCCTCAGAGACTGGCCTCGATCCGACTCGTCATCGTTATCTTCACAGAAGGAAAGGTGGGGGTCATTTTAGTGTTGTTGGCTCTCACCCCTTTATGCGGTCGGCACTGGGGCTCCCTGTGGCATGACTGGGACCTCGGGCTTGGCCCCCTTCTGTTCGGACACCGGGGTGGTGGGCAGGACCTCCTCTTTGGGCTCCACGATGCTGACGTGATCAGGCAGGGGCTTCTTGGGGCCGATCTTGCCGCTGGGATCCCAGGGAAGCATGATTTTCACCTTGATTCCAAGCACACCTATATGCAAACAAAATCACAAGGACGCATTACAAAACTGGACAAGTCAACAACTAGTCAGCAAAAAGAAAAAAAATCCCTTCTCAGACAAATGCCTCAAGATCTTCAATCTAAGAGGACACATGTTCACTGAGGAACTGAAGTCAGACACACAGAACGTGAGCCTGACCCAGAATCCTCAGAGATGTGCCTCAATCCGACTCGTCATCGTATCATCACAGAAGGGAACGTGAAGGAATCACATGAATATTACAACACATCGACCAGAAAACAGTGTACTACCATGCCATTTGAGCGTCACTGTATTTTTTCCTGTTCTATTATAGCATTAAATCAGTTACATTTTTTACACTTTCTCTAAATATTTCCACATAATAAAATGCTGGTTTAACAATTTACTAAAGATCTGAAACAAATGAAACTTCCAGAGAGCGCCAGTTGCCCTAATCTTCCTCCGTGACTCTTACTCACCCTGTCGGAGCAGTACGTGGCGGACAGCAGTGTCGACGTAGTAGTTAACGGGGTCTCCGCTGTGGATCATCAGGCCATCCACAAACTTCATGGATTTGGCTCTCTGACCTCTCAGTTTACCAGAGACAACCACCTCACAACCCTTGGCTCCACTCTCCATGATGAAACGCAGAACACCATAGCAGGCCCTGAGGACGACAGACAGGATACACAACCATAAACATGCAGGCAAAGGAAATTAACAATAATCTAAACTCCAAATAAAACGCGCTGCCTGCTTTGCACCCATCCTTCTCAGACAAATGCCTCAATGTCTTCAAGCAAATAGGACTCACTGCTTTGAGGACCTGAAGTCAGACTCACAGAACGTGAGCCTGACCCAGAATCCTCAAAGACAGAACCGGCCCCGTTCCGACTCGTCATCGTATCATCACTGAAGGGAATTTCATTCAGTAGCCCAGCACGTGCTGGGAAGTGAACGCTCACCTACGGACAGCCAGTCCTCCGAGCAGCTTGTAGCGCAGAGACTCTGCCTGAGCGATGGCGCAGAGACCCCGGGTGGCAACCTTCTCAGCGTACAGCTATGAAGAAACAACCCAATGCATGCAGTTACAATCCAAGTTAGTTCTGGACCCAACGTACACCTGTGTTTAGCACTAATCTCACCTCCACACTGCCTTCAGGGAACCCGAATCGTTTCTGAACGACGGCAGTCAGTTCACGAATGCGGCGGCCTTTCTCTCCCAGAACGTTCTGGGTTCTGGAGACAATCAGATGAAGCAATTTTGCACTCGAGTTAACCCATGCCAATGCAATATAATGTAACAGAAATAAACTCAAATGGGTGTTAACAGGTCACACCTGGTGGCTAGGATGATGATTTCTGTTCTTGTTGGCGTGACCCGGACCTCCACACCGGAGTACCCATCCTCGGCCAGCTCTCGGGTCAGAAACTCATTCAGCTCGGCTTTGAAGATGCCATCTGACACAAACTGATAAAGAAACATTAAAACGATTATGTCTTCTGTTGGAGAAACTAAATGACAAGTGACGGGCTCATTAACAACTTGTAATATATGCAGAGAACTATGACAAATGTCAATCAAAAATAAAAGACAAAACTGTTATAAGCTGCATAACACATTTGTGATGCATGTACCGCTTGAATATTTAACTTTACAAGTTCCATACCTGAATATAGCGTCAATTTCTAGCAGTCATACTAACGGGAGCTTCCGGAAACATATCATGTGCTTAAATGTAGTGTCTTTATTTCATTTTACACGTTTGAAGCGCTTGAATATAAAGCTACACTGAGATCCGCGCTGCGTTCATCTGCCATGTTTCACATCAGATTCAGTGCCGACAGCATCCAGCTCAATCCACCTGAACACCCTTATAAAACCATCATCTGAACCGCTTAGCTTATAGTTAAGTACCATAATATTCAGGCGCCGCTGTTATTTTGCACTTCTGTGCTTTGATTACACAAATTTGAAACGAAATTCGTGCTAACCTTTCTCTTCTTCGAGATTTGCACCGCCATCTTGCCGGAGGCCGCAGACAGGAAAGGAATTGGCAATGTAGCGGAAGTGCGTTTATGGTAACGAATTACTTCCGTATGACCATGTGCAATGATGGGAATTGTAGTTCTTACATCACACGCGGTAATTTCTCTTCAGTGCAAAAACGTGTAGAAACATACTAGAACAGGGATACGAGATATGAATATTCTTACAAAGTCCGATTCCTAAAATAAGCATACAAAAATATTCAGGATTTGCATGCATCAAGATATACAGCAGTCAACATACTGTACGAAGTTGATCAAAGTGGTCCTAAAATCAAAAACAATACCTATTCTTGTCTTGGGGCAACTTTGATGAGTTTTTATGATCCACTTCAAATTACAGACTTAATAAACAGAATTACAACACTTCAGAAAAGCTATCATTGTGTATCAAAACTTTGGCACTCGTTTTGTTAATTGTAAGTCTAAGAGAAGAAATAGGAGAATTAAATTCAAAAAGTGGGGGGAAGCAAAGGGGATTTTAGCCATTTTTGCTTGTGAATAAAGAGTTTTGCATTCAGTATGAGGAAATAACATTCAACAGATACTATCTTTGGGTTTTCATAGTATAAAATAAAATCTTTGAGGACGAAGGTATGGGTCACTTTGTAAAATTGGAGACATGGGTGCTTTATTCAACACAAAATCTGTTGGTAACTCCACAATCAAAAAACAAATGGGCAGCTGTTTCTTCAACAAAACCGCAAAACGAGCAAGACTTATCAACATCAGAGTATTTAGAGTAACGTTTGGATGTTTGATATACAGAATTTGTTGGATATACAGAATTTACTAGGTGAAAGAGTTTCCCTCTTTCCCATTTTTTAAATCGTGAATCAAAACTTGAAAATTGTGTTTTTGTGCTTTTTTACCCCATTTTTGAAACGTCTATATATGTTTTACCAAATCTAAATAATTCTAAAGTACAGAGTCGTGGTAATTTCTCTTTAGTTTGTCTTGTTTAATACAGCCTACCATGTTGTAATTGCCGACCTTCAAATAAATGTTTTAAAAGGATATGGTTGAAATGTTAAATAAATGTTAGATAAATGTTCGTGTATGAATAAAATTTGCCTAATAATGTAAGATCAATGGCATTGGCATATCATTCTCTTCATTATTTTTTGGGCTAATGAACTCTACAAGTAACTACTAAGTAACTACGTTAAAAATACATCATATTAACAAAGTAGTAAACAAACAAACGTAAACCCTTTTTTTTCAGAATTTTTTATTTAATTTTTCTTTTAGAAGTTGGACCATTGCAATCTTTTTAGATATTAGCTATTATCTAAACATAAAAAAATGAAGCTGCTATTCAACTGCTTTTAACTTTAACAAAATCTCTGGTCACAATTTATTTTACTCCATGTGTATACTGTGTACTTACTCACAAAGGACTGGTAGTAGGCCTATATCTACAAGGGTTAAAGGTTAAGTTTAGGGTTAGGTTCAGGGTTAGTAATTAACCAGCTATTGTAGGGTTAGGAAATTGTAAATAAATGAAAATAGTAAATAGATAATAAATAGACTTATATAGTGTGGTACAGACTGAAACAAAAATTTTTAAAATTGTACAGCTTAATTGTACAGTATTGAAGCCTGAGGTATGAGACACGGGAACATATTTACGTTTGTTTAATATGATAAACATATGCCACATATTAAAAATGCAGTTTTAACACTTTAGAACATTGTAAAAGATACACACTGGCATTATTTAATATAACCGAAGTGGCAATTCGACCCAAGTAAGGTTAGGTTTTTCCAGAGGTGACCAAACCAATTGCTCATCCAGTGGGCACAAAATTGTTGGGCTCTGAACATCCTCCTTCTGGCTTTTTTTACCCGTCTTATCATTTACAGCATAAACCCCAACAGAGCCATCCTGAAACCCCACATACACAAAAAAATCCTCAGAAACAGTCAGAGTAGAGGGGTTCTTGCACAAATAGAACCTGCCTACAGTCTCCCCATCAGTCAAACGTATGGCTACCAGCATCGGCTTCTCGTGGAAATCACAGGATATATTTTGGCACACCAGAGAGGAGAAGCATATATATACCACATATTGTCCAAAAATACCTACAGATGCATATTGTTGCAGAACAGGCCCTTCGGTTCTCAAGGAGCATAGTTTACTGTTGGAGAAATCTAAGATGTTTATAGTGCATTCAGATATTGAAAGGATGGCATACCCCCCATCTGATGATAGTCTAAAAAACTCTGGTTGGCACAAAGAAGAGTCTGGCAGCTGGAACTGATGACAAATAGTGTCCTCTGTTAACCTCCAGGAGTATACATCGCCTGAGGCTGAGGATACAATCACGTAATCTGGATGGTCAAGCAGACAATGGAAAGCAACAACATCTGACCGGTCAGAACATGAGAAGCATTTGCTTACATTACCAGACCAGAGGCTAACAGCCAAGAGATCCCCACTGTGAAGTCCTAAAAGAAAGGTGCTCTCTGGAGAAATAGTGGCATTTCTGAGATGAAGATGAATGCTGCAAATCCCATGTCCATTCTGCAATTTCCACACCCTTGATGGACCTGTCTCTGAAAGGGCAACTCCGGAATTGCCCTTGGGTGTTATTAGAACCTTGTAAGCTTGACTATTTGAGATTCTGTAAATATTTTCCCCACTACTTGTTTCCCAGACATATATGTCTCCAGATGCAATACTCACAAGGTATCCTCCAGACACAGACATAGACTCAACAGTACCTTGGTGAAGGAAGCGGCCTTCTACTTTGCCACTCGACACCCCCCACTTCCAAATAAGTTTGGAGCCATCCGAAGAGTAACAACTTTCTCCATGAGATCCCACTGCCAACATCTCCACACTCTTTCCAGACTTTGGTGCCAGTGCAGAAGCTGTAATGAGATCCATGTCCCAAATAAGAACACTTACGCTTGTTATTGCTG
This sequence comes from Enteromius paludinosus, assembly GCA_032361165.1. Classification (NCBI taxonomy): domain Eukaryota; kingdom Metazoa; phylum Chordata; class Actinopteri; order Cypriniformes; family Cyprinidae; genus Enteromius; species Enteromius paludinosus. The sequence continues at coordinate 19,903,990 of JAUMHQ010000081.1, forward strand.
CCAGGTAAGTGGTCCCACATTTCAGAAGTTTAATTGCTTGACAGTTCGCAGTGTCCAGCCTCAACACACATTGTCCAGAGGAACAATTAAAGACTAGCAGGAATGGGCAATTGCAAAGTAAAGCAAGGATGAAGCGTGAGTTTTGATCCATTACGGCTTGCTTAAATGTTTTGCCCCTTGGGGGATTGAATTGGTCAAGCACATCAATTTGTTGAATATCAATTAGTTGCATTTGTTGCTTTTTGCATATTAGGAGAACATCATCCCCTTCGTAGTCTGTATTTAACACCTTCCCCTGGGTTGTGCGGTGGTTCTCACAAATCGGAACTGGATCTGTTATGATCTCAAGATTCCAAGCAAACACATTTCCTGCTTGATCTACACATATAATCGTCCTGTCACCCTCAGAGAGAATCATATCAATTAATGGCATATCCTTTGGACAAGTAAAGGTGGCTAGAAGCTGACCATTCGACCAGTCAAATATTGTCACAGAACCTTCTTTCTGTCCACAGTAAATTATATCTCCTTTCTCAGAACATGTCACACAGGTAATCTCATAAGTGCAATGCAGTTCGGTCTGTTCGTCTCTATCGACAAATACATTAACAATGTTTTGTCCCCGCCACCATACAAAGAGTTTGCCATTAGACACCAAGACACCTTCAAGAGTAGTGTTCTCCCTGTTTTGGGTTTGAATTTCTTGAGGCTGTGTACTGTGTGCATCCCACAAGACAAGTTTACCGCAATGGGTGGTCAGAAGGAAAATGTTTCCAGAGCTACTGACACTTGTGAAATGCAGATTAGAGGATTGGGGTAGTCTGAAGCCTTCAAATATACCTCCATTACAGGCCCAAGCAGCACCATTCTCTAGTACAACCACCACAGTGCCACAGGACGATCCAGTAGACTCTATGATCCGGGTAGCTGTCGATTCTTGTGGTGTACAGTGCGTGTAAGGGACTGCAGGAACTGGAGGCAACACAGTATACACACCACTTTTTGGGATAATACCATCAGACCTTGACAGATTATCACATTCTTCCGATGCAGGAAAAACATTTAGGAAAGGAATAAGTTTGGCTTGCAGTACTTTTGGTAGATCAGCAGGGCTGTTTCTCAGCAGACAAGCTGAAGATCTCAAGATGATGTGGAGGAGCTGAAGTTTCTTGGGAAACACCAACTGAGATGTCCTCTCTAGCCACAGAAACAGTTCGTCAGCCAGTCCTGCTTGCAGCATTGCCTGGAGGTATTTCTGAGAAAACATTTGATTACCAAGCTCCTTAATTCTCCCACCTTTCAACAAATGGAAAGGGAGTATGTGGAGTTTCCTGAAATTGGGATGTGTTCTTGCTGACACACTCTTGTCAGTAAAGATATAGAAAGGAGGAGAGAAGATCCAAGGTTGACTTGGTACTTGTCTGTCAATGTTAATATTCTGTGGGGAATCTGAAGAGCTTGGCATTTCCACATCTTCGTTAATGATCAAAGGCTTTGCTGTGCCATTTGCCCAAGAGCCATTGAAGTAGTCTAACAGCACATGATGTATCTTCTGACTTGTTTCCTCTGAGCACAGGTACCTTTTACATACGACCAAGGGGAAGTGTCTGCTGACCCAGAAAAGAGTTTGGGTACCTAAAATGTTCCTCAGCACTAGAAACCCCTTCAGGTCTAAAAGGAGGCTTTCCACAAAAATTTCAGGAACCCTCACTGTAAGCGGTACATTATCGCCTGGTGGAAGGAAAAATGCGAGAACTTCATCATCACAAGAAAGAACATCAGTGAGCTCAGCTGCGGTCATGCCATACCTGGCCAAGGTAAGATAGCTTAAAGCTTTAGAGACTGCAGCTTTACCATGCTTCTTCTCCAGATGATCAAACATTAGAACAATGTTATTATGGACCTCTTGGACGAGAGAGTCCTCTGTAATCTCAAACTCTGACTTCCAGTGGATTGCCTGTCTGTGAAAGAGTTCCACATATAGTGGGACAGAACATTTCTTAAAAGCCTGATTCACATACATCTGTTGGCCTGAGGTGATCTTTCTGTTGGACTCCTGAAGAAGTGTTGTCAGGAGCCGGCTGCAGCTTTTGCTTTCTACTTCTTGCAGCTCACAGAACACAGTTGAATCTGGGTAATATTTCTTCAGGGTACCGAGAAGCTCAGACCTGTTTACATTTATAGAAATGAGAAGCTTTACATTTGGAGCTAATGATTCGGGAAGTAATGTCAAGTCGAGCTGTCCATCAGTCTTTGGCAGTTGGTCAAGACCATCTATGATGAGCACCAAAGGATTTTTGGATGGCGATCTTGCAGTCAGGAGTCTTTTGAAATGTTCTTTTAGCTGAAAGATGTTGTTGACACCTGTAATAACTGAATTAACCCTTTTACAAATGTCTTTGAGAAGCTGTCTCAGTGAGTTGTTGACATCTATGAAGTATACAATGATCTCAGGATCCAGGTTCTTCAACCATACAGATGCCTGCAAACGTAAAAGACCACATTAATGTCGTAGAATAAGTATTCAACCACCAAATAATGCTTATTTTAAAAGGGAAGAATCAAAACATTATTTGAGGCATACCTGACTTGCACAGTGAGCCAGAAGAACAGTTTTGCCTGAGCATGGTCTACCGTTGAGTATGAAGGGAAATTTTGTATTTTTTCTTTCTAGGTATGATTTGACTTGTTCAACTTCCTCCCGTTCAATTCTGTAAAGAGAAGAAAAGATGCGGCACAGATCTTTCTGGCCAAATTCATCGACCGCAACAGCCCTCCCATTTGAGACAGCACTGTCAATGAGTCTTTTGAGATCTGCATGCAGCTGCTCAGTCAGACCGACAGCGAAGTTAAGCCTCATCTCAGGTGTGTAGCCTTGCAGACGGTTGCACTTAGTGGTGGTGCTGTACACCAGGGCTTTGTGGAAAGTGACCATGCTTGGCAGGAAGTGTTCTCGGAGCTGGTTTAGCTGTTGCAACTGAGCTTGCTTTTCTGGAGGCAATCCAAAAGCTTTCCTTGGGTTAGTTATTTTATGAACGTAGCAAAGACATCTTGCAATATCTTCACTGGAATTGTCTTCATATGCATAGCGTATGTCATTTTCAAGAGCTGGGGAGATAATTACAAAATTAAGACACTTTTGATTTGGGATATTCTGCAAAATTATGCAACTCGACACCGACTTACATGATTGGAAATATTTTTGAGCATTTTCATGTGTCATAATCCCCTCCTGAACACACTGGGTCACAACAACGTGGAAGATTCTCCTGACCTCTGGAAGCACCTCAGACCAGTTAGGCTTTTCTTTCTAATGACAAAAGATTAAGGACTTGAGCTACAGTAAATGTTCCGGTTCTGTGCACCAGTAATGCAAAATATGTTACTTGCCTGGACACCAGGGTGTTTAAAATGTCCTGCTGAATTAAGCAGACAGAAAGAGGGAGGAATGGCATTTTCATCTCTCTGGTAGCATTTTTCCAAAAGGTCAGTCCTGAGGCCCATCAGCTGGCATACCTCGAGAACATGCTGGAACTCAGAGGCTTCGATCAGCTCAGGTAATAATGCATCTCCATACTGTTCACCCACCAACCCCTGAAATGAGAGACAACCGAAGCGCATCCATTTGATAAATGTTTTTGAGAAATGGGAAAAGTGAACTTTCCCACCCCAGACATTACTCATTTTAAATGTATTAAAGGATTAGTTAACTTCCAGAATAAAAATTGTGATTCACACGTTTTTACAGTGTAATTCTACTTTTATGTACGGAATTATTTTTATTAATATACTTACTTTATGGCTAGGATCAGGGTTTGGTTTATTGTTTCCTGCATGTAATTGCATAATTAATTGTTATTATAATAGTAAGTAACATGCTTACTATTATAACAAGGACACCTTAAAATAAAGTGTTACTAAATTTCCTGATAATTTACTCACCATATGTCATCCAAGATGTTCATGTCTTTCTTTCTTCTTCAGTTGCAAAGGAAATAAAGTTTTGAGAAAAACATTCCAGGACTTTATTTATATTTAAATTATTCTACACCATCCCAACTGAGGAATATTGAAGTCCACTACATGAAGAAGAATCCTGGAAAAGTTTGTTGGGACTGAAGAAAGATGTGAATGTCTTGGATGACATGGTAGTGAAAAATGATTAGGATTTAAAGGTGCCATAGAATGCATTGAGAGAATATTTTAAATTGTTCTCTGTACATAGAAGGCATGTAGCTTAGGTAAGGGGAAAAATGCCCAGAAACGGTTTTACAGGTCCATTTACAACCCTAGAATTTGACCCTAGA
>JAUMHQ010000081.1:19939105-19950979 GCA_032361165.1 Enteromius paludinosus
ACATACCTTCTATGTACATATCAGAGAACAATTTAAAATATTCTCTCAATGCATTCTATGGCACCTTTAATAAATAATTGCGTTCATGCATTTTTGATAATAGGTTCAGAGGTCAGAGAGTGTTAACAAAAACTATTAAAGATATTTAAAAATGTAAATTTTAATAATTGATAAAATGTTAAATTAATAATACACAAAATTTCTGTTCTTTAAAATACAACTGAAATATATTATATGAAATAAAGTATGTAAAAGCACATCAAATATAAATATCAGATGATAAACCCAAAGTACTAAAATTACTAAAACTAAATTAAAAATTAAAATGACAAAAGCATTAAACATAATTAGGATAAAAATAAAAACCAAGATAGTATTAAAGTACTAAACTAACATCGCTGATCCTTGTGCTCACCTTGATGCAGTTGACCAGGTCGGTCTGGTAGTAGCGGTCGTGATGTGCGTTTGCGGCCGCCAATGTGAGAAGATACTCATTCCTCGCGTGGGTTGCTTTGGAGTTACAATCACTCCTCTTCGCTTTCAACTGAAACACACACAAAGTTCCAAAACGTCAAGCCTCTCAAACATCCATTTAAAGGGACAGACATTATAAAATTCTGCTACTAATTTATAATGTTCCTTTGTCTGTTCGATTACATAATTAATTGACCTTTACCTCACATCTATGCCATATGTACATGTACATATACTGTAAAACATTACTTTGGTGTAAAGCTGCTTTGCAATGATATGTATCGTGAAAAGAGCTATACAAATACATTTGAATTGAACGGTCCATCTATGAACTAAACTGTTGCCATCATTTACACATTGTCAAGTCATTCCAACACTGTGTAATTCAGACAAGCAGACAGACGGTGGTGTTTACCTTCACACTGGCCTTCTGTAAACTTATCCGGGACTGGAACAGACCCAGCTTCGACCTGAGAGAACACAGAGCAGGTATTATAAATCACAGATAAATCAGACCCGGCGGAAGGAACAGGCAGGAGAAATGAAAGCCCAGATCAAAACCATCCCAGCTTTGTGTAGAGGAGGAAACAGACACTATAAATCAAACTAGAGTGGATCACTCCTGCAACCTGTGAAAGGAAGGAAGAGGCTTTATAAAGCTGGCAAGAATCTGGCTTTGCCACTGCTGAGATGATGGCAGAATCTTTATTCACACTATCATCACATTTTAAACCTGTATGACTTTCGGAAACATAACAGGAGGATATTTTAATCAAAGTGCACACTGCTTTTCACAATTCAATGAAATTTCATAGAGTAGACCTAATTTCCAGCGATTATCATGCTATTTAAACTGAACTGAGCTGGACAATGGCATCTCTTAATTTAGTAATGAAATGCCTTTACCTGAAAATTGAGAGTTTAAACTTATCATTATACCTTACCACAAGCCTGGGCCCGCCCATACTTCTTTTGACGCCACATTCTTTTCACGAGCAAAGTTAGTCTGGCCAAGCTGCCTTTTTAGAGCTTTTCAGATACCATTTACATTCATACTGAAAAACCAAAACCATAAAAGGATGAACAAAAATACCAAACAATCAAAACTTTAATCTTAACTTTGTGTTTATGTCAGACTTCCATCTGGATTATGTCTACATGACAGAGCCGTATTCAGTAGAGATCAGAGTTGTTTTAGGGTCTGATACAATCTGATTCGTTGAAATATGCATGAAGTTAAGAACACAAGACAGATTCTCTCCGATCTTCCTCCTACTGCTGAGAACAATAACTGATTCCAATGCAGCTTTACTGCCGGCCATGCTAAGCAGCACAACATCAATAGCCAAAATCAATAGAAAAACTGAGCGAGGAGCTCACAACACCGTGCCACTGGACTCGTCTTTCGCCTCTCTGTCTAATCTGGTCTTGGCAGAGGCTTTGAAATGGCAATTGTAGTGTGGGTACAAATGGCTCTTGAAGAAGGAGAGAGATGATTGAGTGCGTTTAACAAATTCTGCATTGGGCTAATAAATTGCTTTGAACAGAGTGGGGTATTCCCTACAGGGGGCTTAAGTATCAGCCACGGAAATGCATATTTAATGAAGGCATCTCAACACCATGCCACATCTTTTATATACTTTGGCGTTTTTAATGCCTTGAGTTTGTGATTCTGAGCCTAATGTCTTTGATACGGTGGAAAACTGCTCAGCGCAATAACTTAAAAAAATTACAGTACCCTAATATGCAAATCGTTTATGAAAAAGGCAAAAAAAAAAGCGTATAGAGTAGAGAATGGTGCTAGCTATGCCAAGATCGTGGGTTTGATTCCTGAACTGAAAATGCATACCTTTAATGCAAATAATTTTGCATGAAAAGCCGTTCCTATAAAGCATGGTGCTAGAAATGCCAAGGTCATTTGGGTTTATTCCCAGGGATAGCAAGAACTGTTAAAGCGTACTCTGAACGTAATGCAAATAATAAAAGAGTGCCAAATTCATGCATTAACAAAAAATAAGTAATAGGTTTCACGGTCTACTGAAAAATAATAAAATGACCAAGATATGCCTTAAAAAAAGAAGATTGCAAAGATAATGTGTTCGATTCCCAGTATGTAAAAGTGCAATACTAAAATATGCAATTTTCTTTATTTCAAGGTATTCCTGTAGCTCAAACAGTAGAGCACGGATCAAGCAATGCCATAGTCATAGATTTGATTTCCAGGAAAGGTATGAACTAATAAAACATACTTTAAATGTAATGCATGTTGCTTTGCATTAGGGCTGCACGATTTGGGAAAAATGTCACATTGCGATTATTAAGGTCAAAATTGCCATTTGCGATTGCACTTAGTATATTTCTTTTGGTATCTCTTGTCCAGTGTGCCAATCATTTCCTCAAATCCCTCTTTGATAAAAGTGCATTCACACCTTCGCGTGACATTGGATGTTTGAACATGTCGAGTTTACACTGGTTTCTCACTGCACGCGTCAGCAGGGCGTAAGCAGTGCGTATTTTTTCCGGCGTCCATGTTAACGGATGAGAGCACACAGGGACGGTGCAGAAGCGCGTAGCAGGTGCAGAGAAATGACATGAATCAAAGCACCCAGTGTTCAGAGAAGAACGCTGGAAAAATACGACAGAAAGGTGCTTGTCTACAGCCTCCTGCAGTACAAGCTGCCAGTATGAAAGCACAATTGGCGCGCACTCTCCTGCTCTGCGTATGCGCCGCTTCCGCGCTGTTTATGCGTGCAGTAAAACCTGCGTGTTTAACGCACCGCTTAATTCACACGAATCGCGCTGCAGGATGCCTAATTGTGTCTTTGCATTGACTTAACATATAAATCACTCGGGCTTACCGCTTCATTCGCGTCTGGTGTAAACGCAAAAATTAATGTCTTGTTACGTCCACAAATGCATTTGTTTCTTTGATATAATCGCAACTATAGGCTGGCATAGCGATTGCGATATGATTAATCGTGCAGCACTACTTTGCATAAAAGCATTTGGCAAATGCACAAATGGAAACATAATAAAAGGATAAGTTCTACTGAAAAATTATTTCATTGCAATGCCAAGACATGCACATTTTAATGGAAAAGTCAAACAGTAGAGCACCGTGCTTTCAATGCCATGGTCATGTGTTTAATTCCTATTGTTATGTAAAATGAGTTAAGCTCTACTAAAAAATAGCACAACACAATTCTCAGATATGCACATTTGATTTTGATGGAAAAGGCATTCCAGCAGAGCATAGCGATACAAACACCAATGTCATGGGAATGCTTAAGCTGATAAAGCGTAACTTGCTCTTTCAAAAGTCACTAATAAAGAAATATGCACTTTCAGTACTAACATGTATCATTTAGGGGCAAATATGGTACAAAGTAGTGCTTAGCTTTAGTAAATAAGAGTACCGCCCCCAGTCACAGAGAGTGTAGTGGTTATTCATTAATTAATGGGACTCAATTAATGGGACAAGCACTTGTGAAGTGTGTTTTTGATCCGTGCACCTCTGGGACTACTTGCACCTGCAATACCAGACGCACTTACTTGGACTCAATGTCAGCCTTTTCCCGCACAGCTTGGGCCATCTGCTCCAGCTCAAAGTATTTCTTTTTGGACTTGGCCAGATCCTTCACTGAATCCTGGAGCTCTGCCTGAATCCGACCCAGCTGCTCAATGCACTGCGGGCGGGCGGGTGTCGTGGGACAGCAGAGAGAGAGAGAGAGGGGATGTCAGAGAATTACATAAAGGATCGGGGCACAAGATCCAGGCCCGAGGTTGGTACCTTTTTCAGTTGCTGTTCCTTGTAGAGGCGCAAGGTTTTCGCAGGGTCCGAGACCTCGCTCTTGTAGTTCTCACAGACGTTGAGTCGAGACTGGGTCACCTGCACGGTGCCCTCAAGATACGCCCGCCACACTCCATACACATTCCTGCAGCAGAAAAAAAAACAGGGTTACTGATTGCAAACACTATTTATAGAGCGCTTGTCCCATGCAAACAAAACAGCCCTATTTAGACTGATTCTGATTACATGTACAGTGAAAAAAAACATTAGAGCAGTTTTTTCACAGCAAAGCTTGGACTGTATTCAGATGGCAATTTATTCACAGGTTGTCCTTCTAAACTGAATGCTGTTTGCTTCACACATGGTCAGTCATGATCATAATGAACTTACTCAAGGTAAAGTAAACATTTCCTACATGTTGCATTGAATATAGTGGTCTAAATGGGGGGGAAAGAGGCAAAAAGCATAGACTATATTTTTTAAAAACTGGACAGATTGGTTAGTGGAGAAGCCATTTGATTTACTTCATTTAGTTAACAGCTATCCAAACTGTGATTACCATGCCAAGCGTTAATCAAAAAAATAAAACTGCAGCAGTCACAAGGAAAACAATTAAGCACCAAGATCCTTTTGATTTCATCTTAAACTTGTGAAAGATTATTTTTTTTTATTTTATTCACCTGTAATCTGTCCTCTGGTCATCTGGTTTAATCCCAGGCCAGTCCCTCTTCAAATACTGACTCGCCAACTTCTGCAGGGCCTGAAAAATAAAAAAAAACAACAGAAAACAGCTTAAGATGCTTGAATGTGTTCGGTTTCTCATGCTACATCCCAGTTCCATTACTAATCAGTACTGGGAGTATGCAAAATATAAACTTATATTTATAAGTGTGCCTTGGTTAAAACGACTCAACCAGACATTTCCAGCTGAATAAAAAGCTGTATACAAATTAATCTAAAAATGTATGCATTCATGAATATGAAGCACAAGAACTACAATCAAACACAAACAGAAAACAACAAAGTCAACCACCCTGGTCCCTGGGTTATATTTGTAGCAACAGCCAAAAATATGTTGAATGGGTCAAAATTGTCCATTTTTCTTTTATGCCAACAGTCATTGGGATATTAAGTATAGACCATGTTCCTTGATTTAGTACATTTTCAACCGTAAACATATTAAAACCTAATTTAAAGGTGATTTTCTCAGTATTTTGATTTTATTGATTCTAGATTTTCAAATAGTTGTCCTATCATAACCCACCTATCATACATCAAATGGAAAGCTTATTTATTCAGCTTTAAGTTTCTTAAAATTGACACTTGTGACTGGTTTCGCAGTCCATGAAGTGAATGTCTGCTGTACTGTTTTGTTAGTAGTGTGCCGCGATCTATTATTTTGCGTTTCGAATATGAACACAAAGTAATTAACAGGCCATATGCGTGTTCTCATGACCCTGTCATCAAGCGCCATTTATCATGGATTAACACAAGCACAAACACACAACACATTACAAAGCAACCCAAATTCCAACGACCGTGACATATGTTTGCTGTTGGCATGAAGAGCGGGGAGTTTGCACTCTCCTCTGGGAACGTGAAAGGTCTCCGCTTGAAATTACACTTCCATAACTGCACAAACGCCACCTGACATATGGTGAGGCGAACGAGGCGGCCTCACTTCCTAACATGTGCTCTCTTCCGCCATATTGAAAACGGAGAGAGATGCATCTTGACGCATCTTGGCTTTCTCCATGTCCCATCCGCACCTGCCCCATTCCCAGATACCAAACAACAGCATCTACAGTGTGTGTGGATGAGAGAATGGCATGTGTTTGTGTAAGCAGCAGGGAATGAAGCAGAAGAAAGGAGCCGTTCTCTTCGGCCGAGGGCGGCGGTGTGGCAGAGACTGGCCTCTTTCAGTCCCTCAACAGGACGCTACAGATCAGCTGGGCTGACGTCTTTTATTTTCCTTCCTCTGCATGACTCCCTCGGAGTATTGGAATAATCACTGGACGTGTTTTTCTAACACTCACATCACCGCTGGACACAAACCCACACTTAAAGTGAACAAGACAGAATAAAAAGGTCAAAGAGAAAAGGAAACTCAAAACAAAAATGTCTTGGTGTGCAATAGGGCTGGGCAAAATATTAAATGTTAATAATATAGTCACACTATGATTCTGCTGGCAATATAAACTAGAGCAACCCTGAAATTCATAATTTTTCAACGTATTTGGACTAGTTTTCCTATCTTTTTAAGAGAGAAAAAAACATTTTATGTTTTAAACTGATGCTTTGTTCAAAATGACCACATTTCTATTCATGACACTTTCATAGATTTCAGTAAAATAGATGTATGTTCACAGTTGTTCAACATGATTTATAAATGCTGCTGCTTACACAAAAACACATTCATAAATTATGATATATTATACTACATAAACACTTGGTTTATGTCCTCTGATGAGCCCCCAAGAAACAAAAACAAAATCGAAACACACTAAACTAAACTAAAAAGTATTTGTTTCAGGGCAGGGAACAACAACCTTACATAATGGCAATATATGCTGAACATCTTAAACTCAATCTTTTTTTTCTTTCTTTTTTTTAAAAATAAATAAATAAAATAAAAGCATTTGATCAAATACATAACTAGTGTGTTTTGAAAATAATTTAATAAAGAAATAAATAAATAAAAGTATTTAAGAAAGTGCAAAAAATGTAAAGCTGCATGTACATTAATAATATAGTTCTGCACTAAATGGCTTTTTGTATCTATATTGTATTTTCTATTTCCAATTACCTCAAAAATGATAATTTTTCTTATGCAGACAATATTTTACTGAGAAATACACACTTAACCACAACACAAAATAAGGATAGTAACAAAGTATAAAAAGGATATTGTGCAAGCAACTGGTAAGAACGGCTCCAGAAAGAGAACAATATCAACAAAACAGCAGTAAAACTTCACACGAAAGAGAGGAGCCACTAACGTAAACATGAGCAAAAACGAGCCAGTCTAAACACGCAATGAAGCAAATCTGACTAAACAAGCGAACGACATAAAGCCTGAATGTCTGAAACCCGACAGAGATGCCAGCTAACATCACAGTTTAGGGGTCAAACCTGGTGCATGAAAGGCATGTGAGCATCAACCCCAGGATGCATCATGCATACATTCTCAGTGAGCAAATGCATTTTCTTTCAGACTCGGCTGATCGTTGCTTCTGTCGTCTACAGGCGTGTGCCGCGTCTGCTGATGCGTGGAAGTCCATTCCAGACTTCCGCGGTCGAGCTCAGGTAATTACAGGCAAACACTGCACTTCATCTCCATAAACACCTGGTGGGAGCGGTTGCCATGGCAACTGGAACAGTCGCCCTGTTCGGTCTAGATAAGGAGGACCACTGCTTTGAATCGGCGCTCTGATAAGGTGTGCATTCTGTCGCGAGGGATCATGGGTAAATTCACAGAGATCAATGCTGTCTATTTTTTTCTGATTTCACATGAAAACTCCATGTCATATCTTTAAATATGGAGTGTGTTATCTCCAGGATTACAGTGTCACATGACAGATATGCAAAAATATTAATTACATGTTAAAAACTGCACAATTAGGCAAAAAAGGAATTATATTTGCATATAGACACATTATTGTTATTATTACGACTACTACTACTAAATGTATCTAACTACTCTGTATCTCGTTCAAGCATCCCTCCTCCTCCTCGTTCGCACTACCCTAGCGGGGGGCACGCGGGGTCCGAGCAGGCTGCTGTGCTCTACCCTCGCTAGTGTTCATACTTACAGGGCTCGGAGTCCACCGGGCTCTCGGCTCGCCCCAGGACTGCACGCCAAACATGCTGTTATTATTATTAATCTATGAGGAAGTGCAAACTACTAAATCGATTACTCTACTCTAGTTGTCTCTCTCTACACATTAAACAGGATATACGAAACTTGTAAAAAAAAGAAAAAGAAAAACTACAACTATTCCATAATGACAAACAAACAAAAGCTATGAACTATTTAACAATGCAATGGTCAAAATGGCCCATAGAAGGAGTGGATGCACGATTTTAGCAAAACATTACTCTTCTAATGCCTTCTTCAGCCTTCACTCTTCTCTCTGAGATGTCCTCATCTGACCTGCAGAGAGTAACCAGCTAATCACATTTCAGGGCACTAATTAAAGGTCGTCTAAGGCATCTGAAACTGCAAAGTTCAAGATAAGTTAACAGCAACTCTTTACATTAATGTCTAAAAGTAAGACAAAGTGAAAGGAAACTGTCCCAAAAGCAAGACCATGAACACAGATGTACAGCGCAGTAAAGAGCAGTGAGTGGAGGTACTCCGTAAAAAATGGTTTTTGGTATATGGGTGTGAACATGATGCAGTTTAGTAGATGACACAAAGAGGAGAGGAAATGCAAATGTGTCATTACCGCAGACTTAGACCCTCGAAGATCTGTGTTATTTATAGAAACGACTACCATGTGAAGCCTTTGCTGTGTCACTACCTTTAAAAAGTTTGGGGTTGGTAAGACAGGCTGCATGTATTTAAATAAAAATGCAATAAAATGAGCAAAAAATAAATAAATAAAATATTACTACCATTTTTAAAAAGTAATTTATTCCAGAGATCAAACTTGAATTTTCAGCATCATTACTCCAGTCTTCAGTGTCACATGATCCTTCAGAAATCATTCAAATATGCTGATTTATAATATCTGTATCTTCTATGAGGCTGGAGAGTATTTGGAAACTGATGCTTTTGAACGTTAGCATCACACATATCCATGTGTTTTCAGGCGGTAGGTTTGTACCGTAGCTCACGGAGTACAGAGATGTACTTGAGAGGCGAGGAGCTCCGGTTCAAATCCTGTGTAACTACGGTGCGACAAATAGACATAAAAGGTAGTTAAAAGGACACAGTTGCATCAACAAATGCGTTTTTGTATTAGTTTTGCATTTCTTAACACTATCAGGTAGGTTTCGAGTTGGATGTGGTGTTGGGCATATTTCCAACATGATGGGCATTAACTTTTAGCAACAGTCCATGGATATTTCCGCCACAATACATACCTATATCAACGTGACAAAATGTGCCAGGGTTCACTTATTGAACCAGTGTTTTAGCACAACTTAGAGGACATTTGTCTTTGAAGTAAGACAAGTGAGACAAGTGCAAGTTAGACTTTCACCTTCACTAGCTAAGAATCGAAAGTCTGATCACTTCGAGAAGTAACAGCACACTTTTCCTCACCAAACCACACCCAGAGCCTGTGGTATGCTCGAACGCCTTTGAGCAACAGTGATGTTTTCCAGCATTTATGAATACGGCGACTGTGTCAGAAAGAGCATTATTGGTCATAGGTGTGGTAGCAAACAGGCCAGTCGTAACAGGAAGCTCCCACCACTATACACACAGTCACTTCCTGTTTCTGGTAGAGGCTGAAACGGCAGGATATCCGCAGCAGACGAAACAGAGTGAAGGAACGAACAAGTGAGAAAGAACGAGAGATAAACGTCTCCTTCCTGCTCAGCTGTTCCTGTCATCGAGTGCTAAATTAAACCAGCGCAACTGCTGCAAAAGCAGAAATATATATAAATATTTCAAATAAATCTTAAAACTAACAGAGAAATTAAATACAAAAATTAAATATATATAATTAATAAATAAATAAATAAAAACCTAAATGAAAAAAAAGGCAACTAACTTAAAAAAAACTAAAATTAAAATGAATTAAATCTTAATAGCAATATCTAAATAAATAAATAAATAAATGCATAGGTGAACATTTCTATTTCTAAGTATCTACAAATCTCTGAAATATAACATTTAAACAGAATAAAACACAAAAATAAAAGTGAATTCATGTTATTAATAAAACTGAAATAAATAATACCTAAATGTAAACAATGCTAAAATAAAAAATGAGAGAAACCAGTGCGTTTAAAAACCAAACCAACAAACAAAAATTATAATAATGACACGAGAAAGGGATGGCACGTTCCACTGGAGGGTCCGTGCTGGTGTGTGTGTGTGTTTGTGTAGCACACGTTGGCCCGGGGTTTTCAGGCTTTAGTCTGCACAAGCTGTTCTTTGTGAGTCTATCTATTGTAAGGTCAGTATCCAGAAGCGGCCCGACCTGGCCTGTCCTCTCACAGGGGCACAATAGGGGCATTGAGTGGGCACTGAACTGCCTTTGAGCTTCGATAAAGCGCCCGAAACGGCTGCTTCATCCTCTGAGCCTATCCGGCATGGTCCAGGACCATCTTTTAGTGAAGTGGGAGTTCATTGGTGCCCTTGTTCTCCATGGTTCTGGGCCGAGGGGTGAACAGGCTTTCCGCTGGTCCTGGCCTGGTATTGTCCGGTGGGTGGGACGGACCGCAGCTTGGCACCCGGCTGAAAGCTGTGAAAGCCAATGATTTATGTGCTGTGTAAAGTTTGACTGACTCTAAACGACTGGACAGACCTCTGGGACTGTATAAATTACAGCACCGTTTATTTTAAATAGCAAACAAGTTTGGACAATATACCTCTTTTTATGCAACTAGGACACCATCCGAACGCTCCACGGCCTTCAAACCTTAACAAGAGTCTGCTGACAAGGCAGTAACAACAGCTCTCTAGAGCAAACATTTTATACATCGCTGGAAAACAGTTTACAATTAAAACACTCAATCAACTCAGCCCAAAATTACAGAAAATAAGTTTTGTATAAAGAAATAGTTTTTTTTTTTGCAGAATTTCAAGACAAGCAATTTAACCCCTAAATGCTCATTACTGTAATGTGCCCAGATGGCAATATTCGTTAAGTGATTATCCTCATTAGATTCTCATTACTGTGATAAATAGAAATATAAAAGAATAAAAAGATATGCTAATATTTAAATACAAAAGTATTCATATTTATTTTACTTGCTAACAAAATTACGCAAATAATTGAATTTATACATATATATCTGTACATGTTGATACTCTTTTTAAATATTACTGTATTTTAAATAACATTAATTGGAGAAAACTACATTTTTTTATTTTAAAACGAACAATGATTCATTTAAATATTTATTTACTGATTGCCATTACTGGAATACAATACCATTTTTTATTTATAATAAAAATTTGAATTAAAATGTACTAATATATAAATACTTCTGTATAAACAATTGTTGTAATATATAATCTAGCAATATACTGTAGAATGCAGAAAGTTCCTAAAATGTAACAAAATATCAACAGATATCATAACATCTCAATCAAAAACAGCCTCCCCCAGTGAATTTTGGTTTCGGCTTCAAACCACCAGAAAACCACCACAGACAACAGCCAAAAGTATTTACATCAGCCGTGTCTACCGCACATAACAGCTCACCTCAACACAACACTACTAAAACAACAGCAAGCAACTGAGGAAAAATGGTGGAGCGTGAATATCCATTTGGTCCCACTTTATATTAAGTGTCCCAAATATCTGTGTACTTCCATAGTAACTAGATGTGTATCTAGTGTGTAACCACAGAGTAAGTACACACCGGTACACAGTATCTACAGCTGTAATATTTCTGTAACTACACACATGTAACAACCCTCAGAATGG
>JAUMHQ010000081.1:19974405-19990717 GCA_032361165.1 Enteromius paludinosus
GTAGGAAACGATGGTGTTTGAGACTCACAGTATGTTATGTCCATGTACTGAACTGTTATTATTCAACCACGCCAAGGAAAATTCAGTTTTCCATTCTATGGCACCTTTAAAAAAATCTACTGTTCACCATGTCAAACTAGATCTCAAAATGCTAGACCTCGCTATCCATCGTGTTAAACTGAGCAAGTGGTTTTTACCAATTTTTGCTAATTATCGCATTTTCAAAAATATTATGCAGCATTCCATTCTCAGCATACATGCGAGGAAACAAAGAGAATGGGCCGGAAGAGAAGACACCCAGAGGAAGAGGAAATGGGGTAAGATAGGAGTCCAAGTCAATAATTACAGCAAACCTCAAAATGACTAATTACAGAGCAGCATCTCAGCCTGAGGAGCCGTGGACGTCTAATGATGGTTCATAGGACCAACAGGTCTGAGTGTCTGTCTATAGCTGGGAAAAACCCAGCAGTGTCCTCGGAAACACTGTCAGTCCGGATTGAATGGCACTTAAATTATTAAATCAATACAGCAATGATTGCAATTAGATTTTGAATGTTATGTGCTAATTCAATCATTATATCTGGAAAGCAATCTTAACGAGCATCCACATGCAAGCATTCCTATTGCTGCTACTCATTTCAACAGGCCAACACACATTACGTGCAACTAGTCCCACAACCACTGAACAACCAGCCAGAAATTCTGAAATCCAGAAACAACTAGTTATATCTAGTAACTGTAATTCCTGTGACTTTAAAAGGGCTTCAGAAGCACAGAGGCACACTGCATTTACTGCGAGCAGACCTCGGGTGGGCAGAATGGCACTTTCTGCAGGGGTTGTTTAGTGCGGAAACACTCCAGGCAAACCTGAGGAATTTGAATGCCTGGAGACAAGCTGTAAACCCAGGAATCTCCTACAAAACTACAAACACACACACAAGGTGTAGCCAATGCCATTTATCTTATGGGTAGAAGTTACAAGGGAGACTCAAACACTAAAAGAACCGTGTTTGTAAGAAACAAAATACATCAATTAATTAAAAAAATGATGTTTTTGCCACGGATAAAAATAAATCTTGTCTGAATCAGGGGAGAAATATGCACAGTCCGAGCACAGTCCAAAATGATACTTAAATATGAGTGTGGAGTTGAAAGAGGACAACAGGGGATAGACTTTCGCACTGAAGAAAGCGTTATTATGGACTCATATTTTGACCAGAAGTGTGTTAATGATGGATTTGTTTATTACAAACAAGCAGCTTTTGTCACTAGGCATTAATCGATGGACTGGAGTGGTGTGGATTGTGATGTGTTTATCTGTTTGGACTTTTATTCTGACGGCACCCATTCACTGCAGAGCATCCATTAGTGAGCAAGTGATGTAATACATTTCTCAAATCTCAAACACAGGTTGCTACTGTTTATACACATTTGTACTGTATATACAAAATGTTACATGACTAATTGCTTCCTAAGAAGAAATAATACAACAGTCATAAACACTGTAAAAACATACAGATGGGAGAGTGACGTGTGTGTGTGTGTGTGTGTGTGTGTGTGTGTGTGTGTGTGTGTTCAGTCATAAACAGATCAAACTAATCCAGAGGTCAGTAAACCTTAGATGACACAGTTTCTAAGAAAGATAATGTGAATATTTCTGGCCTAACATAAATCAACTATCATAACTATCCACTTCCACTTTCCATTTGTTTTATTCAAAACAACTTTTTTACAGAGAAAGTCTTTTTTTTTTTTAAGTCCCTTCTTCAATGTATTTTTAATCCAGCTAGCATGTGAAAACGAAGCATCTGTTCACTCAGAAAGAAACATGATTTGAAATCACAAACAGACCAGGATGATACACACAACTTTATAGGGTGAAAATCACTAACTCTATGACGAACCAGTAATAGTGATGCTTGACTTTAACATCAGTAACAAGAACAAGAGAGCAGGAGAGTTATATCCAGAGAATAAAAAACAAAGTACAACACCGGGCCAAGACAAAGGGATGGAGAGACTCAGAGAAGAGATAAGAGAATCGATGGGCATTAGGAGGAGTGTTTTCGATCTAATTAAGAATGTCAGAGGCGTCTGAGCTATTGGTGAGAGGAGAGGAAGAGGTCGGAGAGGTTAAGACCTTGTGTTTCACTTCCAGCTTTTCCAATTAGTGGTTGTTTGGGTGTGAGGCCGATGTAATCATACAACAACACAGATGGTCAAGTACGTATGTGTCTGATGTGAGCTCCTCTCAAAATCTCACAAAACCTTTAAAGAACAAATATAAATAAATACACCCCAAAAATCAAAAGAGATAAATACTTTTCTTAAAGAAAGACTATTTTGAGGAACTATTAAAAAAAATGTATTAAGTCTGGTGTCGACAAGGTCTCTTCCAATCACCAAGGCTGCATTTACTTGATCAAAAATACAGCAAGTGTGAAACAATATTACAATTCAAAATCCTGTTTTCAATTTTAAAATATAATTTATTCCTGTGATCAAAGTTGAATTTTAGATTTTAGACATTATATATACAGTATATATATATATATATATATATATATTTTTTTTTTTTTTTTTTTTTTTTTATATATTTTATTTTTTTTTTTGCTGAATAAATGTATTAAAAGTTTTACTGACCCCATACTTTTAAAATGGTGGTTAGTGTAAACTATACCATTAATTTCATGACAATAAAGCACACTAAACACAAGAAATATTCCTCAAATAGTAAAATATTTACATGCAAGGGATCATTTAATTAAAAATGACTGCATTACAGTAAACATAACCTAAAATACCTGAGATTCAGATGAAGTGGTTAATTGCTCATTTTAATTTTCATTATTTTAACGTTTGAGTTTTCTAAATGCACACTTTATTTTGGTGTAAAATGTGACCGGCATATGTTTTCGTGACTTCCTGGAGCGCGTGTAAAGCACTCCACTTTAAAGCATTTGGCTCGCTTGCTCTCTTTAAGAATTCATAAACGTGCACGGTTGAATTTGCTTATGAACGCTGTGTTTGTGTGGGAGAACATGACTCTGTGTTAAAGCGAGCATGGGAGAATGTGAACTCCAGGGAGACGGAGCATTAAAGCTCTCCTCCTTCCTTTATCAGCACCTCCTGCTCTCACATGCCTCCTCGAATTCCTTCATCCCCTTCTGAAAAACACCCATCATAATCTAGAACATCACTGGCTGGTTTTGCTCGCCTCACGTGTTGCAAGGCCTCCATCCTCACGGCACGGTCTGAAATCTCCAGGAATTTGCGCTGTTTTCCTTCCCAGATCACCGTCATCTGCTTTTTTCCACACCAAACACTCACAAGCAAGCACATACACAGCCCTCCAGATCATCTCCGGGACAGAAGGCATGTCTGGGCCTCTCGCTCCTATTGTTCTACCGCTCTAAAGACATCGGGGAAAGTGCTATAATACAGATTCATGGTGCTAGCTAAGCCAAGAATCACCATTACTGCTTCTCATAACAACGTTTAAGAATTCGTACCCCCATAATGACATTATTAAAGCACTAGAAAAGTATTATCTACAACTTGTGTGCTACATAGGTATTCTGAATTTATAATATTGCTTTGTGTGAGAAACAGGGCAAAATTAAAGACACTTGTGGTAAAAACAGTAATATTATAAAACATTATTGCAATTTAAAATAACCATTTTCTATTTGAGTACATTAAAAATGTACAGTAATTCATTTCTGTGACGCAAAACTGAATTTTCAGCACCATTACTCCAGTCTTCCAGGCACATGATCCTTCAGAAATGATTTTGCCGCCTTAGAATAATTTCTGACAACTATCAATGTTGAAAACAATTGCTGCAATTAATATTTAAGACATCTGAATGTTGCAAAACATATTAAATGTTATCATTTTACTGCATAATAATAACGAAATGCTTGCTATATTAGTCTTCAGATTTCATATAATACCTTTGTGTGAGGAACAGAACAAATTAACAGACTTTTCAACTGATTCATACTTAAAGAGATAGGTCCCCTAATTTTTTGCCCTTGCAATGAAGGTCAATAACGGTGGCTAAATCAACAAAAGACCCCATCAACTTTCATTGTAAGGAGAAAACATTTTTTTTTAATATGTTTCTGTGGATGAAAGAAAGTCATGCAGGTGACAAGAAGGGGATGTAAATGGTGACAATTTGTAAAACGATTGCTTTAATCTCATGGTTATCTCTAGACCAACCTGAAAACGTGCAAACTACGTATCATGTGACGCAGATTGAGGCTCGGGCTGGTCTGAAATCAGTGCGCAGATGCGTTTCGGAGGATTGAGAATGCTGTTGAAAGAATGAAAAGGCTTTTCATGAAATACCTCTCTGATCAAATTAGCCTTGAGATTCAGGAGGCAGGCCGGCTCAATTTCATTAAAGCCTTTGAGAGTTGTGGGCTTGTGTGTGTGACGAAGAGTTGTAAGAAAAGCTCATTCATTAAAGAATGATGGAGAGCATGGTTTCTGTGTATTTGGATCACAGAGTTAACGCTCAGGTCAGATCTGATTCAGAAAACCCTGTGAGAACCTAAAAAGAGAGCTTCAGTGTATGGGTCACGATTTAGCCTTTATCTTTACTGGGAATTCAAAGCAAAAATGCATTCAGTATTTAATGATAAAAACACTATGTGCAGGCGTGCTTTCTGTTATTTACATGCGAGAGTGGTGAAGAGCCAGAGTCAGAAAGCGCAAAAGAAACCGATCCGGCCAGAAGTCTTGATGGAACTCATTATGTGTGTCATACACAAAGCGGCTTCCTCAAAGCAACTATTTCTCCTCGCGCTGCTTTGCTTTTTCCTTCTTTTTTTTTATCTGCTCCATCCATCAATTTCTGAAACAACAACTCTTTTTCAACTCTTTAATATCACACAGGATTCCTCATCTATTTCCCACAATCCCTCAGCTCCCTCCCGTGTCTTCCTGTCGGCAGTATCAGGGCATCTCTGATTTAGATAGAGACGCTCAACCGCTGCCCTGTGCAAATAATTTAACCCACAGCATTTGTGCAATAGATATGAATGGTTCCTCAAGTCATGTGAATAGGAGAGGTGCGTTATTTAGGGTTGAACAAAGGGTGTGATGTATTTAAATAAATACATGGAGCTGTTCATTTACACATGAGCATCATGATCCAGTGCTTTCAGTGGTTCAGATCAGCTCACAGTAAATTCTGCACCACCTGAACTCATATTTACATGTGCATTTGCACTAAACCTTTCACTACAATTTGCATTGAGAAGCACTTTTAAACCGGTTGTTTTTAACAAGAGAAGCTTTAAAGGCACAGAGTGGATTTCTGTTAGTAAATAGTTATTTTTCTTTGCTCAAAAAATAAGTATTCTCCTAGCGTCTTAAAATGTAGTTGATCCACTGATGTGACATGGACTGTTTTACCGGTGTTTTTACTAAGTTCCTGGATCTGGGATCATTGGAGGGTCAGATGGCTCTCTGATATCATCTGATAATATCTTAATCTGTGTTCAGAAGATGAACGAAGGTCTTCTGGGTTTGGAGTAATTAACGACAGAATTTTGATTTTTGGGTGGACTAACCCTTTAAGTAACTCAAATGCTCACATCAGCGTCTGTGCATTTGCATACAGGTGAGCAACAGGAGAAATAAAAACACAGACTACAGCAGAGCCCTTTGTGTTTGAAGTTACTACTGACTGCAGCGTTCTGGTCTGTAAGAGTCAGCGGCACTTCCCAAAATACACCATGAACTCACCGCCAAATATATCTGACACAGTGTGTGACTGTTCTGAAGTTCTACGGTAATAACATATCTGCTCACGCGGCCGTCCCCTCGTCCTGTCTGAGAGATTACGGTCAGAGCATTAGTGGGCCAGTAGGTAAACAGGAAGATCAAACTCACAAGAGCAGCTCAATCAATGGGGCTCTTTGACTCCCGGCCGAGACATCGATTTATCCCTCTAGACCACCTTGAGAATGTTTGTGTATGTGTTTGTCAGCAAGAGTTACACGGAGAAACAAAGAACATAGGACAGAGACCACATCTATGGATGGATCTGACATTTAGAGAGAGCGAATAAAGTCCCTTTTAAAAGCATGCAAACTTAACATATAACAACATGAGATTTCTTGATTTTGCAAAAATCACACTGCATGATTTTTGCCCCTGAATTTCACGTTCACGCAAGTGACAATCATGCACGACCAAAGACGCAATCTAAGAGAATCGCTAATGCCTGGGAAAGTGTCGCAATTCAAAATTCTGCTGTGTGAAATTAATTCTGAAAAATACATCAGCAATGACCAACAGTCAAGAAACTAGAAAGATACAGGGCAGTGGTAAGTTCGGGGACGAATTGGAATACATTAAACTTAATCAGACAAAGTTGTCTGCGATTCTTCCTTTTATAAAGTCATGTAGTGTGTGTAACCTCCTGTCGCCCATCATGTGAGAGTAAGTTTAGTCTCATTTGGCTTACTGTATGCGTACTGAGCTTTTGTCTCATTGGGCTTTGTAAGGGAAAAAAAGGCAACATTGAAAAAAATATGAAAGTCAGTTTCCGCAACAGAATTAAAAATAAAACTGGCAATTGCAACTTTTACCTAAGAATTTGTGTCATCTCTCACAATTCCAAGTTTAAATCTCACACTTACGAGTGTAAAGTTTAATCTAACAATTGACATGAACATGCAAATTTATCTCTTGCAATTCTGATTTCAAGCAATATGCTTTCTAAACTCGCAAAAAGTCCAAATGGTGTTTTTCATTATTTTTTTTTTCATTCTGTGGTGGAAACAGGCTTCTATAGAAAATATATTTATCTCCTAATAGAAACGTTTCCTCAAAGTTAGACACGATCTTGTCTGAGATCTTTACCGAACTGCACTTCTGCCTCTCACAGCCTCGCTTTCACATCAAACTGAAGATAAAGTGTGGAGTTTCTACATCACTAGTGACATCAAACACCATTGCGAAAATTAAGACTTTATAAAACAAATAGTTTCCAGATGGGTTTTCATGCCTCCACTCCATCTTCGACTTCCATTATTAGAGCAAACAGTGATTCAAAATCGGTCAAGACAAAGTTGACAGGCCTCAAAAAAAAGCAGTTCTTCCTGCATATTAAATGGGAGCATTTTCACGCCCTAAATAATTACAAGCATCACCTTTAAACATGGCGTCTAGCCTGACTAACACTGGAGACAGGACACAAGGCATCATCGCTAGCAGCAGCCAGGGAACTAACTGCACATTCGGCAGTATTCCAGATGGTTCGCTGCCTCACGGCGTGACTGACTTTCATGTCTCACTATTTTCTGTCTTCTTTTCTGCCTGTAGTCGGGACTGTAGAAACACCAGCTGAAGGTCTTTGGCTATGAGGCGTAAAGCTATTAAAGTGTGCTGCGAGCTGTTCTCTCCAACGATACGAAGCTAGATGCTGGCAGATTTTGCATGCAATAAAGTACATCCTTTCTCTGAACAGAAGCAAAATTTATGAATCAGATGTTTTAATTGAGCATGAACGTACAGGAGGCATTCTATACTGCGAAAAAGGGCAAAGCTCAATAGTCGCAACGTATTTAAACATGGTGTGCAAACTTTTTTTTTTATATAAAAAAACATCGTAACTGCAAATATGAGAAGTGTTTAGAAAACCACTTTGAACACAATCATTAAAAATCACAAACTGTGGCACTAGGAACTACAAATTCACCTTTAAATTAGACTACAGTCCATGCTCAGACCCACTCTCTCTTGGACACAAACACCTTTTCACTAAATGACACTAACGCACACCAAAATAGCTTCTGCAGCAGATTACGATTGCGCTGCAATTTTTGTCTTGTGAGGGTGTGCCACTGCCAAATATTTTCTTAAACACTCGGAAGCATGTACAAACACATACAAGCACAAGACAAATTCCATGTCCAAACGCAGCAGTTCTAACACGACTCCCTCCCCTGTTCTGAAACAGCCCACAATCCCTTTTAAGAGAAGACAAGGAGAGAAAAAAAACTGGGAAAAAAAGAGAAAAGCAGCACAGTTATGACTTCCAGCTGTGGGAACAACTGGCCCATGAGCAGGAAGTCCAAAGGAAATGCCTTCGTCACATCCCGCTCCTGTGTTCCTTCTTCAAAAATGGGGAGAATTCGCTCCCTTTTTTTTTTTTTTGGCGCCCAGCTTTGATAGTTTATTTTTTAGGATGCATGGGTGTTTTTTTAATGCCTTACCTCATATCTTCCAATAAATCACATTCCGTCTGGTGTTTGAGGTGCAGGCGGCCGAGCTGCTCCGTATGCGTGTTCTTCAGTTCCTGTGTCACTTTTACCTGAAGAGCATAAGACATCATTAGAGGTGAGGAAGAGGATGGCACATGTCAGCTGCACAAACACACACAATGTCCCACATGAGCTCATTATTGTGTTTCCCGCTCCAGTCAGCTGTACGAGACACGACGACAAATTCACAATCATTCCAAACAGAATGAGCACAATTCCCACTAATCAAACTCTAACAGAGCAGAAGGACACAGTTTTATGGTCGATTCCTTCTATAAAAAAAAAAAAAATACAGAATGCCGCTCCACTGTCACAAGCGTAATTAAAGCTGAAAGTGGGTCATTTTTGGAATGTTAAAATTTTTTCCGTCACAATTTTGCGTCCTGTCAATCAAAACACTAGCTCAACCAATGGCGTGAGTTTGGGGGTGGGACGATCTGACCAGCAGTGTTCAGGGAACCTGTTTGAAAACAGTACGTATGTTTTTTGACACCCGCTGCCTAAAATGACCACACTTTAGCCTTAACCAATTTTAGATTACACAATATAATGCTGCTTATCTCATAGTTTAGACCGATTGATATAGTTCTAAAATAGTCTAACCTATAAGATGAGCAATCAAACTGACCTGGACTAACAATGATGATGCGTTGTTTTAAGTACTGTAGGTTTTTAAGCAGACAAAAGAAATCGAAACTAAAACAACTTAAAGATTAAAAACAGTAACAAAATGAAAAACAGATGTTTACTTTTTTTTTTTGCTGACTTGGATATTTCTAAAGAGACTTCTCATGTGTAAAATGCCTGAAATGCTTCAAAGTCATTTTCACTGGATAACATGACAGAATTATAACAAGTTACAATAGAGATGATGTATTTTTTATCATGAGAAAAATGTATATTAAGCATTGTTATGCAAAAATGTTATATAAATATGCCAGTTTTACACAGTGTCAAAAAAAATCTACTTTGCTTATGCAAACAATCAGCAAAGAACCATTTTCAATTCCCCCCAAAACATTTCAGTGAGTAGTTCCTAAAACAACTATATTTTAATTTTTTTAACAACACTTTACTAATCTAAAAAAGCATTTTACACTATAATGGTATGGATGGTATCAAGGACGTTAAAGGAACCACTGATTAAAAAGGTTCTTAAGTATCACACCAGTAATATGACAGATAAACATTTTAGATTTATCTACAGGAGATGCAGGTGATGGTTTCGTTTAAGACCTTTAACCGCTGACATACATAAGTATGTGGAAGTGAAAGTCACAGAATAATAAAGAACCTTTCAATTATGAATCAACATTGAGCTTATAAACAGCTCTGTGCTGGAATGACTATGGTGGTTTAACGGTCCTGAACGCTATAAAATAATCTTGATTACATGAAAGACGGCATTGATGATACATTTATGAGTTAAAGGAATAGTTCAGTAAAAATGTACTCACCCTCGGCCCATTCAAGATCATTTCTCCAATAGAACAGATTTTGAGATATGGAATGGGTGCCGTCAGAATAAGAGTCCAAACAGCTGATAAAAACATCACAGTAATAATCCACAAGTAGGCCACACCACTCCAGTCCATCAAGTAAAGTCTTGTGAAATGAACTAAATTCTTTTTCCACTAGACAAAATAGCATCATGGATAGAGGACTAGTATTGTAGCCAATAGCTATGGTTAAAAAAATTACTTAATAATAGATTTGTTTATTACAAACAAACAGCTACTTGCTTCACAGGATGTTAATTGATAGACTGGAGTGGTGTGGAGTCCTGAGATGTTTGTAATCAGCTGTTTGGACTCTTATTCTGACGGCACCCATTCCCTGCAGAGGATCCATTGGTGGGCAAGTGATGTGATGTAAATTTCTCTAAATCTGTTCTGATGAAGAAACAAGCTCGTCCACGTTATGGATGGCCTATTCTCAATTTACTGTTCTCCTAAACGCTCTTAAAAACAATCACAGGTACCTGAACCAAACATGGCTACAAAGAAGGTGTGATACTCAGCCGCCCCGTACATGCAAGTGAAACCCAATGGGACCAGACCAATGAGCCCGGGCAGGTTGACTAATATCTGGGGAGAAACTGTTAATTACAACAGAAGTTCTCCACTTGCCAGGTGAGGAAATAATTGGTTCTGTAACAACTCCCTAAAGGTTAAAGGCAAGGAGGACGGAAAATAATACAAAACGCCCGGCATCCAGCATCAGCAACACACAACGTTACACCATAACACACGGTTTGACAGCCGGCTGCACGGCTCTCGTCACCACTCTGAGCTGTACAGGTGAAGCATTATTACTCCGAGATGGAGGAATCACTCACAGCAGCATTTGCGTCAGAGGAAAACAACAAAACAGCACATTTTCCAGGCACGCACTTAGGTTTTTCATGGAAAAATTCACATTGATGCCAGACACAGATCAGATATTTGGAGTGAAAGACATTCACTGTCATGCATCTTTAGGTCTCACATTTAACCTCTGATTCCCACAAATCCTATACGGTGGGCTATCCTGTGTCCTGCCTATCTATAGAAAGAGCTAGACGTCATTTATTGGCAATTCAAAAGAGATTAAACATTATCAGCGTGACTACGACCAAAAGCAAACGCATCTTTGTTTAATATTTGCATTTTAAAGCGTCGTTTACCGAAAATAAAGAGGGTTATTGTGAGGTAAACGTGTGCTACATGCTATCTGCCTTCCTTCTCTTCACAAGACAAAGCAATTGCAAAAAGTCAGACGTCATCTTTAAGGATTTTACACTCTGATGCAATGCTTTGATGATTCGAATGCATATATGTGTCTGGAATGATAGGAATACAATGGTTTTGCGTGGTAATTTCACATTCCTCCATACAGCCTGTGGGACACGAGTTTGAAACCCAACACCTCTGCTGTCACCTCTGAGAGAGACAGTAAAACATCTTTCTCTAGGATATATGGATTTAAACGCATTTTTCTCCCATATGCATGACATTTGGGCACATTTAAGCGTGGTGTGTAACACAATGTCAGACTTTAAGATGAGAAAAAGGATCATTGATCCGTCTATGTGACAAAAGCGTGGTGGCTCGGTCCAATCCGAGTAAAAACACACAAAACAAGGCTCATGGCTGCACGGTTTAACCGTTATCGGAGAACAAACCAGCCTAAAACTCTCATCTATCAGCTCTAGAAAAATATCTGCTGAATTTCGGGATTGCTCGTCGCCGCTGCTGCTTTAAAAACAACAATAAAAACAGGACCGCTGGAGAAAACTCTTGATACATTGTTTCCGTTACATATAAAAACCGATATATTGTTTCAAAACAAACCGCGGCTGGATACAAAGTTGCAACTTCGGGACAATGTTACAAATCAGATTCTAAAAAAAAAAAAAGCACACGTTGCTCTAACGCTGGTTTCTTACCTTTCTTGGCGGAGGCTGCATGTTTGAACATTGGCACAAATTAAGTAAAATCCCAAAGAAATGATTCCCAGAGCGATTGGGATGGGTGATTGAGAAAAGGGGATCAGACTGGGATTCGGATCTGAATTCAGACGGCCATGATGAAGCAGGTCCAGTCGGGCAGACGCTCAACAAACACTGCGGATCAGGGGAGAAAGTAATGAAAGAGAGAATATGCCTCCAAAGATGAGTCCACAACCGTGAAATCCAGCCCAACAGCGCCCCGGACCGGGCACACCGAACCCCGCTGTACGGACACTACTACGGGGAAGGCTTAGCTCATGAATATTAATTACGTAACGGGACGTTCGCTCAGCAGAGGAACCTGATTGGCTTATGTTGGCGCGTGGGCAACGGTCAGCTGGTTATTTAAATATTAATAAAGTTGTGTGATTGGACAGTTCAAGAATGCGCCAACGGCGAATGGAGTTCATTACTATTCATAATCTAGGCCTTTACCATAGTAAAATTAGTATAGTTTGCAATCCTAATGATTCTTTATCCACAGGATGAAAACAAAACAAATTTTGGTTTACTTACAGAGTTTCAACATGTATTATCGACTGTAGAATTCGGT
Source organism: Enteromius paludinosus (assembly GCA_032361165.1). Classification (NCBI taxonomy): domain Eukaryota; kingdom Metazoa; phylum Chordata; class Actinopteri; order Cypriniformes; family Cyprinidae; genus Enteromius; species Enteromius paludinosus. The sequence continues at coordinate 19,986,734 of JAUMHQ010000081.1, forward strand.
AAAAAATAGATATCAAATGCATAGAATTATTATACGAACAGTTCTGGAATGTCTTACCCATCTGTAGCATCGACCAAAAACACTAAATATTCAGAGCTGAACATGAGGCTACACCTTCAAAGATTTTTTTTGTGTCATAAAGGTCCTTAAACTTGTGTACTTGCAATAATTATCAAGTAAAGTCAAGTAAAGACTCACTGGATGTTACACAATGATGCATAACAATAATCAGATCCAAGAATCTCCTAAAATGAATTCCAAAACCTTCTATAATAAATATTTCAAATAAATTAAACAATCAATAGGAGAACAGAGAGATGGAAATAAATGTATAATGACGAGATTTAACTATATTTATAAAATGCGGAGATGGTCTCTGTAGTCAAGAAGATGATAATCAATAGAAATTAGGTGCCCCGAAAATAGTAAAGACAGCGGCGAGGAACCAAAACCCCATCCATCAGCGAATGGGGGAAAAAAACATTGGGAGAAACCAGGCTTAGTAGGGTCCAGTTCTCCTCTGGCCCGATGCCCAGAACCTAATTTCCAGTTCAATTTTAAACACATGTCAGATTGTGTAAGGACTTACAGTGTTTTTTTGTGTGCTTCTGGTTCCGGCAATCTGTCCACGGAGCTCATCTATGTGTTCTGGTCTCTGATGAAGATCATCTCTTTGTGTATTTGGTAAATTGTTCCAGAGTTTGGTTCTAAATATGAAAAAGAATTCCCACCTGCAGTAGATTTTGATATTCTAGGTATTATCAAATGGCCAGAGTTTTGAGAACGCAGTGGACGTGGAGAACTATAATGTGATAAGAGCTCGCTCAAGTACTGAGGAGCTAAGCCATTCAGGGCTTTATTAGTCATTAACAAGATTTTAAAATCTATACGATGTTTGATAGGGAGCCAGTGCAGTGTTGACAGAACCGGGCTAATATGCTCATACTTCCTGGTTCTAGTAAGGACTCTAAGCTGCTGTATTTTGAACCAGCTGTAGTCTATTATTTATCAAGCGTGCAGAACAACCACCCATTAAAGCATTACAATAGTCTAACCTCGAGGTCATAAATGATGCAATTAACATTTCTGCATTTGAGGTTGAGAGCAATTTAGATATGTTCTTGAGATGGAAGAACGCAGTTTTCAGATGCTAGAAACATGCCTTTTAAATGAAAGATTGCTATCAAACAGCACGCCAATAAATGTATTTCTAACAGTTAGATTTTTTTCCCCTCACTGTAAATCCCTCTGAATAGGCTAGGGCTAGTAGTCAAAAAATGAATGAAAATTACAACTCAGACTTTATTATGACTATTGTCTACAAGTCAGAGTGACAGAAAACAAGTAAATGAAAATACATGACACAAATGAAATCTTTGTTATATTTGAGCTTCTTCTTTGTCTAGATGCTAGTTCATCAACAAACTTCAAAGGATGCATCCTGGGACACTTTTGAAGCATCTATTCATGACTCTATTTTAGAAATTCACATGTCAGTCCCTAACTCTCAACTGATCCTCCTCAAATTGTATTTCATTTTATTTTATTATTTTGTAAAGAAATGAATCTGCCATTTCATTCCAAGGTCATAAATTCAGTCAAGTGTGCCCAAACTTTTGTTGTACGTGCAGGGACTGACCAAATAGCTCAAGTTCAAGTTTAGCTCAGGTTCATAACTCTGCTAACAGAGGGTAATAATTAATACAGTATTGTGAGGCAAGTAAGAAAGCAATCGAACACCTTGACATTCTTTCTTTCCTTCACAGTAAGAGAGTGAGGATGACGGACCTCATGTAAATCTGATGAAGCCTGTTTTGTCCTTGTGTTGGAACTGTGAAGGTCTCAGATGAATTCAACCTGAGAGGAACAGAGGAACAGGTCAGGAAAAAGCTTTACTGTTTTTTGCATTCGGTTTGCCAGGAAACCAAGCGGTGTGCCTAAACTATGGTTTTATTCAGGCTACTGTGTATACCGGATGAAGTCAGCAACCAGATACCATATTTGAAGAACCTAAGAAAAAGTGTAATTTAAAACAGAATGATCAACACCAGAATCCTTTTTCAAAGAAAATTGCCATGTATTTTAGAACATATATTCCCTGAACAGATGAATTTCAAGTTTTGTGTTTTTTTTTGGGTTGTGTGAAACTGTCTTCACTGTACTGTTGGGTTAATTATTGATAATTAACATACGCCTTTCTCCTTTGCCAAACTCTGCAGGGTTCTCGCCAAGGGCACTATTCTGAAACATGTTCAAATACAAAGCATGGTGTTTTTTTTCATTATTATTGATTTGAAATAGATTACTGGTTATACTGAATATCATCTTTTTAAATAGATGTGATGACAATCGGCCTCAGGACATCCAAGATGTAGACGAGTTAGTTTCATCATCTGAATCAATATTGACTTACAGTATATAAATCAACATTGACGTTTGTGCTGGAATGACTCGGCAGAAGAAATCATCAGGAACTCTAAAAAAACTTGATTACAGGAAATATGGCACCGATAACAACAGCGTTATGAGTTAAAGGAAAAGTTCACCCAAAAATGAAACTTTACTGAAAATAGTCACCCTCAGGCCATCCAAGATGTAGATGACTTTGTTTTTGCAACGGAATAGATTTAGCATTCCATAACTTGCTCACAAATCGATCCTCTGCAGTGAATGGGTGCCATCAGAAATATCAAAAAGACATCCACACCACAGTCCGACCAATAAACACCATGTGAACTTAAAAACTGCCTGTTTTATAAATAGCAAATCATTAGTGTCTTATTAAGTGCTTAATTTTTCTTGCTTCAAACTGCTGCTTCCAAATAAATAAGTCCATAATTGAAAAGAATGTTTAAACTAAATTGAAGTATTGAGAAATATTGATTCACAGATCATACACCATTTACAATCGAAAAAACAGCTGTTTGACGGCACCCATTCACTGCAGAACATCCATTAATAAGCAAGTAATTCTAAATTTCTCCAAACAAACATTTTAATTTTTGGATGAACTATCCCTTTAAACCTCACTCCCTGCAGTCATGCTGGAGTCTTCCAGAATGATTGACATATTATTGGCCGAGGCTGTATCCTATGAGAGCAGGCCGAGGCATGTAGGCACACCCACAGTGGATATATGTAGATTCAACAGGCAGACATAAAGCAGGTCTCTGTAGGTATGCAAACTGTGAAGAAGCACAACTGTTGCTTACATTGCTGAAGGAACCGCTGAAAGTATGTGTGAGTTGTTTTTAATCTTGCATATGTAAATGATGATTCTTTAACATGATTATTTGTATCATTGTATTTTTTTAATGAGCTTGCACTGTAAAATGATGGTTAATATTTAAAAAAAAAAAAGAGAGAGCGTCTAAATTATGCATAAAAAAAATTGTCAAGAAGTCTAGTAGCTGTTGTTCGATAGTTTAAGATACCCTCAAATGTCATTGGATGCAGATATGATCTTTAACAAATATTAAATGACGTTCTGAGGAAATTCTTAGTGAGTTCTCAGCTACTTTACAACTTTGCACCGATCGATATATCAGTCTGTGTCATTAATGAAAGCACTAAAATGGGGTGTGTGACACGTGTAATGTGCTACAGTACATTATAAGTTCATTTTCTGTGGCTTTTGGGCTTTAAAAATCAATTAAAAAAACAATTAACAACAAAGTTCAAGAAAAAATAAATCATGAATATTAATTAGTTAAATATTGCTTGCTTAACCGGTTTAATGTATTCATTATTTTATGGTATAATTTGTATATGTTGTCCCTTCAGTCCTGATTTCATATCTTATTCCTCAGATTGATTGCATTGTCTTTGTCTCTAACAGATCAGAATGGCAATTTTTTACAACACAACCACAACTAACATCAGCGATCACTATCACTGTAAGATAGAAGAGAACTTCAAGTACATTCTCCTCCCGGTGAGTTACACTCTGGTGTTTGTGTTCGGCCTGGGGTTGAACATCACGGC
>JAUMHQ010000081.1:20007292-20021593 GCA_032361165.1 Enteromius paludinosus
GTTTGAGACTCACAGTATGTTATGTTCATGTACTGAACTGTTATTATTCAACAATGCCAAGGTCAATTCAGTTTTCCGTTCTATGGCACCTTTAAATAAATAAATCAGTAAGACACACCTTTGAGTAAAACAGTTGTCTATTAACAATATGTTTCACAGTTATTTGGCAAGCAAGGCATGATGGTGGTTGTTCTGTGTGTGGTTTATAAATGCTGTGAGGCCACAGAGGGTTAAACGCCCAGAGCAGCTGTGAGAATGAATAGTGAAGAGAAGCCTTGAGGTATTTCAGTAAACCCCACAAGCTATTGATAGTCAATGTGAAAGACATTAGCCCACCGCCCCCCGGATTCTTATGCAAGAGCGTGAACAGTTACACTAGGCAACAAAAACTAACCTCAAATACAATTATTACTCAGCCCTGCATAACATGTACTGAATGAAATACCTTACTCATGTCTTCTGAAGTGCAGTTTTCTCAAGCATGTAGCCCTTCCTCACAAAATATGTGCATTTCATACCATTTTTAAGGTTGAAGACATTATTAGGTCTAGTATTATCACTTATTCAGCAGGAAAACTGCCACAGTGACCAGATTCCGATCTATTCACATGTATGAAAGACTATTAAAGTCTATGCAAACTTTTTAAACTCAGCTTCCTTGAATTTTCTAAAGATTGTCTACAGTGTCCTTCACCGGATGTTCACTAACCTGGACTAATAAGCTATGACTCAAGAAATAGCTCTGAGTGTTTCCTATTCATTTACGGGTGACAAAAGCACCAGACTTCCTGTAGGGATTTTTACACACGCTTTTAGACAATGACCATCAGGCAGTAAAGGGAGAGATGAGAAAGAGGAAACTACAAACTGAGTCAAAAGGATGTAATACAGAAACACAAACATGCTTGGAGGAATATCCCTGTTCTGCTTGTTTACAAACTCACCTCCTGTCTGGACTTTGAGGAGGCGGAGTTACAGGAAGAGGACACGCCCAGCAGAGAACGCTCTTCCGCAGGCTCCGTGTGGCCGCTGTCCATGGAGTCCGTATCGCTCAATTCCGGCTGGGTCACTTCCTTGGAAGCTGACTTGACTTCTGGGATCTGAGCAACTTGGAACCTGCCGTTCACACAGTGGTGACACAGAGGTCAGTGAGTGAAACTACAGGCCTGATGTGTCACTGTGAGCAGAACCGGGTGTGTGAGGGAGAATGAGATGTGAATTGCCATCTCAAACCAACACATTCATTCAGTCCTTGTGAGCCTGAGAGACTCTGACACTAGTGTACTGATATACTGAAGTTAATATAATATATGAATATACTGAAGTTCAATCTATTTTAATTGTTTTGTTAATATTATAACATATTATAACATTATTTTTTGTATATATATATATAAATGATTTAAATATCCAGAAAATTCTGTCTGAAACTGAAAAGTAATTAAAATTAATAATAAAGGTGGTCTCTATATGGGAAGTACATCTATTTTGTCTAACAATGTTCACCGGTGTAAAAAACATATTTCTTATGTATGGATTGAAACAAGGCCTTGTCATCTCTGAACGCAGATAACTGTATATATTTTACTTTTAACAATTTTTTCTCACCTCCCTACAGACAGGATGGTGACCTCTGGCGTCTTGACCAGGTTGGTGGGGCTCTTGTGTGTGTCGATGGGCAGCAGCAGCTCGGGCCACTTCTTCTGACTGCAGCGCGAGCAGCAGAGGCCGGAGCGTGGGGCCAGCCCGTTTATAGTGTGCAAATGATGCTGATGAGAACACAGACGCGGCAACGACCGGAACGGAGAGAAATGAGGAAGAGCGGGAAACCTGAGAGAGACACAGAAAAAGAGACACTTATACCCTCACGACTGTGCTTTGTGTGTATTTTACAAAAACATTTTTTACTATACTTTTTAACAAAGGTACGGCAGTCTGCGGCAATGACATGGCACCCTAGCTACCACATAGCAATGCCCTAGACTACTCAGAACACCTTAACAACCAGACAGCAATACTCTATTTACACATCAAATCATAGAAGCTAGATAGCAACGACCTGAAATACTTGGGAACCAGATAACAATGCTCAGCACTGCAATAATTAATGCTTTGGCATACCAATGAAGCTTGATTTTTGGTGTACCCAAACAGGCATGCGCAGATTGTTCTTAAAATAAGTCTTGAGAAGCCCTGAGCTAGCAGCAGCTGTATTACGGAGGGCTCTCCGCCTGCATAAAAGGGCCTGGAATTAAAGGATCTCTTGAACTTAGCTGTTACTTCAGCAGGCACTGACACACCGGATCTCTAGATCTGTGCCAGTAAAGGTCACTGTACAACTGTCTTGGACTGTCTGATTCTGAAACCTTACTGGATGCACGGGAGAACGATCAATAAATATGCACAAAAAATGTACAATAATGACCAAAACAAGTCCATTTTTATTAGAAATATGCTTTTTAAGGGACCGTGACCTCACTGATTTATAGGCTTGTCCGAGCTGCAAATCAGGTGCAAACTAATCAACACAGACATGATCTCTCCCTCAGTTCTTCTAACGCTACATTGATTCTGAAACTGCTTTCTGCTTCATAGCTGGGAACTCCTCTCAGAGCTCAATTAATTTCATTAGTCTGGAGATGAGTCATGCAACGATTTAAAACTCCCTTCCACTCACCAAGGCTGCATTTATTTGATCAGAAATACAGTAAAAACTGATGTAATGATCCTTCAGAAATCACTCTAATATGCTGATTTGCTGCTCAAGAAACATTTCTGATTATCATGTTGAAGAGAGCTGTGCAGCTTCATGTTTAGTACTTTTTTTTAACATTCTTTAATGAACAAATAAGTTCAAGATTTTTATTTTTATTTGAATAAGAAAACTTTTGTAACATTATAAACATCATTATTATTCATTTTGATCCTAACCTTGTAGAAAAAATACTAATTACAATATTCATATCATAAAATACATGCTTTGCTATTATTCATAATGGGAATATTAAAGATAGCATTCGAGCAAATAAGATTCTCTACCTAGTCAGGAAATTTTTCCAAGTCATTTACTCAAAACAAACCTTAGCTGTGACTCACAAGTCCTACCATCAGTAGTTTATCTGGGACACCTAAAGCTTATTATTGTCCAGACCTCCCTGTGGTGACACATATGAAAATATGAAATGTTTTTACGACACTAGGAACTAAAACACAAAGGTTCTTTATGTTTCTGTTACAGTTTCACAGACTGACTCATTTATGATGCTGTGTTGACATAATGACCTGCACTGTGTGTCACTAATGTAAAAGCAAAAAACATCGAAATCCCATTGTTTTGAGGACAGAAATATATTGTGCAATAAAAAAAAAGACAAATTGTGGTTGCATGGCCGTTAAGAAATATTTAGTTAATTTTGGACTAGGATTTTAAGAAGGTTTGTGTGTTTTCTTACTTGATGGATGAGCTCTTGTTGAGGGCCATCTGTTTATTCTCGTATTCCTGCAGAAGTTCTTCCAGAGCAGCCGCGTTTTCTGTAACACACAAACACGTTGAGATGCAATGAGACTCTGATCTGAGGGTGAGTTAAAAGTGTCGAGAAATATCACACACCTTTCTTCTCTGTGATGAGCCGCACCAGAATGCTGATGGTGTCTTCATTGGGGTCATCAACAATGTAGGGAGAAGGGTTTCCTGAAGAAAAAAGCAAAAGAGGTTAAGTCTGTACACTTTTTGCTATATTTTATATTTGATTTCCATTTAAATAAGTAACACATTTTATTTTGGATAAATTAAATGTACTTTTTTTAATCATTTTTAAATTCTTTATTTATTCACGCAATTTCCACCTGATAACTGTTGTGATATTGTAAATAAAATCACCTAGTTTAAACATATTTTGAATACAATTAACAGTTAATTTAGTACAACAAATACTGTATAAAGATTTTGCAATTTAAATGTCTTTTTCCTTTTTCTCACGCTTCTAAAGTTCAAACTATCACAATTATTTTCTGTAATTGAAATAAGATAAAATATTATAGAAATATTAGTTGATAAACCTAAATGAGAATTTAAAATATTGCCTTGCCAACCAACTTAAATAATTTAATACATTTATAAAAATAATTAAAAAGGTTGATGAATACAAATTATTGAAAGCTAAATAGAAAATTGTAAATAAAAAATTTCACATGAAAAAATCACTTAATAAAAATGACAAACAAAACAAATTAAAGCTAATAAAAAATATAGTTTAAATGCTAGAACTCTAGAACAGCACTGCTTCGCAGTATTGACAATTTGACAGGAAATGAGCTTAAAAGTAACTCAAAATAAGCTCCACCTTTGTGCAAATGATATGGGTGACACATACATGACTTTGACCGGTTTTGTGAGCTTCACAGTGAACAAATATTATTTTGAAGCTCCAGCAGTGTGTTTGCATTGTCGTGATGTCATTCCTATCATTCAGTAGTTTTTAAAAGGCTTTAACAGCTCAGGAAAGCCGCTGAACTCTGTCTTCATTAGCCTCATCCAGAGAGTTAAAAACACAATAGTTCACTATTAATCACCACAGGCAGACGGATTCAGAACACACCAAAAATGTTGTCAGGCCACTGCTAAACTCTTGACAGTTTCTATTGTGAGGCATTTGTGAATCTATGGCATACAGAAGGCTCAGTGTGCAGTTATTAGTGTCTCTATGGCAACTCTATCCCAGAGTTCCACAGCCAGGCAGCTGGGGACATACTGTAGAGAACAGCTCACTCAGCACTCTGCTATATTCACCCAGAATGGACGTCAGCACTGCAGCGCTGCTTTATCATTCTGATCAACTAAAGACACTCTGTTAGAATCGTAGTCATGCATTTGTTGAAGTGTTAAAAGTGTCAAAATACCAATGGAAGTGTTATTTATTGTATTTTCAAGCAAAACATTCGACAAAATGAAGCTTGTAAGAATTAAATAATGAAACAGTAGATCTAGTGTTGAAAACTTTCTGACTGTTTGTTTGTGGCAAGTGGATAATGTTGATTCGTGGTTTTTCTCTTTCTCTAGGACACCTGCACAAAAAAACCTCCTTCTTATACCCTAATCACAGACTCTTCTAAACAGTTTCTTCTGCTCACCTGTATTTATAATTTAAAATAAAAACAGAAAAATGAATACTGAATATTATCACAATTTTAAATATCTGCTTATTATATGAATATATTGTAAAATGTAATTTATTCCTGTGATCCAAAGATTCATTTTCTGCATCATTACTTTAGTGTTTAGTGTCACAACCTTTAGAAATCATTTGAATATGCTAATTTGCTGCTCAAGAAACATTTATTATTATTAATGCTGAAAATATGTGGCTCAGTATGTGGGGCAGGGGGGATGGGGTTTGTTTAGTTGTAACTTAAAACACCAAGCCGCGCCCCACGACTGACAAAAATAACAGTGTTCGTGCGAGTAGGTGAGAGAAGATCGAGCGCAAGAATGCGCGAATGCTTGAATTGCGCGCGTATGACACATCGAGCGCACACGAGGGTTAGAAATGAGCTTTGATGATTTACCAAGATTTGCCACCATAGATTAAGTTTGTTTTTCAGCGGGGCGGATGATCACGATCCCGGCTCAGCATCGTGATGTGTATCGGCCATCGGCGATGGATGATGGCATCGTTTATCGACCCAACCCTACTGCACCAGACCTCTTCTCCAAAATTCAGCTGGAAATGGAAAATGCTCTGACATCTATGCGGTCCATATAACAGTTGAAATGTGCAATGGTTATATATCAGATTACTGTTAAGAGCACTGAAATGCTGCTCAAGGTAGAAGTGCTCTTGAGTGCTTGAAAGCAAAGTGCTTATGTAATCGTTCCAGCTCCTAAGAAAGAGCCAAGAAAACACATTTAATTTAGCACTGCACCATCAGAAATCGACAGGGAACACTGACGTAACAACAGCGAATGGAACGCTGCAAACGTTGTTACTTCATTAAATGATTTCGACCCCATTACACCTCAGAGACTCATCATCCTCCTTCATCATGGAGGCCGTCACCTGCTCTACGCCATCCTGGATCAGACCCAGACTAATACAACACAATCTTTCAGACTCCACTCGAGCCAAGACGTTCATTATTAAACACCTAATGGCTATCTTGTGATATTTTCAATACGCTTTATTCCTGAGACTTCTTAAATAACCGGTGCATAACAGTGCAATAGGCTATTTTCTTCTACTATGTTCTTAGGAACACTTAAAATAGAGGTTTGGCCTGGTGGTCTTGCAGTTTTTAGTAGCTTTGGTGTGTCTAGGTTGATGTGATTCTGATGTAGTTCACACTGACCATGTTAGAACCAGTCAACAGCACGGTGATAGCAGTTAGAGAACATCTACAAGCACAGAACCAACTAAATTATTGATCTAAAGAAAGGAGATACAGCAGGAGTGTTGTGCTGCTCAAAGATAAATGAGGAAAGCAGAGAACGTTATATCAATGACATAGCAACGCCCACACAACTTCACAAGCTATCCACGCGCAAAGAAACATAAAAATCACAAATTTAAAATTTGTCAAATTTACTCCTAGAGTTTGACTCTTTATCTGATCTGGAGAAATACAGCATTCCATCACTTGCTCTCCTCTGAAGTGAATAGGTGCCATCAGAATGAGAGCCAAATAGCTGATAGAAACATCACAAGTAATCCACGCCACTCAAGTCCATCAGTTCATATCTCGGAATGAGGGTTATGTTGTGACGATAGACTGGGGTCCAATGGAAAACGCCACAACCAGAACAGGTACAACCTTGTAGCACTACAAATGTTGACAAGCGGCGTGTGTCAGACAAATGTTATGCAAAGGTAGTAACCATCCCATTGCCCCAGAGCAGATTCGCTGACTTTGATACCCGTAGGGACCAGAGTGTGTACACTGCTGCCGAAGAGGCCAAAACTGCAATTCTCTACTTCCTGAAGGGATTTCAACCTTCTGCAAGAGGGGCTTCAACCACTTGTATTTGTTGTACAGTATGGCAAGAAAATAGGGAAGCAGACCTTCTGAAAAGGGCGCTAGGGAGACCACATCCTACCAGCGGGAGGTGACATGTGGAACCCTAGTATGGACTGACCAAAAGTGGGGAAGTCCAACATACGATCTTGTCTCTAAGGCAGGTCCTATACAGGGAAGGAGAGGAATGACTGGCAGCAGAAATGGACAGAGTACTCTGTCAAGGTAGACACGGGTATACCAATGGAAACCTTACCAAGGAGGATACCTCCTGGCACCCCTCAGCAACCTTACAATAAGGTCGTGCTTTCCCAAAGACCGTCCATCTACCGCACTGTGATGTGCAGCAATGGCAGCCACATACACTTTCAAGGTGGAGAGTGACAGCCTACGCTCCAGCCTTTCCTGCAGAAAGGAAAGCACAACTCCTATCCTGCATCTTCGGGTGTCTTCTTAAAAGAACACCAGCTTGTGAACAGACTCCCCTTCAAAGCGTAAGCTTGCCTCGTAGAGGGAGCTCTAGCTTGAGTGATCGTGTCTACCACAGCTTGTTGCAGGCCACTCAAGTTGCGCGTCCTGTGCTGGAGCCACACGTGGAGGTTCCATAGATCTGGATGCGGGTGCCATATGGTGCTGAACCCCTGAGAGAGGAGGTCCTCCCTCAGAGGTATGTGACAGGAAGGGGCTGTCGTAAGGAGCATGAGTTCTAAAAACCAGGTCCGGGTGGGCCAGTAAGGCGCAACCAGCAGGACCTGTTCCTCGTCCCCTCTGACCTTGCACAGGGTCTGTATCCAATCTCCGAGGAACATGAGCTGTCGTGAAAGCGCATCGGGGTCACGATTTAGCTCCCCTGTAATATGTATGGTATGCAGTGATCTGAACTGCGACTGACTCCAGAGGAGGAGATGATGGGCGAGCTGTGACATGCGGCGTGATTGTAGACCCTCCTGGTGGAAATGAGCCAGTCATTGATGCAGCTGAGGATTCTGACGCCCACTTCCCTCAGCGGGGCAAGGGCGCCCTCCGTGACCTTTATCGCACCAGTCGCCTCTTTAAATCCAGACGAAGGGGAGTGGCTCAGGATTGTATAACCACTAGCCAATTTTCATTGGCGCTTTCTCTTAAGCATAGAGAATCTGGGCTCTAGGCAAGACCCCATTCTGTCATCACGACATAACTCGTAGTGACTGACAGACAGGGAACACTTTTCCAGTGAAAAAGTCAATTTTCTGTCATTCTCCCACATCAAAATCCATTTCTGCACATTTTTGTGTAACGTATCACTTATCAAGATGTTAATTGCAGGACTGGAGTGGTGTGGATTACTTGTGGATTATTGGGATGTTCTATCAGCTGTTTGGACTCTCATTCTGACGGTACCCATTCACTGCAGAGGACCAATGGATGAGCAAGTGATAAAATGCTACATTTCTCCAAATCTGTTAAAAAGAAACCAACTCATCTGGTTGGCCTGTTGGTGGGCACATTTCTAGCTAATTTTAATCTTTAGGTGAACCACTCCCTTTTCCATTATGCTCAGTCTCTTGTGGCTTCCATGATTAACTTCCTTTTTTTCTTTACTTTTTCTATTCAACACAAACAATTTGTTGCCTGACATCCTGAACAAAACCCCAAATCCAGCTCTGCTGCTCTTATTCAGCTGCAAAACATGCTGTAATTGAGGTGTCATTGAATCTGTTCCTGGAGCTGTACCCGCTTTACAGGCAGAACCTGAACCATCAAACTGTAGATGAAGCACTGAGCTCATCACAACAGCTGTGGCTCCACCCACTGATACACATGCACACAAAGGAAAAGAAAACATTATGTTCTTACTGTGTACAATGCATTTATTTAGTTTCACTCTCAGGAGGCAGGGATTTAGTCCATTGGGTTCATATTTGAAATCAAACTCCGGTGGAGTGAACTGATCCATTTGCATCATTAATACGGGTGTTTTTTGTTGAATATTATTACATTATTATCTAAAGTATATTTTATTCTTGTGATAAGGAGCTTATTTTTCAGCATCATTACTCCAGTATTCAGTGTCACATGATCCTTTAGAAATCACTCTAATATGTAGATTTTGCTGCTCAAGAAACATTCCTGGCTATTATCAATGTTGAAGACCTTTGTGTTGCTTTGTATTTTTGTGAAAACTATAAAAACATATTTTTTTTCAGAATTTAAGCCAAGATCAAAAGTGCAATATTTGAAATAGAAATCTATGCTAACATTATAAGTGTCTACTACTGCTCAGTTTATTGAATTTGTGCTGAACATAAGTATTCATTTCTGCGATTGTGTACCGTACCTTCTTTCTGTGGAGTGGCGGCTTCTGCATCCACTCCGTCTTTCTCAGCACTGCAGCGGTAGCCCTTCTTCTTGAGCAGGTTGCAGATGAGAATTCCCAGCAGGCCCATCACACAGAAGATGGGCACCAGTGCAAACACAGCGTACTCCGTGCTCTTCTCCTCTGGACTCTGAACGCTGGTGGCGTTTGCAGCTCCAGACCTGTTTGGGACATTACGTCTCCGCCGGCTATATGGCTCTGTAGACATAATTGCAAAAAATTGATTTGCAAAAGTACTGCAATTTTGAAAAGCTTTCAATTTCAAGCAACTGCAATTCTAAATGGCTCAAAATATGCAAAAGGGTAATTAAATGACACAAACGAAATCACAAAAAATGTATCTGTACACATCATTTTGTCAAACTTTGATAATTGCTTTAATCTTTTAAACATACGGGAAGAATTTTTTTTTAAATCACCTGTCAAGTTCCTGAATATATGTATCAGCATATCAGTGTGTATTGTGCACATTTTTTTTTGACAGACATCAATGTTTTATTCAAATGATGTGAATTTGATGGATTTTAAGGTAATAATTCTATTTCTTAGACAGCAATTATTCAGTGAAGTCTAATATTCTAATATAGTCTAATATCTTATACTCCAAGCAGCAAGAAGGTTAAGTTTTTTATATGATAACCTGTATAATGGGTGATGTGCAAAGCTGTATTTATTGTCTCTAACAACAAAAATATTTTATTTAATTGTAAATTCAGTTTTTAGAATGGTTGTTCCAATATATGTACGTGTATATATATATATATATATATAAATATATGTATTAGTGCTGTTAAATGATCAATCACAATTAATTGCATTCAAAGTAAGCTTTTGTTTACATAACATATAATTGTTTTTTCTGTGTATATTTATTATGTATATATAAATACACATACATGTATATATTTAAGAAAAATATGTTATATATTAAATATATTTATACATAACATTAAATTTAATAATATCTAAATGTATATACATGTACATATTTTCAAAATACATACAGTATGTGTGAGTATTTAGATATACATAATAAATAAATACAGTACACACACATGTAAACAAAAATATAATACATATAATTAATGCTGTTAAAATTAAATTAAAATAACTTCATTACAGTAATGAAAATATAATAATATACGAATAATAATAATACTGAATATAAAAAAAAAAAAAATTACAACAAAAGCTTAAATACTGACTGCTGAATGAGTTGCATTTGAAGTTATTGTGAAAAGGACACTATTTTGGAATATGTATCTACCTTATTATCTTGTCAAACAATTGTTCGTTATGATAATACTTATGATAATACTGTTAAAAGCAAACACCTTTTTCCGTCGATGTACTTTACTGTTTATGAAGAGTAAACTGAACCGATAGGTGCGGCCCTCAAAACGTTCACACAACACTGGCGTATAAAATGCTAAACACTTACTCCTGACGCAGGTGTGGAGGGTGGAGGACTTCCGTTTAGCAGCAGGGTGAAACCTGAAAAATATGTCAGCTCATAAATATGACCCCTCTATGCTTTCCATTTCATTCAGTTTTGGAAAGTTTGTAAGACTAGGAAAACACATCTGCTCTGCTCACAAAGTGATGCAACAATGAAGACCTATTTTTTGTTCTTTACCCGGGAAGGCATCCTCCACACACGGCGTCAGAGTGTGAGGTCGGTGCGGTCGAGATCCAGCGGTTCAGTGCCCTGCAGGAGAGATGTTGGCGGCACGGCTCAGTGTCATTGGTATCAGAAAAGGTGCCTGCTGGGCAAGTCCGGCACGATCCGGTCTCACCGGGGCCCTCAACTTCCCCACAAGCCTTAAAGAAACAAATACACACCACTAAGATGACACAACCACAAACTGTGTGAAAGAACAAACTGTTACATCTCTCATAGCACAGTATCAATTTCTGCACTGCAATGGGTTTTAGATCAATAGATGAATCTATATACATTGCTGAAAATATTACAAATGAAAAAAAGTAACTGTATCAATCCAAAAAGCATTACTCTTAAGTACAACAGTTTAAAAACAAATATAGAAAATAAAACACATTGAAGTAAAGTTAATGGAAATGTAATGACAGGTTTTGGTGGTGTTATCTCTCACCGTGGTGGGCTCTTGTCCGGCTGGACAGAGCGGACACACACACCCGTCCTCCCACCGACACTGCGCCGCTAATGCCCCCCATATCTCCAGCAGCTACAGACACATTAAAAACACACAAACACACCTGCCTATGAGAAACCAGAACTAACTACTGCATAGATATTAGGATAATAAAGTGGTAAAAAACACAGGCCTCTAGACTTCTTTTTATTTATTATATCATTTGAAAACATTTTAATATGACATTTTTTTTTATGTTTTATTTGGATATTTATTTTTATCATGTCATAAATTAGAAAATATTGGCAGGGAAAAAATAAATAAAAAAATAAATAAACACACACACACATATATATAATATAACGAAATATTAAAAAAAATTAGGAATAATAAATAAACAAACCCCTGTTAAAAAATACTGTGATTTGTTTTTATTAAGTTGTTAATAAAATAGTTAAAAACTACCTAAAAATGTCCTATTTTTTAGACTTTCAAATTTGTATTTTAATAGAAATCTACAGATGCAAACAGATAAGGTGTAATAAAACTATGCGTTATAGATGTTTCTTGCCACTAGCCTAAAAGTAGACCAGTTATGGAAGCAAAATAGCCCAATATTTCAAAATTGTCAAGTGCATGAAAAGCAAGATGTTTGCCTGTAGTGTCTTGCCTAATTGTGGTATCCTGTAGAACAGAACTAGATGTGTCTTTATTAACTACATTACAGGTTCTCAGAAGGAAGGAAGGAACATTCAGAGAAGTGTGAGAACAGACAGTGTTCTGAGAGAAACCTCACTGTAATATCTCTCATTAATAACCGATGACTTCAGCACACCGCAGTAATCACAGGTACACACGCACTTGCTCTTTAATGAAGAGTCTGAGACTTACGATCAGACAGACAGGAGCTGAGCAGTAAAGGTGGTTCTTCATCTTCTTCAAAATATTCTTCTATACTCATGTAATCTGAAAAAGACACGGCAGGAACTCAGTGACACATATTACATCATCAGCATCAGCAGAAACCACCAAAACCTCACCACGCCAGAGACAGGTAAACAGCACTTAGGCTCTGCTCTGATGGGCTTGTACAGTATGTGTACAGAAGTGATCTATAAGCTAAAGCGTGACAGAAATAGTCAGCTGAACTAAAGCAGTCCTGTGGTTTGGGGCAGCACTGCTTTTCTTAGCTTATTTTTAGACTAAATATGCCCAGTCAGGCCAGAAACCACATACTGGATCTACTGGAGCAAGAGAGAGAAAAAATAGTGGAGTATATCCTCACTGTTGAACTACTGCTCTCTCAAACATCAGGATCTACGGTGAACCATGAGATGCCAGCGGTGCTTCTCAGACCCTCTTCTCAAATACATGAGATTCACTGGAGAGCAGACTTTAGTTGGAGTTTCTTGCTTCTCAGATTTTGTCCTATCTAGTTAATAGGAGTTTAAAAATCAAGTCATCAAGTTCTCAAAACGTGCTTCAGTGTGAAAATTAAAGATCACACACGATCTGGACGGCTTCAAAAAAGATTTTTTAAAGTTATAGTTAAATATAACACAAAGATTATTGGAGAATGTTTTACAAGAAAATACTATTTTTTTTAACTTATGTTTAAATGATCTGTTACTTGTTGATTCATTGTTGTAATTATCTTTATAATTTACTAGCAATATCTCAGTCAGAATTTGTTTCTACACCAGTTTTTTTAGTGTAAACTTTGATATGACGCAATTTTTGTTTATTTTATGCACAAGATTTAAGACTAAGCTCTGAAAGAGTCATTTTATTAGTTCATTCATAGCTAGTTTTAGAAACATCATAAGAACTACTTAATGAACATTACAAAAAACTGTGTACGTAAAAAACAACAACAAATTAATTTATTAATTAACCAACAAACTCTACATGGAAAATGACTTAGTATTATTATTTCTACAGACTCTTACAGTTTAAAAGACAACATCAAATTCTAAGATGAATTCTTAAAAGAAAAGTTATTTTTTTCTACTAAATTAGTAGTTTAGACATTTGTTTTCTACTGATACAAACAAAACAAAATAATAAATCTCTAAATAATATTAACTTACTCAAACTTTATGAAAAATAAAACAATGCTAAACATCAGTTGCACAGCAGACATGCAAGAGTTAAATAATACTTTGATCTTGCCATGACAACAGAATGCACACAGGTGCCGACTGAGAGCCACACTTACCCCAGGGTGCTGATGTGCTCTGTTGCCCTGGAAACAGCTGAGGATGCTCTGTTCACTATGACTACGCCTGCTCACTGTCCCACTGTACCTGTCTGCATAACGCTGTCATTCCTTATACTGCCATTCAAAACCACGGCTCCGCCCACCACCCAAGAGAGGCCCCTCCTCCTTTACCACAATCCTCCAATCCCATGAGTTCACCTCTGATTTACACATTGTGTTGGAGTGGTTTTTACATTCCAAGAGAATGGTTTCTAAACCCAACTGAAGGATATAAAACATGAATGAATAAAAACACAATAGCTGAGCTCAGACAGCACGTGTCCGTCTGCAAGACATTCTGGCCCACGCTGCACATGACAAAAGTTCAATACCTACACTGCACATGTCCTAGATCATGTTTTGATAGACATTATATCAACCAATCAGGAACTGAGAAACAGACCAATATCAACCAATAAATTCCCTCTATTTCTACTGCATTTTGTAAGACTTAATTATTTGTAAAATATAGATTTTATATTCATATAGGGCTGTCAAATGATTAAAAGTTTTAATCAAATTAATCAGGATTTTCAGTGGATTAATCATGATTAATCACTATT
>JAUMHQ010000081.1:20029675-20042307 GCA_032361165.1 Enteromius paludinosus
GTTCGCGCAAATCATTCATGATCCAGCCTCACCTACAGAAGCAGTGAGTATAATGTCTTTTAATGAATCTTTGCAAACCACCTTTCCTAATAATGTGTTAATCAGCAAGTTTCACACTGAATATGACTAAAAAAAAGATCCTCTGAGAGCGCCTCGGAAAAGAGGGGCGGGGTCAGCGGAGCTGGTGAAGACTTAAAGGGGAAGTACACAGAACAGAGTGATTTCTAAAGAGCTGTTTATGACAGGGGAAAATGAGTGTTTTTACACTATCTTTGAGAGATTTTAAAGCAATCTATATTACAAACTTTCCATTAAGATCCTAAAGAATCATATTAGCTTGTGGAAAATGCATGACCCCTTTAAAAAACAGTTGCATGGCAAAACTGCTCAAAATGTTGCCCTGTGTATCATCAGCCTAAGATGCCGTTACACACTGTTTAATGCCACTCAAAGGTGACATAAATGCATTTACACAGCTATTATAATATTAGGGTCTGAACAGGCATAACTTAGCCTGTCTTTTATGTAGCATTGTCTCTTTACGCTGAATATTGGGCAAGTCCAAATGAGCCTTAATTCAGCTGTAAAGAAACTGATTTGCAGTCTGTTTATTACTGCCTAATACACATTGCAAACACAAATCATAATAGCTAGCTGAAATCATCAGTTCTAAACATACTTACTGGCTATAGGAAGATAAATAAAGTATTTTACATATTCTGCCTATAATGCCTTTCCATGTAGGGTGGATCGGAATTAGAGGTGGATTAAAAGTTGTAATAAACTGGTGTAGACTTCATGCTGTTGAGTCAAAAATCTAAATTCAGATGTGCCAAGTATATTACAATGTTAGAGTGAGTCTGCTGGCCCGTCCCATGACAAACATTGCCTGTATTAGAGTCATGCATTCAATCACACTGCTTTATAAGCCTTAAAGTTACTAAAGCGTTTGTGTCGCTCATAAAACAGGTAATGCTGAATACGGTAATAATAGTGCATACTTATTTCAAACGTGAACATAAAACACGTTCAGGGCAGGCATTTTGTTAATGCCTGTGTAAAAAGTCACACTATGAAGACGTGGCAATTACATCCTGCTTTATAATAGTCTAGGCTGTGTGCCAATGCTGCGTATCACTATAATATTCATGGAGGGTTTACAAAAGATGTTAATTATAACGACAAGGGTGGTGCCTTGTAACTTACATTTCGGGATTCGTCCGACATGCTTTGGTGCCTATAGGCTGACACATACATGTTATACAATGTTTTATAACACAGCATTTTTGTTTATAGTGCAGACCATAAATTATGCATGCAGCACAAACATGTGTTTCCAGCTGGTATAAACCGCAGCTGGCGCAGTGCGTGCCAAAATCTGGAGCCAAAGCGTGTGTGTGTGTGTGGAGCTGCCCACATTATGATGAGCTGTATTTAAATCCACTCACTGCCGTCTCTAGTGAACTGAGTTCACTGGAAAAGAGCAGAACAATTTGTGATCCCCGAACGATTTAAAGAGCTGAACTGGATGACACCGTCCGTGACAGGAGGTAAACGATGGTAATATATTATTATGTTACACTTAGTTTCGTAAAACCAATAAATTCCGTTCCTCATTCTGCTCTCATATATCAGATTCTGTGGACATTGCAGCAGACACAAGATGTTTATAGACCCTCCATAAATGCTGTTGGTAAGTTCACAACATACATTAAAACACGATGTTCCTGTAATGCCAATTTCATTTTGGTGCAAAATCAAAATTGACTTATTTAATAATCATGCATTTGCAATCATAATGTTATGTCCAGGTAACACTTCATAATACACTTTACAGATTTTTGTACTATGGTGATTATAATTTGTAACATCAGTAGACCTATTGTTATTGCCCATTTTTTTGGATGATAAAACTATATTAAAAAAAATTAAAACAGCTTTCAGTATGTGTATCATTGTTTACTTCCCTTCTTTTCCAGTGATACTGGTGGTTAAAAAGTTGTTTGAGAAACCAATAAATGCAAAATCAACCACAAAAGATACATTTTCCATGTAAAGATTATGTACATTTGCATTTGTAATTATTAAAATATACGTATCAACATATCATAGTGATCATTAAAGGATGAATTCTAACCATAATCAAATGTAGTTACATAAAAGTAATGGTTTAATAATCCTTATTTGTATATAGAACTTAACTTACAACTTATATGTACATATAACAACCATATGAGTTATACCAAAAGTATTACGCTGTTTTACAGCACATGAAGTGAATGAGAGCGTCGTTATCACAAAACGTTAACGAACTCAACACGTTTCTATTGTCTCCTGTGTAAAACGGTTGAGTTAGAAGTTAAAACTATCGACAAAAGTCTTATTTTGAATTCTCAAACCACCAATGTATTGAACAGCAGACAAGTACAGTACAGCTACACGTATCCGAGTACGCAGTATACGCTACACACAACCGACTTCATAAGTAACTGAAAATACCGGCAAAAAAGCCGCATCCGCATCCGCGCAGCAACTGTCACCATCTGTTAATAAACTCTTTCACACAGCGAATAAAGTTCGTATTTTATCTTACCTGTTTTATTGTGAAATCATAAGTCGTCTATAATCATCATATGCCGGATGTGTGATATACAATTAGACAAAGAGAGGGAGAACCGCAGAGATGAGCTGAGCGATCCAACATTTGAACCGAGTCACTGAGAACTAAGAGAAACACGTCACAGTGCGCGTGTAATATGAGCTTCACCTCGCGCGCGCCCCCTGTCGCTGTCTCGCTGTTCGTTCTTGCAAAGATTTACCGCATTGAATTGTCCAAACTGAGAGTCAAGCAATATTACAGAAGCAAAAGAGAAAATTAATTAAAAACTAGTAGATCAAATCCCGAAGAACAACATTTTACTCGCACTTGAATGGCGTTTTAAAGAAACCCTAAAACGAAAAATAAGAAGAGTTTGATTCTTGATAAGAACAGATATGGAGACATTTAGCAGTCCATCATTTGCTCAGCAATGAATCCTCTGCAGCGAATGGGTGCCGTCAGAACAGCTGATAAAATCATCACACAACACTCTTTTTAATCAGCAGATTGACGTGCAATGCTAAATTACTCCAAATATGCTCTGATGAATAAACAAACTCATCTACAATTTTGGCTGAACTCTATAAAACACAGGTGTTGATAATGAGCATTTAGTATGTTAACCAATAATGCAGAAAGAGGGGGAAATCTCTGTGTGCATGTGGGACAATATTAAAACAAACATCTCACCTTTTATTTCATCTAAATAGTGTCTACATCCTTTTTCAGTTTTGCATGTTTCTAGTTCTGCAGCACTGTATGTGTGGAATGCACTCATGCATGTGGCATAAACACATGCTCCACGGCAGTTTAACATGAGCATTAACCCGTACGGCCCACTGTTTTAATATTACAGCATCAAGTTTGCTTGACTACAATAAAGCCGCTCATGTATTTTCCCCTTCCAAGACCACATTTAACAACTAATAGGTCCCATTGTTCAGCCTTGCAATACTTTCAGCTTAAAAATGCTTAAAAATAGGCCTGTTTAACAGCCATAAACTCACACAACCGGCAAACCTCCCATTAAACATACTGTTTTTGTTCATTCAGAAGTTTTAAAGGTCTTTTTTGTTACCATATTGAGATTCTTTCGAGATTTTAAGGGTTGAAGAATACGTGTAGCAATATTTTACACTATTTGCATCTTATGTATAAATTGTATTGTTTTTATTTTTGGTTTTAGTTATTCAAATATCTGTTTTCCGTATGAGGGACAGGCGATAATGTTCTGGAATGAGGAAGGTATCAGCGCTATTAGCATAATAATAAGCTGTCAGACAGTATTGTGTGAATTCTGTGGGACGAGTGAATGTGTGAATTCTTTCAAATTTGAGAGCATGATTGGGATTGATTTGCTCTGATATTTTTTGCCTGGAAAATTAATGTTTTTTTTTTATTTTAGTGACTTTGTGATGGAATGTTTTAAAACTTTTATTTAGTTTGTAACTTTATTTCCCATAAAGCTGCTTTAAATGACTTGTATCATAAAAAAGCGCTAATGTAAAAGCCCATTTATTTCTGCATTAGAGGCCAACAATATTTTTAAGATCCTATTTGGGTCTTTTTAATGGTTAAAGATCTAAGCATTAATGTATGTAAGTATAGACAAACACGCAAACTCAACTGCCTTTAAAATGTGATTGCACGGTTCATAAACTTTTGAAATTGAAATCTCCCTGCAGATGACAGCATGCATTATATTAGGCATTTTTCAGGTTCTATTCAATAATAACCTAATATAACTGGTTGTTCTAAACTTCTGACAACCAACTAGACGTTAAAAAACATGGATGATCCAAAAGAACATGGCTTGTTTTTTCCCCCACATTCAGCTTAAAGAGTTAGTTCACCCAAAAAATGATTAATTACTCACCCTCATGTCGTTCCCCATAAGACCTTTGTTCACCTTCAGAACACAGATTAAGATATTTTCGATCTGTCACATGGATTGTTTTACCAATGTTTTTACTGTCTATGGAGGGTCAAACAGAGCTCTGATTTTATCTGTGTCCCGAAGATCTTATGGAACGACATGAGGGTGAGTAATTAATGTCATTTTTTCATTTTGGAACTTAACCCTTAAATTGATGCTTCTAGAAACCTTAAGTCTTTCATTAAAGTTCATGTTCATGGTCACTCGGAGACAGAGCTCATGTGGGCTGCACCATTCTTTGGTTTCTTGTGCGCCAACTGCACTGAATCACGCGTCAGAATAAAACCAGACCTCTCACACAAACCATGAACTGCAGGGTCAGGCGATGAACGTTCATGGAATGACATTATAAAGGCTTTCTTTGTGCCCTCGCACAGCTAGTTTGCTGTGGGATGACGTGAATTGGTCTTGTGTGCTTCATTTTGTGTCGGACAGTCATTCAGAACCATGAGCTGCTGACACACCAGTAACAAAAGCATCGCATTTATATCTATTCTTTCATTCAGCAAGAATTATTCAAACTGACCTAAAGTGACAGTATAGTCATTTATAACCAGATTTCTATATCAAATAAATACTGTTCTTATCAGCAATATCAGCATATTAATAATAATTAATGGGACACTGAATGCTGGAGTATGGATGCTGAAAACTCTTTGATCACAGGAACAAATTATATTTTAAAATAGAAAATATTTGTTTGAAATTTTAATTACATTTCAAGTTACAATTTTTACTGTATTTATGACCAATAAAATAATTGTCCTTACACATCCTTTGGGCCTGTTGTGACCAAATCATGCATGCAAGTTATTTTAATCCTAAACTAAGTGATGATTCACACTTAAATCACGTTTTTTTACTTATTTATCGCTTACTAGAGGAAATGATTAATAAAAGCTGTAATTAAAAGCATTAAGCATGAATCATCATTTAGCTTTTGACAAATTGTGAATGGATTTTTGCAGCAAAGTAACTAAACACAGATGCAAAAAGAGCGCAGCAGTCTATTTTAATTACCGCACATGTTGTGTCCTACATTTTGTGTTTAATAATGTAATGGTTAATGTGTCTAAATTTTATGATGTGATGATTTAATATCAGATTTGTATAAAAATCTCTTTAGACACATCTCTTCTCATTTCTTTAAAAATGCACCTTTTTCTAAAAGTCGTATTTTGTGGCAACTTGAAAACAAATACGTAAACGTCCTGGCACTGATAGTGACTCATTTGACTGTGATAAGATCTTGTTTGAGCATGTTTGTAGATGAATTAACAGAGCCTCTGACATTCTGGCATCAGTGAACGTTTAATTACAAAGAAACCCACAGTGACAAAATATGACAACGCTGTGAAGTATAAGCATGACGACTGTTACAGGATCCGAGCGGCTTCTCTTCTCTTCTTTTAAAATACTGGAATAGTTTTAATTTAAATGAGACGGCACATGCCAAATGAGGGAAAAAAAATAGACAAAAATACTTATAAAAATATGCCATTAGATTCATATGAACAATCGTGGACTGTGAGAGCACTATGTACAGAGAAAGGCAATATATACCAATATTTACAATAAACATTGATGACGTCTTTCACTAGAAAGGGCTGAGAGGGTCACTTACAACAGTAAGACTCGACTTAGGACTGTCATCACTGATTGATTTACATATGTGATTAAAAAGCAAAAAATGCAGACTCTGTTTATGAAAATATGATTCTCTGAGGATCCCGTTTGTAGTAAGAAGTTATTTGATATTTCTAGCGTTGGCACTAGCGTTCACAACTACTCAGCTGAAATATTCCCATGAATTTCCATGCGTGATGCGGTCTGGGAAATGTCTGACTTCACATCCTTCAGGTGAGCGAGAACTTGGGTGTGACACGGTTCTTAGGCAGCTGAAATTGCTCATTTAATAGGAAGTCCACCCACCTGAGGCGGGCGGCACAGGCAGAGTGCTTTAGGGTTAATTGTCTGTTATAAAGCGGCTACAAGCAGCCGAAGGGCTGTAACCCGTCTGACTTCATCCTACGTGTCGTATTCTACACAGAGACACACTCACAAACAAACACAGGGTTTATGCAAACTCTGTATGTCAAATCGATGCAGTCTTCAGCAACATCGTTGAAGAAACAACACAATTCCCTTTCCTGAATTTTCATGGTCAAAAGAAATTACACAGCTGTTTATCAGTGAATCCTGACTAGTTATATTTCATCCCAAAATTAACAGTCATTTACGTCAAATAAATTATATATATTTTTTGGAATTTAACAATATAATTTTTTGTATTTGTTTTACATTATTAAATCACATTTCCCCCAAATTCCAACTTCCGTAATGCAAAAAACTGCAATGTGAAAAATGTACAACATATGTGTAAAGTAGGAATAATACTTGGAAGCCAGTTTCCACCACGGGTATTAAAAATATATGTATATAAATAAAAAATCTAAAAGGTGACTGGCAACTTTTTATCTTGCAATTCCTCAAATCTACTTGAAATAAACTTACATTAAGGGTTTATAAAGCCTCCGCTTTAATTCTAAGAAGAATGTTACAGTTGTGAGATTACTCGCAATTGTATTTGAGTTTTTTTGTTTTTTTTTTATTAAATGGTGGAAACGCACAACATAGTATTTGTTGGATTAAATTTGAGCAAAAATGAAAAAATTAAAATGGAAAGAAGAAGTGTATTACAGTTAATGTGAATAAGATTGTTAGATTAGCATCACAGTTTTAAGAAACGTCATGATGCAGAAAATGGTATATGGTCCTAAAAATGCGCTTTATTTTTTAAATGTAAATATAACTTCTTATTTTGGGGTGAAATATGACTTGGATGTTTCTTTGTGAGATTCACATGAAAAATTTGTCAAAAATCAGACAAATGCGACCTCACTGACCCAACTAGAGTTGAGCGTCGAAATCTTTCAGTAGAGAAAAAAAAAAAACACCAGACTACTTTATTTATAAATTAAGTGCTATAAAAAAAAAAAGACTCAACTAAAAATGAAAAAACATAAATACTGTACAAAAGGTTTTTTTTTGTTGTCACAATACCTAGATATGGAATGTCATTGCTGTTCTTTTACAAAACATAGTGAAGTCTTATTTTTTTTTATACATAAAAATGATTCGATAACCAAAAGAATAAAGTGATAATGTGTAATAACTGACTGTGAGCTTGTTGATTATTGAAGTAGTAAAGTGTGTGTGTCATATAGCGGTTTGTAGGTACTCTAGCCTTATATTGCACATTGGTAACGTAACATTAACTCTCATCTTGCCCCAAAAAACACAAACGAGAGCTTTAACAAAAACATCTTCATTCTCCAATCCAATCACAGTCTGTCAAGACCAGTAGTTGACCATAAAAGTGAAGGATGAAAAACTCATTTTTCCAGCCCCAAGTCCATCCACATTACCCACAATCCTCTTTGCCTCGCGTGATGCATTCAAATGCTCTCCCAATCCTTTTCTCATTTACTCCACCTTCTCCCGCTCTCTCTCTTTTCCTTTTCAAGGTAATGATAATTTCATCTGCTTTTTTTTTTTGAAGTTTCAACACAATATTCAAAAGCAGCCACAGGAAACGCCACATGGCAAGCGAGATCGAGATATTTTACACCGAGAAACGAAACGACCCAAAACACAACCTAACAAAAAACAAACACTCCATTGGCTGACGTCTTACACGCTCATGCACAACGCAACAGGATGGGGCAGGGATTCGGGGGGAAGTGCGTGGGCTGGTCCAGCGGCTTGTGTGTGTGGAGCGGGCAGGGCTTCCGCTACACGCGCCACAGCAGTAAGTGGTTGGTGCTGTCGTCCCGCCCCACTGTCTCGCTGCTATTGGTCAGTCTGAAGTCTTCATAGCCGTCGCCACCGCTGATGACCAGCAGGTTGGATTTTGTGGGCAGGAGGGTGGAGGCGCGCCGGCGAGAAGAGTCTCGTCTCTGCAGGCCTCCGCTGCTGCTCTCTGAGCTGTTCTGTGCTGAGGTCACTATAATAGAAATTCAGGACACACACACACTTATTGGTTATCTACATATTACACTGATAGCCTCTATTCATAGATGCCACTTAACAAGGCAAGTTTAAAACACTCAGTGGTTGATTGACAGGTGAGAGGGTGGTTCTTTTCTGTTGTTTGGGATGCTTGAGGATGCACTCATGTTTACACTGCAAATTAAATAATTGCATATGTCGCTGACCTTCATAAACGGTTTGTTTGATGAGATGACAAAATGTTCTAAACCGGTTTACACTTGTCTTAGCACTGACTATTTGAGAGGGCTAAATTAAATAAAATTACATTCATTATTTGATATTCTTCTGCCGGATCATCATTGGGTTTTTTTTATATCAATTTTTAAATAAAACTCTGTTTGTACCTTAATAACAGATACAAATGCATGGAAGAGATCAATGTCTGGAGGTTTCTGTATTTCCACAATGCACTTTCTGAGTTTTGTTGCCAGATCCTCTGTTAATATTACCCACAATGCAACAGGCAGTGAGAAACGTACCTGATTCGGACGGCGGAGGGAAGTTGACATCAAAGCCTTCTGGCAGCTCAATGCACGTGAGGAAGCGGACATGTCCGGTGTGGCCGTGAGCAGATCCCATGGGGAGGAGGGGAGCACGCAGAGAGCCCGGCCCAGTGCTGGAGGACACGGGCGGGATGGCCAGAGTCAGGACCACCCCTGCACTGGTGCCGATCCACAGCAGGTCCTTACATGCCAGAAGAGCAGTGATCCGCAAACACGCTGCTTTGTGCTGACGGATAATGGCATCAGAGCCTGAAAGAAAAAAAATGAGAAAGGGATTTGATTTGATTCTGAAAGACTTCTTTAAAGCAGTGTTGTTTTAGTATAGTTAATGTACTTTCACAGCGCAAATCACTTGCGTATCAGTATTAGTGTTTGGGTACTATTGAAGTATTTATGAATTCTTTTTTTTATCTATTTTTATATTTTCTGTTTTTATTTTAGTTAAGGTTTAGTAATGTTATACCGTGTTTATAATTTGTATTTTTTTGGCTACAACTTTTAGTTTTTAATTTTGTTTACTTTTAGTTATTTTAGTACTTCAAGTTAAACTAAATAAAAATAAAAAATGCTTTCATAACTAGTGAATAAAAAAAAAAAGTTAATGTTTTATTTACATTTATTTATAGTTTTTAAATACATATAAATAATAATATAATATGATAAATAACACTTATTTATTTGTAATTTTAGTTAATAATTAATGATAATAACCCTGTAAAAAATAAAGTTCAACAATCCCAATTTTTGAAGTCATATTGATTCTGGCTCTGATCCGAGTTGTTGTGCTTTTTGTGACTTGTTTTATACATTATATTTTCACATCACATCTTCTCACAACTATGCTATCTGCTATAACTCTGTGTTTTTCACTGCATCCAAACAGCCACAGAAAATGAAACAATAAATAAAGTTTCTTTGACATTAAATGGAGTATTTGAACATATTTACCCAATCCTTCACAGCCTTTAAAAAACGTATACATCTTCAATGTCATTTTTCTTTTCTTTGTCATGAAAGCCACAGCGCGTGACATTTGACAGCTTTGTTATTTTTCTAAACACTTTAAAACTGATAAACAATTTGAAAAACCTTTATTCTTATCATTTGGAGAAAATAAAAACTACATAATGGATTTTTTTTTATTAAAAGCATTTGCAGAAAAGATATCCCTTTGCTGTTATTAACGCACACTAAACAGTACCTGCCAGCATCTTGTGCACGGCTGGAGCCACGTCGACCTCGGTCAGGCTCTCGTAGGTGGAGGCGTGATAGAGCCGGACCTGAGCGCTGCCCTGGAGAGCGATCCACACGCCTTTACCATAGCTCACGATACTGGTCACACAGCGTCCGCTGTCCTGACCCACCTGGAACGAGTGCTGAACAACACAAACACAACGTGCATGAACGTCTACCGCAGTCAAGTGGATATCATTTATTTATAATTACATTATTAAATTCGAATCTGCTTATGCCAACAGTCCAAGATTTGTCCAAATCCAAGATTTGTTAATAATTTAGCATAAAGTGAGATACAATACATTTCTTTTAAAAGGCTGGTTATTTTGACCAAATCACAAGGCTTAACCCAAAATGTCTTCTCCCAGACTTCCTCTGCATGTGGTTTTGCATCTGACCTCTTGTGCTAAAGTGCTGGTGTTGATGATAAGGACTCTGTTCTGACAGCCACACCACAGTTTTCCCGCCACAGGAACCATTTTGGTCACTGGTCCGCTTGGAGAGCCCAGACCCAGCGTTTGAGAGCTCTGAGGATCCCAGAAACTTCCTGTTATGTAGAAAAAGCAGTCGGTGTAAATCACTCCTAACGGTCATCACCGAATCATTTTGAACAGATCTGAGCTCACCTGCTTCCCTCTGGTAAACAATCACCTCTCCGTTCGCCAG
The DNA here is from genome assembly GCA_032361165.1 of Enteromius paludinosus. Lineage (NCBI taxonomy): Eukaryota > Metazoa > Chordata > Actinopteri > Cypriniformes > Cyprinidae > Enteromius > Enteromius paludinosus. Next base: position 20,040,669 of record JAUMHQ010000081.1, read on the forward strand.
GGACACAAACACTTTGTTGTCAAGATACCTGGGAATTCAAGTAAGATGTTCAGTCTCCATGCTGATGTTACGCAAGTTACCATAGCAACAGATCAATGAGGCGGAAGCTGCTTACAGGATACACAGGATAGAAGCAGAGTGCTGCATCTTCATACTATTCTTCCTGTTCCTGATGTTGTCTGACGACTGGTACACATGAATACTGAAAGAAAACGGTCATTATTGATTAGGATGATTATGCTTATGAAATATGCCATTTGCGCCCTTATGAAAATGGAAAAATTTAATCTTTTAAAACATATGTTTTCAAATATATTGTAAAATGTCATTTATTTCTGTGATAAAAAGCTGCATTTTTTTAGCTTCATTACTCGATCCTTCATAAATTATTTTAATATGCTGGTTTTATTAGGAATTAAAATACATTATATACACAAGCATCAAGTCAAGTGTTCTCTAAGTCACTGGACTGTTTTTTGTTTGTTTTGACTTTCAACTTGCAGTGAGGCAAGAACAAACGCTCCACACCTGCTTGTGTGACGCAGAGAGAGAGAGAGAGAGAGAGAGAGAGAGAGAGAGAGAGAGAGAGAGAGAGAGAGAGAGAAAGAAAGTGACAGGATGCACTGAGGACACGGGCAGGTCTGAGCTTGAGGTAATGAGTGTCTCTGTGGGAACGCAGTAAACGGGTGTACTGTAGTCAGATCAGGGTCACCTGAGGTGAGAATTAAACCCCAAACAGAACAGCAGGGGGGTGTTTTGTGTAGTTAAATGCAATTGCGTCAATGCGTGTTACTATTGTTCATCTTTTAATTAGGCCCATGGGCTTTGAATGCTGCCTAAACACAAGTTTGAACATTTTTAATAACTACCAATAATTACATTAACAAACACTGTCATTATTTAATAGATCATTCATTTGACTTTCGAATAGTCAGAACTGTCATGAAAATGAAATGTTATTGTTTGAACGATTTTCATTATTTAAAAATAAAAATGTTTTTAAAAAATGTATTATATTATATTGTTATTGTTATATTACAGGGGTCATGAGCTGCATTTTTAAAATAATTTTAAAATATTAGTGTGTGTGCATACATATACAGTAGTGTTCAAAATAATAGCAGTGTTTTTTAAAACGTGAGTAAAGCTCAGATTTCTTATAATATTTTTATTTCCATTTACTGGGAACACTGCACATTATATTTTACATCAAAACATATAGAAAAACGATCAATATTTTAATCACTTTACAGAAAATGATGAAAAAAATGATATTGGGCTGTTAAAAAAAATAGCAGTGTCTACCTTTTTCAATGCAAACTCAAATATTTACTTCATAAACTGAAAAAAGGTTAAGATTTAGCTTTCCTGTGAATCACTGAACTAATATTTAGTGGAACAACCACTGTTTTTGAGAACTGCTTCACATCTGTGCTGCATGGAGTCAACCAACTTCTGGCACCTGTAAACAGGTGTTCCAGCCACGGATCATTTGACAATTCCTCTGTATTTCTTAGTTTTGACTCAGAAACAGCATTTTTGATGTCACCCCACATGTTTTATATTGGGTTAAGGTCCAGGGATTGGGTTGGCCACTCCATAACCTTAATTTTGTTGGTCTGGAACCAAGATGCTGCTC
>JAUMHQ010000081.1:20086381-20102934 GCA_032361165.1 Enteromius paludinosus
CTATGTACCGGTGTGTACTTACACTGTGGTTACATACTACATACACATCTAGTTACTATGGAAGTACACAGGTATTATGGACACTTAATATAAAGTGGGACCCAACAAATATTTAAAATGATTATTAAGTACATTGGTAGGATAAAAATACATACAGAGCAAGTACAGAGTAAATATAGTAAATGTGAAATACTGTAAGTAAAATGCTACAAAATTGACAAAATTATACATGTCTAAGCTGTGTAAATGCATAATCTTTTTACAGCAATTCTGAAGTAGGCTATTTCTTTCTGTGCTGTAATAGAGCATCTTCTATATATCCAATTAAATGTCCCTTTCAACAGTGTTTGGAAACACACAGATGTAGCTTTCATTATTGAAGTTAATGTGCAAGCATTTGTTCGCTATTTCAGTTGGAGAAACTGATCGCAATTGATTGAGATGCACAATGCAGCTCTCTGACTCATCAATGCACAAAGTTTAGATATTATTGACGATGCCAAACGTTCCATCCTTCAAAAGCAATGCAGTGTCATTTGATCTGACTGGTCTTTAATCTGTGGAGTGAATGACCTCAGAATTCACAATTAGTCTGCAGTAAACGTTGTACTCCATACCGACAGGCATATTTGGAAAAATTTGCCTCAAAGCAACTTCCTCCTCAAGACTGAGTCATGAAACTACAGCAGAGCCAAGTAAAGAGACGTCACCTACTGTGTGAGAATGCTGAAGTCTGTCTGTCTCAGCCACATCTCTACAAAACCTGAGCGTGCTCTCACTGATCCTGTCTGAGCTGGCTAACATAGGAAGAGTTTTACTCATAATGAACTTTTAACTAGTTTTGCAAGTTGTCCATTGTTGTTTTCAAAGTTAATGGCTGAATCTGCCCAAAGAGGTCCCAGTTTTTCACACTTACTGACAAATAATGTTGTAAGTGGACATATTGGCCCAGTTTCACAGACAGGGTTTAGCCTAAGCCAGGATTAGGCCATAGTTCAGTTAGGACATTTCAGTAGTTTTATAAACTTGCCTTAGAAAAAAAGCATTACTGGGTTTGCATCTCTGAACAAATGTCATAGACTTCTCTACATACCTCTAGAAGCGAAACAGCAGCATTTATGTCATCTTGTGAAATGCTGTCAGCCAGAAGCAGATAAACAGCTTGCACTAACAGTGCAAAATGGCAATGATACTTTGCTGGAAGAATCTCTTTGAGGCAAGGCAAAGCATAAAAAAGGAGCCAAGCTCTACACTCAGCAGCTTTCCAGTTTTTTTCCCTGGGGAGTCTGCAAACAAACTGAGGATGTTTAATTTTGGACAAGTGTGCATTAACGACACGTAGATTGTCCGGGGAGCCAATGCAGAATTCACTCCCTAATTCCTCTAGCCACAGTTTTTACAACTGCTTTGTCACACCAAGTATGTTATCTGGCACAAATCCATAAACCACATCAAAATTGACCAATGGTGATAAGCCCTTGACCCCTATAATAAATTGTCCTCCTCTAACTGCCTCTTCATGTCTTGGATCTTTTCTGATGCATTTCTGTCAGCATGCTGCTGGTAACAAAACCCACAGCCATGGTACCCATTAAACTGGGTGATGTTTTGCATCAGGGGTCTTGCAACAGAATCCACAACATAACATAACCCTATGAGTTCAGCTTTTATCCACAAATTTGTGGATAAAAAAATTTGTTTCTCTTTCTCAGCTCCACATACATCAATTGTCTCACTTTCATCCTCACTACCTTCTTGAGTGCCATGTGTCCAGTTTTTTTTTTCTAGTTCAGGATGCTCATCAAAACGGTGAATCTTGTAAACAGATTATCTAGCTCCAAGTACTGCTTCTACCTCTTTATCTTGTAGCGTCATCTCTCCACTGTTTACTACTTCTTAAACGTCTTTCTGTTCTCAAAGACAAAAACAATACAGAATCTAATCTGAGAAACTAACCAGAAGTTCTATCTCTCTTTCTCTCAACTTCCCTCTCTCACTTCATCGTACCATTCAACAACCATCAACCACAGCCCGTTATTAACCCTTTTGCAGGTTGTCCAGGGTCTTTAGACACAGTAAAATTAGAATTTGCATCATAATCATGGTACTTTTTTTAAGCACATGTTATATCACTGTTTTAATGTTTTAATAATGTTCTGGGGGTCCTACTGATATTTGAAAAAACTTTTTTACACATAGGTTTACTTAAAGTAGTTTAAAAATTTTAGCTAAACTTGGTTTTCTTTAAATACTTAAAACATGTACATTATGAATAATTCACTATATAGAAGATCTTCATTAAAACTGTTCATTCACAATATCATGAAAAATGTGCCACGTTTTGTGGAAGATTGCTGCCTTATAAAAAAACAAAAATTAAATGAAAATGTTATAATATCCCCCCAAAAAATTTTGTTTTTTATTGGACCACTCATTGTATGAGTATATATACTTTCAAAGAGCTTTTCATTTAAATTTAGAGATTTACACACACACACACACATATATATATATATATATATATATACACATATATATATATATATAGATAGATAGATATGTGTGTATTTTTTTTTATTAAAATAAAATAAACTCTTATTCAGCAAGAACACATTAACTTGATCAGAGGACATTTATAATTTTAGAAACAAGTTCTACTTTAAATAAAATGTTTTTAAACCTTCTATTCATCAAAGAATAGAACAACATTAATAATGACTCCTGAGCAGCAGATCAGCATTTTAAACACTGGAGACTGGAGTAATGATGCTGAAAATCCAGCTCTGATCACAGGAATAAACCACATTTAAAAATGCATCAACACAAAACAGTTATTTTAATTAGCAATAATATTTCTTTTGATCTAATAAATGCAGCCTTGGAGGAACGTCTTTCAATAACATTATAAAAATATCCAACTCCAAACTTCTGAACAGCAGAGAAGTTAAAAATATTACTAGCCTTTTCCCTTATTTTCTTAACTAAGACAGTTTCCTACCTTCCCAGGCTATGTTTAGAAAAAGCCCAACAAAAAACGAGAGAGAAAGACAGCTCAGGGTCACAGTTTTAGCCCAATGACCTCCATTCAACCTGATGAATGGATCCAATTATTGACCCAGTTAATATGGAAGGTTTGTGTGTGAGATAAGATTCTGTTTCTGCTTTGTTCTTACACAACAGAGCAGAAACTATAAAAGCCATTAAAGCAGGTGTGAACCTGCACATACAGTTAAACACTAATCCTTGTGTGTCTTCTCATCAAGCATATCCATGCGTTACTAGTGAACACATTACAACCCAGGGGTTTGTAAAAACACCAAAATAAAACAACAAAAATCTAAACACACTGTATATACACCAGTCAGTATTCACGCATGATTCTGCTCTATTTTCACTGCTGCACCAGGAGGTCAGAGGTCAAGAGTCACTAGTTCATGGACCGTGTTTGTCACTTGAGTCTGCTCACCTCTCAAACTCGGAGGTGGTAAATTCCTCTACCTGTGATAATTATAAAGCGCTGAGAGGTCAAAGGTCAAGGAGGGTCAGGGCCTGCTGACTGAGTGGGAGCACTAATGTAAATGGCGAGCTGAAAGCAGGTCAGCACACACATATGAGCACAGCCTGCTGGGATTACTGGGTCAGGTGATTGTGGCGTGCTGCGAACACAACAATCTATAGCATTCTGAAAGCTGGGATTTTAGGCGACTCGTGTCACTGCTGCGAGGAGAAGGCAGATCAAAAGGAGTCAACTTAAAAAAAAAAAAACTAATTATGCTCCGAGTTCATGTGAAAACTTTTTAATTCTAGAGCCACTTCAGTGGGGCTTGAGTTTGGTTTGACCAACAAAAACAGACCTTAAAGGGATGAAATTAAACAAAAAGTGTGTCTTCCCAAACCAGTATGACCTGCTTTCTTCTGCAGAAGACAAAATATATCTTAGCCCTAGGGAAGGTTTTTTTTAATATATGCTTTAAAAAGATTTAAAGCAATTTAAGGCTGAAGGATGAAGGGAAAAAGCTCACTCTGTTGTTACTACAATGTAATAAATACATATAAAATACTGGTAATTAATATCAACAACAACAAAAACTATTGTAAACTTTTATTATTTTTAAATAATGTATTCTTTAATTCATTACATTATAATTATAGTAATATATAATAATAGTAAATTAATAATTATTAATAATGTTAATATTAACAAAAAAAAAAAAAAAAAAAACACCACTAACAATATTTTATATATTTATTTATTAAAAAAACAAACAAACAAAAAAACAGAAAAATTACAATAATAATATACTTGGTTATGAAATGTTAAACCATAGTAGTTTTTTTTAAATTTGGTGGAAAACTACAGGAAGGCCTTCTATATTGATGATAAATGAAGAAATATAATATTAATTATTTTTATTACAATTGTTGTTAGTATTTTATACATCCATTTTATTTATTAGAGCAAATGTAAATAAATATTACTATAGAATACTTAAAAAAAAAATTAAAAACTACACTATTGTTAATTTTATTTTACAGAACAATAAAATTACAATAAATATATAATGTGCTTTTAGTTTGTTGGGAAAACCCAGGGTGACCTTAAAGCTGCTCTTTTGTCGTCAACAAATTTATAAATGACTCATTTCTAAAAGATGTTTAACATGTATTGCTGCCAAATACACGTTATAAGCCGTTCCCGAGCCGTAGACACTAAAAACAGCAGAAACAGCTGCTCACATGTAACAAAGGCCACAAATTACAAAATTACAAGTTAGCATTCCTGTAACTAGTATATCAGTCCCGTAAAGGGAAAGCAAAAGTAACAATCAAGCGTGTGAGAAAAGACAGTGAGGAGAGAGTGGGAGGAAGATATCATTGCAGTATTGCTCTTTCTCTTAGCTAAATGCAACTTTGTCTTTTATGGAATGAGAAGTATGAATGAGAACCAGATGTAGGCCTGACGACACAACAGGCCCGAAGGATAAAAATAGGTGGAGATAAACGGACGGGATAGTTCCTGTGATGAGGGGGAGGACGAGGCTGATGGTGGCAGTAACATGGCCGTTCCCATCTGGGGGCCTGGGACAAACTCAACAACTTCCTATTCATACACAAGAAAAAGAAGAAGAACAAGAACGTACGAAACACAGGTTTCATCAAAATGTAGCTGTGATCTAGTGAAGAGGGACAAAAGAGGGTCACGGTGCATATTGTACGTGGCGTCCTGCCAGTCCAAATCTATAAAACAAGCACTCAGCTGCAGAAAAATGACAATAAAAATGCCTCGTTTAAGTTGTGTTCAAGTATCTCTGAAATTTAATGGCTAATAATCTCGTCTCCTGTTACAACTTGAAGAGCTGCATGCTGATGTCATCTAATACTCCATCAGTCTGTTTCCAGAAAAACAGTCCAACAAGCATCTGAACAAAAGGTTAAACTGTGACGAGACCGTCGTTAATTTTCATTCTCCGAGATGCAGACTAAATATGGGCTCCTCTGCGACATGTCCCAGAGAATGGACTTGACGTTGACCTTTCTTGCACAGCTCAACTGGAGACTTAAGAACTTGCAAGCTTTAAACAAGTAAAAATTGTGATCCCTTTAAGACGTGTAAAGGGAGAGAAAAGGAAAAAAGCAGCAGAAAAAAAAAAGAAAACTCTGTTATTGCAGCTGTGTCCGTTCTACTATTTCTGAAGAAGAAAAGAATCCCTAAAAATGCAGAGAACAGGTCAAGGTCATTTTCCAGCTCAAAATCCTAAATAAAAAAATAGGAGCATTAGGATTTTGTGCATCACTGCCAGGGTTATTATAGTTAACTAAAGTGAAAACTGAAAATTAAAATCATAAAAAGAAAGAATTAAAACAAAACAGATGTAACAGCAGTAAAATATAATAAAATAAAATATAATATAATAAACTATTAAACTCTTTAGTTTAACCTGATTAACTTAAAAACTTTGTTGAAATAAATAATAAACAAAACCTATAAAAAAAATTAAAAAATAAAAAATGTCCAAAAAAAAACAAAAAAAAGAAAATATAAAAATAAAAAGTAATTCAAAATATTAATAAACACTATATTAGGATCTCAGTGATACTAAACTAATTATCACTATTGTAAAAATAAAAATCAATAAATAAACATATTTCAATTTTATTATAATAAATAGAATAACTGTGTTACAATTTTTTTACTGAAATTAAATAAAAATAACATATTACCATAAGTATCCAGTGGAAGTTGGTAGTAATAATGATAAATGCTTACTAATCATTGTTACAAAAAAAATAAAATAGGCTTTTAAATGTAGTTAATTTATTTATTAACCATTTCTGTCGAAGAAAATAAGACAGAGAGAATAAAGAGCTGGTGTAAGGGGGAAAACTGCATGGAAATGGAGCACAAATTTCTGACTTTTCCCCTAATCTTGTTTCTTCTCTAGATTTGTGCTCAGAGATTTCAAAATGAACTCAAGCACTTCTCATCCTAATCTTTTTCCACAGTCACTTTTTTAGTTCAGTTCTCTTACTCTATAATACCAAACATGACAAATAAAGTGAATAAGTATGAGATATGTATAGGAACAACCACTGAGCTATAAAAACCTCCTGCGGGATGAACCCTGAGTAACTCTGAAGTTATTTGACGCGCGCACACACACACACAGCCTGTAATCCCAAACTCAGGCTTCTATTACCTGCTCTACGCGCACAGACTCCTCATTCATAGGAGGTCAATCTCAACATAATGGCATGATTTAGCCGGTGTCCTCCAGCAGTCATCTCTGCAGCGCTTTTTTCTCTTTGTACAAAACATTCGCAAGTGGCTTCCGACCGCCTGTCTTCCTCTGTTTCCTCTCCCGCGTTCCGAAGGCTCTGGAATCAGCGGTCATTACCATTATCACAATCATCATTAGGAGGGTAATTAGGGCTATTATGATTGATGAAGGCTGATCCGTGGGTCGTGCTGAAGACGTGGGACCCTGAGAGTCCAGCCAGAGGACATACGGCTCACCTCTCTCCACATGCAAGGTTGAAACATGATTTATGATTTTGCCAGTCCGTATAAACTCCACATGAAAACTTCTAAGCATTCTTCACACTATCGGGTGAACTTATAATCCTGTGTAAAAGGTAATTTTCCACCCTAAAATGAAAAATAAGATACAGTATAGTTTCTGAAAACGTTTGTGATTTTAACTAATGACAATGAATAATATTTTCCAGCCAACTGCAAAGCAAAATGCCAATAAAACATTACATTAGTATAAAAAAGTATTACATAAAATAAGGATTGACATATGACGGCATTTTCTTACATTTGTAATTTCAATAAAAATAATATTTGTAATATTCATATTTTTTATAATAAATATTTAATACAATAAAAAATACTGCATTAGAGTAATAAGAATATAATGTGCTTCAGAACTAAGAATAATTGGTATAATGTGCTTAATTGTCACAATGCAATAAACAAAAATGATTAATGAATTGTGTTAGTATTAATGTAAATTTAACATTTATTGTTTAAAAAATAAATATATATATTAAAAAAATATTTTTACATTTTTAAATAATCAAATACATACCATCCCTCATACATTTATATACATTTTAATCTAATGTGTATGTTAAACGAAAAAGCAATGATTAAAAAAAATTTAAAAACTAACCACTACATAAATAACTAATAAATTATTAAAAAAACAATTATAAAACTATTTTCTGATTTTGAAGTGAAATGTTTTTGTTGTACCACCTGGACCTCAACAATGCTTTGGAAAAGTATTTTTTCTGTCATCAAAAGAAACCAACCAACTGCTGGGGTTTTATATCAGACTGATCTAGTTGAATGAACATCTTCAGAAATAACGATAGTGAAAATAATTGGATTTATTCTACTGAAAGCGACCAGATAAGCATCACTTGATGAAAGGGGCGCACAACCCTAAAACTTCCCAATTCATCAGACGGACCCAACCTCAGAGGAGGGGGCGACCATCGAAGGGTCCTGGCACTGACCCAGCCTCAGGCTGCCATCGCCAAGCACCAAATCCAGCTCTTTAATTCTCTACAACATTTTCGCTGGCGTTCCTTGTCTATATTAAGGTTCCTATATTGGAGAAAGAGCAGAGCCTGAAAAAGGAAAAACAAACCGAATGCCTATTTCAGGACTGTCAAACATCACTTTGAAAAGCTGCACAAATTCAGTTCCGGACCACCCTTAACGCGGCGTGAAACCCAAACACAGATAATTATACTGCAGCAACATTAACAGTTCCTGCAGTGTTACGTTAGCCTCAAATCATGCTAAAGTTCCTAGCGCCTGACGTTATCCCTGCAGTGACTCCTGCTATTATGGCCGGCTGAATGTAGACTGTGTAACCTACTTATGTAAGAAGTGGTCAGGTAACTACTTGGAGGTAACAACAAAACTACTAGCTTGATGGTTATCTCACGAGATCAAACATTTACAGGAAGGCAAGGTGAGAATACATTCAAAAACTTAAAGAAACAGTACACCCAATAATACAATTCGTTTAGAATGTAGGCTATTCACCATCAGGCCATCCAAGATGCTGAGTTTGTCTCTTTATCACAACAGATTTGGAGAAATGTAGCATTGCATTACTTGCTCACCAACGGATCTTCTGTAGTGAATGGGTGCCATCAGAGTGGGAGTTCAAACAGCTGATAAACACATCACAATAATCCACATCACTCCAGCCCATCAGTTAACTTCTTGTAACGTAAAAAGCTGCATGTTTGTAAGGAAAAAAAATCCAGCATTAAGATGTCACTTCTGGAAAAACCTCTTTTTTCTACTGAAAAAGTTCATCTCTTGTTGGATTTCTCATCAATCTCCAACCACATATTTTGGCTTGTAAACAACCCTTGATCTGTGCATATTTTTTCTCTTGATTAAGACCAATTTTTTTTAGCAATAGTTTAACAATTTCTTGAATGTGTTTCTTTCAAACAGGCAGCTTGTGGCGTGGATTACTTGTGGATTATCAGCTGTTTGGACTCTCATTCTGACGGCACCCATTCACTGTGGAGCAACCCCCCGAACCTGTAGGTTAGTTTTACGTTTCAGTACTTACGGTTTACGGAGCTTCAAAATCATGGCTGCTATTCACCAGCATTACCAAGCTTGGAAGAGCCAGGATACATTTTCAATAAACTCAGACAGTGTTCGTCTGAAAAAAGAAACTCATATACACCTAGGATGGCTCGGGGGTGAGTAAAATATGCCGTAATTTAAGCTACAAAATGGTAAGAAATAAAAACATATAATTTATAATAATAATAATACCATCAACAACCAATGTTCTAATGCAGATCAAGAGAAAACCCTGCCTGATTTTTGAAGTCTATGCTCTGCTCCAGAACCTTCTTCCTGGAGGCGGGACTTGGAGTCTTGTAGTCCTTCCTGCCATCACCGCGGAAACGTGCAACCCCTCCAAACCGCCTCACCGACGCCATTAAACCCGAACAAAGAGCAAAAGCGAGCGAGCACAGAAGTCTCGATCGTTCTTCTTCAGACTGGCACACTCTCTACGAGTTTGATCTTGAGCTATGCCCATGTTGTCCTGCCAAGTCCGAGTCAGTATGCATGTGAACACGTCAGTCAGAGAGTGACCGCCGCTCTGGTCCACCCACATTACGAAGGCCCCGGAACCCACACGCTCAGCGATGCCATGGCCCCTTACAGTACAAGCATTGTCCGTGAGGAACAGCAAGTGGGTTCGGACGCCAATGAGGAAACACTTGTAGGATGAGGATGGGTTTTATTGTACCATTGACAGTACTTTTCCAAAATTTGGGTTTGGTAAGATTCTTTAAAGGTTTGCTTAGAAGGGCTTTAATTGATACAATAGCAATACAAAAAAAGTTATATTATTACAATTTAAAATAACTGTGTTCTATTTAAATATCTTTTCAAAATGTAATTTATTCCTGTGATACAAAGCTGAATTTTCAGCATCATTACTCCAGTCTTCAGTGTCACATGATCCTTCAGAAATCATTATTATGAATGTTGAAAACATTCTGCTGCTTCATATATTTTAGTCTCTTCAGGATTATTAAATCAATAAAATGTTTAAAAGAAAAACTATTTCTATTTATTTGAAACAGAAATCTTTTGTAACATTATAAATGTATTTACTGTCACTTTTGATCAATTTAATGCATCCTTGATTAAATCTAAAGTACCTGTCATGTTTAGCCTGGGCACTACTTTTCATTTATACTAAGGTCAGATGCTGAAGTTTATGGAAGCCTGCATCCGCCACTGAATAAAAAAAAACAAAAACTTTTTTGCTCAGATTGTGAAATATAAACTCGAAAGTCAGAATTGCATGACATAAATCACAATTGTGAGTTTATATCACATAATTCTGAGAGAAAAAAAGAAATATAACACAGCTTAAATCAGATTTTCTACATAAAATTCATGCAAAAGAGGCGGTTCTTTTCCATGTTGCCCAAACTTGTGGAGAACACTGATCCAGAGCAAAATAAAATTAAATATGGATGTCTTACCCACATCACACGGACAGCTGCGGCATTCTGGGTTTATAAAAAGAGAAGAGAACCACAACACAGAGCAGATAGCAGATTGAAATACATACAAATCCAATGCTACGGTCATAAATCATGTCTTTTGTCTTCGTTGCCCAAGATGACAGGCAAATATGCTTTTTAATAACCGCACACGCAGGAGTCCAGTGACATGAAATATAGCAATATAAATGTTAGACGGGCAGCAGTGATTCTTCAGAGAACCCCAGAATGAGGATAAACCATTCTCTCCCGCATAAGCAAAACAGAGGACTGTAATTACAGAGGGTGGTACCATCATAATGAGAGACAGAGAAAGCAAAGTTATAACTGACAGCGCACAAAAACACTAGGGACAAAGAAAGAAGAAAGCTGATATAATGGCATAACGATAATAATTAGTGGCGCTTAAGGCAAACATCACTATTATTAGTGCTCGTGCTTCAGATTGGGGGTTTGTTCAAAACCTCTAACCCTAAGTATGAAATTGTGGCATGCTCTTCGTTTCTGCTACGGACAGAAATGATACCTTAAACCATGAGGCTTGTTGAGGAGAGCTGTTACTTTACTTAGCTATACTTGACGATTTTCACCTGCCAGACAACAAGAATCAGGAAGAACAAATCCAGCAGAATTCAAACTGAAAGAGGGAACCGAGTAGAATCTGCAGACTCGAGAGCGCTGGATGGTTTTGACTTGAATCAGTAAGAAAACTGAAAAAGCCACCCAGAACAAGTTAAACTCATCAACACAACACAAAAAGGTCTTATTTAACAATAATACTAATACACAAGCGTGCATACACACATGTGAAAATAATATTAACTGTATAAACATACTATAAAAGCTTTTACATTTTAAAATGAGTTGAATTATAATTTGTTTAAATGTAAAACATAAAAATAGATTAAAAATACATGTATTGTTATGATTTATTAATAATAATAATATTAATAGTACACTCAAAAAAATTATTCTCCAACACTGTTCAGATTATTTAAAAAAGAAAATAATTTTCATTAAGCAACATTATGTTTGGTTCCCTTTTTAATCAACTGCATTGTGTTAAACCAACTTGAAACAGTTCTGTTTGGTTTCCCCATCATGCTTTGCACAGGGTTAGATAAGCATAGAAAATCTTTTAATATTATTTTCAATAATAATAACAAAAATACTCTGGGCATGCCATGGAAGTATCAAAACCATCTTATGTTATGCATAACAAGTTGGCTAATGCCTAAAATTAAGTAAATCAAACCTATAATTTTTTTTTTCAGCGTAAAAGGATGTATTCCTATTAATTTTTTTTCTTAGCAATATCATTAAAACTATATTCGATCAAATTGAGTTGACCCAACTCAATACAATTTCATTGCATTGATTTGTTTTTTATGAGATGGGGCTACACATATTTATTGGATGGAAATCCTGCCCTCAATTAAATTGACCCTAACCATTGTCTATTGTCCTCAGCATAGCAATACAAAGCATTATGTTTAATTCATAGCAAAGTCACTTTCAAACCAACACCGTAAAAAAACAAAAAATTAAGCCCACTTAACATTTTAAAGTCGATTCAAAGCATAATGAGCGTCTGCTCTCTATCGCTCTCCCTGTACTGATGTCTTACTGTGATCAGTCTGTGCTGCTTCAGGTCCAACACAGCTCTTATAGTTTCCTGTTTCTCTAACTCTCTCCATTTGTCCACTATTCCATGCCTTGAGTTCATCTCTATAAATCAGTGTGATGCAGAAGAGTTACATGGGAGATAAACAAATCAACACACACAAACACTGGAGCTGTGCCAGATGTACCATGGGAAAGGGTGAACTGCATCATTCTGTGACCCTGTTCTCATACTGAAGCTGTCTTCCATAGCCTACCACTCAAACACACAAACACACACCACGAGCACAGTCTCTGCTTTTTAAGCCACGCATTTTTAACTTCATCCCTCGCACCTTTGCGACTGGCAAGATGTTTGCTTGTGTTGGAAGAATCCTTGCATAATACTTTTAAGTTGAAGAAATGAGTGCTCCGTCTAGGAGTCACGTCAATGTGTGCCATTTTATTCATAAGAATGGAACGACGGGAAAAATGAGAGCTGTTGGCGGTCCTGTCGACAAAGTATACATCAGAATGAGTGAAAAATGCCACGGATACTCAGAATCTGTCAATCTGAGGAGCTGCGTGTGGAAAAACGTGGAGACATTTGAGCCAAGAGCACTTAGCAGACCACACAAAAAAAGAGAAACATATAAACAGACAGAGAGAGGAGGACATGAATCTGGTAGTTTGAAATGTGTTTTCTTAAATAGAAAAGTATGGGAAAACATATTTGTGTGCGTATTTAGAGAGGGGCACATACTGTTGCTGTAACAGTATAAACAGCACTCACAACACATTTATCTTACACAATGTGAAAAATAACGTAGGTGGGACTTGACTTTATCCATCTGGTTTGATTGGATTGCAAAAAATATAGAACAACTACTCACATTCAACGCTTCAGACCCTATAAATCCAGAATAAAAAGTAGGCATGTTAACAACATATAAAACTACATGTTAACGACACATCATACGCAAGAGAAAGCCACTAATTCTCAAATAACACAGGCCGGTATTCAGACTGCGGTTACACACGAGATGCTGAGATGAAGCACCTGTTTGATCAGCGTGAGGCCCTGAGCAACATTTCACTCCGTCTGCTCCTGAGGGAAAACTCCTGAGCTTCATTTTACTGGAAATTACAGTGGTTAAATGCCGACTGAATGACAAGTGACCTCTAAAACTGTGTACACACGAGGAGGAGGTGACAGGAGGAATTCAAACGCACCTGAGAAACAAACACGACATCACACTTCGAGCAAAACATGCTGTGATGCAATCAGCCACATCTGTGAAGCCTCGTACTGTGACAGCTTGTTTCTACCATGAAACTAAATAATAAAATAGGCAATTGTGAGTTTATAGCTCACAATAGCTAGTTTTTCTCAAAAGACAAGTTTATAACTTGCAATTTCAAGTTTATATTGACAACAAATAGCCAGAATTACGAGTTAAAAGTCTGAATTAAAA
Organism: Enteromius paludinosus; assembly: GCA_032361165.1. Classification (NCBI taxonomy): domain Eukaryota; kingdom Metazoa; phylum Chordata; class Actinopteri; order Cypriniformes; family Cyprinidae; genus Enteromius; species Enteromius paludinosus. The sequence goes on from JAUMHQ010000081.1 coordinate 20,100,031, forward strand.
AATTTCCCATGGTAGAAACCGGTAACTGACTGATAAACATGCTACATAATAACATTTCTGACTGCTTTGACATTTCTCTTGCAATAATCTGCTGTGAGATTTAATCCTTGCATGACAGAACGTTTTTAAAACGAGTCTAAAAACATGTGCCCTCATGCTTCCAGTGATCACCAACAGCAGAGAACACCCCAAGAAGCCTCTTCTGATGATGGATATGGGTTTGCATCAAATGTCAACAGTTTAGAATGAGCAATAAAAACATGAAGACAGTCAAACCATTAAAACCTTCATTCATGATCAATAAGTTAATAAAAATAAGTTCACAGTGGGCATCTGTGCAGCCTAAATCAAATTCTAATGGATAAAACCAAGTATTCTTCCAATGAATATCTAGTTTCTCTCATAAATGTGTCGCACAATAGAAGTTGGAGGAAAAGGAGTTAATAATCCTGATATCAGATAGCAGAGGAAGTTGAGTCCAGGTCACCATGATCACCTGACACAACCCAGGGTCGTGAACGCTTCTGCTGGGACACAGTTATGTCTAGCTAGTATGGAAATTGTATGTGAGGGAGTACTCCAATAATCTTTGTTCTATTTACCAAATATAAATAATTAATACATCAGATTTGTTCAGAAGGGTCAGTAAAAAAGCATATGGGAATTTAATAAAGGTAGCCCTCCAAGCCAGTTATCAGGGGGTATTATTATTATTATTAATATATATATTTAATACAGTTAATATAATTAATTGAACGTCACTAAAAACAGTGGTAGAAGATTTCTTAAACCTCCAAAATCATTTATGCTATTCTGAAGGGAAGTGGATTATCTGCCCATCCTGTTAAATTCTCTTGCTCATTCTCCTCTGAAAGCCATTTGCAGACAGCTCAGGAGCGGAGGAACATTGTGGAGGGATGAAGTCATTTTTGTCGTTCTTCCAGAAATGAGATTCAGCCCTGATATCAGGTATGCTGACAGGGAGGAAGGAGGGGTAATGGATGACAGAAGGGCTGTAAAAAAAGAAAAACAAAAGTGATACTTGGAAATGAAAAGAGGGAGAAAATAAAGGACTGATTGAGTGTAAATGAAGCGAGCCAGTGGAAAAGAGCACAGGAACATGGAGGAGAAGAGAAAAGGGGCTCTAGTTGTTCCCTGTTGTTTTCATTTAAACAGGCACCAGGAATGTGGCCTTCTTTTCCTTCACTGCTGCAAAACGGCCATGAACACAACAGCCAGCATAGAGCAGAGAAAGAGTGAGAGAGAGAGAGAGAGAAAACTTTTTTTCTCTAGTGCAGATATCTGTTAACTGAAATACTTATTTGTTAAGTGAAATAAAGCTAAAATTAAATTAAACTAATTTTAAAAACGATTAAATGGAATGTTGCCTTGACAACAAACTGGAATGAAATAAGTAGTAAAATTAAAAAGAAAAAATTAATAAAAATGACACCATCAAATAATAAAATTACTTAAAACCGGAAATAAACATGAAAAAAATTATTCATAAATATATACTAAAATATACTGTATACACAGCTTCATATTAGTTATTTTAAATGCAAATTCACTCATTATTTTAATGACTTTACTATTATGCTTTGATAATATTTTGCCTCACAAACAGAAAATATAAAGACGGGTCAAATTAAATAAATAAATTCACCATAAACATTTTTTTCTTCATACTTGGCTGGAAAAACAACAACCTCAAAACAGCCTATGGTCTGTTGCTCTTAGCTAGTTTAAGATTGTTAGCAAGCTGATCTTTCAGCCTGATCTGCTGAAAAGTGTCAAAAACCCCTCTGAAATTAGTCAACAGCCTCTTAAACCAGCTTAGCATGGCCAAGCCATTTTTTTACCTCAGCCGGTGAACTGATGAATCACTCACAACAGCAGAAGTGACTCTGTAAGCAAGTTTAAAGAGTGAGAATCTAGCCAGACGCTGCACTAAAACACACTGACTCACAAGCGTTTCGGTGAACATACACCGGGATTACTCTGGGTTAGAAGGGAAGGCGCAGACGTGACTGTGTCCCCTCTGAAACGACGGTCCGATCGCAGGCAGACAGCAAACACATGCCCTCATTCCAGCTGAGCCTTTAATCCTGCTGAAGACACTGAGCAGCAGTTACAGCCAGAACAGCATCAAAGCTTTGACAAGTCATGCAAACACAGCACACAGTCGTCTGGAGTGTGTGTGTGTGCGCTGTCTCACGCCTGGCACTTTGTTTCCAAACAGTCTCAGGAGCAGAGCGGCACATTCCAGCCTCTGCAGCTCATCAAACATATTAGTAACCACAACAACTTCCTGTTTCTGTTCCCCAGCTTCCTGTCTGCAAAGGATCACTCGGCACTGGAGCTGATAAAGGACCAGAGACTCGTATAACACACACACACACACACACACAAGAGAATCTCAAACACATACACAAGCAGTGTTCCTCCCTTTCCTACTAAGAACACACATAAACCAGTTAAGACCTGCAAACCAGCAGAAGTCATAGAGCAAAAAATTGAATGTCGATTGCCAATACGATTATTTGAGATCACTAACTTCTGACTGCAGATGCACAGGACAATGAGGCTTACTAAAAAGTCTAATCTATACTAAATAGGGTTGGGCGACATCGACCAATTAGGCATCGTACGATGTCTAATGTGAAACATTGCAATGGACGATGGCATCGTCGTCGTAGGCGGCGGTTGGGTTGGGGTGGGGTGGGTGGTGTTTAGTTGTAACTAAAACAGCAAGCCCCACCCCACGACTGACAAAAACAACAGTGTTTGCACGAGCAGATGTGACAAGATCACGCGCGAGTGCTTGAGGCTATGTCTACACTAATCCGGATAAATTTGAAAACGGCGTTTTCGTCTAAAAACGCTCCACGTCCACACTATCGT
>JAUMHQ010000081.1:20144366-20155835 GCA_032361165.1 Enteromius paludinosus
AAAATATCTCTTGTATATCCTGTAAATAATATTTTAAACAGTGCATTTCTTGCATCTTCTGTAAACAAATATTTTACAGTGCAGTGTAACAATGTAAACAACAGATTGTTGTAATGAAAATAGAACTCTGCTAAACACGGTTGGATGAGGTGATCTTAGTGATCTTTTCATGTCACTATATGAACATGAATTTTACTCTTCTCACTTCTTACTAAGAAACACGAGCATGTTAAACTTTTCAGTTTATGTCTTGTACATGTCTGGCAGCGCAGGAAAAATGTGATTGCGACGGCACAGAGTATTTTCTGTCGAGGTGTTTAAACCCGCTTCGCTCCACTGTAGCCAAGGGAGTCTTATCCTCTGCGATGTACAGAGACTGGAAGCGCCTGGCATGACGTGAATTCACGTTTGTTGTGAAGCAAATTTCACACGTGAATGAAGCGAGTAAGTTTAAAATGTTCAAGCGTCCAACTACGCATGAATGGTGTGATTTATTTGCGCAAGTCGCGTCTGGTGTGAACGCAGGGTAACGTAACGACGCGGGTCACGTGACTCCACACGCGGTACTGTTTTTAAAGGTAAAGTAATCGAAATAATCGACCTGGAAATATTTGTTGGATTATAGGTTCTGAATGTCGATTTCGATTACTTTTCGATTAATTGCCCAGCCCTAGTCTACAGTTTATCTGATCTCTCCTGAACACTCTGATGGCATTATCAGTCAGAAATAGAGAAAGAAAAGCTCACGAATACGCGTCAAAATCTTCCCCTCACACCTCGGCCACACACGGCGGAAATGAGAGAGGGCTGTGAGCATGTGTTCAGATGTGCCGTGAGTGTGTCACGAGCGCGTGTGTGGGAGAGGTGAAATGTCAGAGGGGAACGCGGTGTCAGAGCGAGCGTATTTATGATCTATGATCACACACTCACAGACACAAGTGTGTGATCAAGGTCCCGACATCTAAGGGCGACTTGATGCTGCGTGAAACACACACCAAAGACTGGAACAGAAAATAAACCACTGCTTTCTATTGAAGTAAACATTTGATCAGCATGTAAAATGCTTGGAAAGTTGCAGAAAATGGTCTTATAGCCTGTTGCTATATAACATGATGTGTTGCAGTGATTTTACTATATTTGAAGAGCTTATTTGCAAAAACATTTCATTAATTTATTAAAGCATGGCCTCTCATAGCTAATTCCTTTAATAAACAAGTATGAGCTTAATTCGAGATATAGAATTACCTTATACAACACTGGATGAGACCTGTTTGAAAAGGCACTGTAAAAGTCACTATACACGCACACGCACACACACACACACTTGAACTCGATACGAATGCAAACCATAACCATGTTTATTGTGATTATTCCAGTGTAAACTTTTAATTCTGTATTTTTGAACTTACTATTCATCAAAAAAATATCTAATTATGCAACTAAATGTTAATAAGCACTAAATCAGCATATTAGAATCATTTCTGAAGAGTCATGTGACGCTAAAGACTAGAGTATGATGCTGAAAAATCAGCTTTATATTACAAGAAAAAAATACATTTTACTATGTATTATAATAAAAAGCATTTCATTTAATTTGCAATATATTTTTGGAATATTCACTGTATCTTTGATCAAAAACATGCAGCTTTGAAGCCCATAAAGACTCATTTAAATAGTATTGTATATTCAATAAATTATAAAACATATTAGAACACCGCTTTTTCCATTTGTGGTAAAGTTGCACTAAAACCAACCCTTATTGCTTTAAAGTCAACATGAAATCAAAGTCTACTTACTTTTAAATTATACATTATTCCCTTTGACATCACTCATCTGCTCACCAGGAATGACCTGATTCTATAACAGACATTTTTTAATACAAGGCCCAAAAGTATATGACATTACCATTATGAAAATAGTATGGGTTATGAACGACATTTCATGTTGACTTTAATAAGCTTGATTAGAGGAACCAAACAAGCAACGGGCAGCTGAAACCTGTGTGCTGCTCTGAGACAAAACACATCAAGGTCATACAAACCCTAGAGGAGAGAAACATGACACACAGCTGATACGAGGCTCATCATAACAGCTGGAATCAGAGTGAACACAACATCACACACACACACACACACACGGTGGAAGGTGCTGAGCACTAGACTGACCTCTTAACGTTCTGACTGGTGTCTGTTGGGTACAGAAAACTGAATTTGTCAGTGGAATGCCCGCTTGCCATTCTCAGTGAAGGAAAGGCAAATGAAGGAGGTAGGAAGAATGGATATGCAAATCTGGAAATGACAAAAAAGAAGGAAACAAACAAAACGAGAGCAGGTCGTGATTAAAAGGCAAACCATCAAGCACAAGCACAGCAGAGCAAAGCAAAACACAGCAAAGCAACATAAAGCGAGCAAAGCAGTGGCAAAGAGAGAGAGAGAGACACACACAAAAGTGACAAGCAGCAGAAATCAAAGCTCACACACCTCCACACACTGACGGACAGATCAGTATGGGGTGAATATAACGGGGACGAGAAGCGCTGTTCTGTGAATGTTCTCGTGTGCATGGAGATTTGAGTTCAACTGCAGTCAAACCCACTTAATATCACTTCCTTTAATGAGGCGCTTATTTCATTCTCACGCACTTTCAAGGGGTCAGTGTGCAGGATGAATATTCCTTATCAGCTCCATTTAATATTATTACATATTATGGACGAGCATTTTCAGTTTTACTGGATATGAAGGTTTGCTGAACATCCAAGATGTAGAGGAGTTTGTTTCTTCAATGGAACAGATTTGGAGGAAATGTTGCGTTACATCCTTTGCTTACCAATGGATCCTCTGCAGTGAATGGGTGCCGTCAGAATGAGAGACTAAAACTTGAGACTAAAATATGAGTCCTCTATCCATTATGTTGCTTCCAGTAAAATAGTAATCTAGTCTGAATCAGGAGAAGAATCTGCACAGATCAAACACTGCTCACAAGCCAAAACAGTCAAGGACATTTCTATACAAATATGTGGGCGGATTTTGACGTGAGAGAACAGAAGGTGGAGTTTTACACTTAGGAAGTGTTATTATGGATTATGGACTCATATTTTTTATGTGTCTTTTTTTCACAATATATCAACTTATGGACTGGAGCGCTTATTTTAGCGATTTTTTTTATCAGCTGTCTCTTATTACGACGGCACCCATTCACTGCAGAGGATCCGTTGACGAGCAAGTGATCCTAAATCTCCAAATTCATTCTGATGAAGAAATAAACTCTTGGAAGGCTTGAGGGTGACATTTTCAGAGATAGTCCAGCAAAAAATAACTTTATTCTTAAGCATCAAATATCATCATACGGATGAAAAATTAAACGAGTATGCAAACATATGTAAAATGTGTTATATATATATATATAGCATATAACAGCATAACTTCATTGCATACACATGAAGTTTTTTTAATCATATTTGATCATTTCGTGTTTTATTAGCACTTTGCACTACATCAAAGTATATGCACTGGGTTGCTTGACTAACAAAAACCAAATATAACACAATTGATATTTCTACACTTGTCTTGGAACTGCCTAAAAGAAGACAGTCTCATCGCATCGAGGTCATTTGAATATTAAATGCATAGTTATCTTCCTAATTAACTCCGAGCTTGCAAACATGCATATGCACATCTTATAAATTTTGCTGTAAAGTGCAACAAAAAAATCCATCCACAGCTTTTAAGATCTTTGTGGTGCAATGGATGCACCATCCGCACACGTAACGTCCTTTTTCAAATGCAATGCAAGGAGGAAATGCATCCAGGTAACAATCCTGTGCACGCACACTTTTTAAAGGAATAGTTCACCCAAAACTGTAAATTCTGTCATCAATTACTCATCCTCAAGTAGTTCCAAACCTGTATGAAATTCTTTGTTCTGCAAACGAAGGTATTTTGTAGAAAGTTTAATCATGCTGTTACGGGTCACTATTGACTTCCATAGTGTTTTTTTTTTCTACTGTGGATGTCAATGGTGACCCAAAACAGCCTATTTACAAGCATTTTTCAAAATGTTCTCCTTAGTGTTTGGCAGAACCTAACAATGTTTGGAACTACTTGAGGGTGAGTAAATGATGGCAGATTTTTTGGTGAACTATTCCTTTAAAGCAATATATTACGTCAGCACTGCATGCTTTCCATGTCTCCTTAATCAAACACACCTGAATCACATCATCAGCTCATTAGTAGTGACTCCAATAGCTGAAATGGATGTGTCAGACAAAGGAGAGCTGTGCATAGTTGTGGGTCTCAAGGAACGTGATACGTGACTTGATAAGCAAGCCAACAGCGCCCTCTAGTGAAGGTGTTGTGCACCTGTGCTGGCCGTCATCTCAGGTTATTATCACTGCTGTTTAATGGACAATTGGAAATGACAAAGCAGGTATGAATACACTTTGTGCATGTGCATGTTGTGTTTTATGTGCATGGGCAGCCCTAAGCTGCTGGTGTTCTGTAGACCGTGAGTCATTAATCAGGCCGTGACAGGATCACCTTGAGCTGCTGCTGGATGAAGGTGTCCCTCGCACCAGAACACAATCACCTCTCCTTCTCTGCACTAATGTCTTCCTCAGTAGACCAGCGTGATTGATGGCACGATGAAAAATATTCAGCTGTCACACACACAGAACTGGGAAATCTACTGAAAACAGATGTGTGTAATCAAAGCATGTCCAGACGTGATTCAAATTAGCTTCCTCAGGTTTCACCGATTCTTATTCTTATCAAATATAACGATGGAATATAAAAGACCAGACAAGAAGCAGGGATGCTACCATTTTCACCAATGAATTTGAGCAACCTTTTGACTTATTACAAATTGTTTTATGGAGAATTCTGGTGCAGATTTCCATTTGTAGGTCATTTTATGAATGAGATAAAAAAGGACTGAGGTGAAAATGCATCTCAATGTGATCAAGCTGGCTAATCTTTGATTTATAAAAAGAATAAGATCTAGACTATTAAAATATTTTAGAGAAGATCACAATAACAAATGCATATTCAATACAGTGTTATTTTTAATTAATAATAATAATAATAATAAAACATTAACAGAATTTTTTTTTTCATTTAGCAGATGCTTTAAGCAAGTTACAAATAAAAAATAAAATGGAAAATTATTATTATTATTTTTTAGCAATTTATTAATATTATATGATATATTAATACTATAAATTATTTCTAATTTTGTTTAGGTTAAGTTGAACTAGAGTACTTCACTGAGATAAAATACATAAAACTGAGATAAAAAGGAACAAAAACTAAGCACAAAAAAACAAGTTATAGTAAAAAAACATACAAAAGAAAAACAAAATAAAACAGAAAATACATGGAAAATCAAAAATAAAACAATTATATCAATGTTTGTTTTTCTGTTTTTAAATATGAAATTTTTCCTGCGTCATTACGAACAAAACATCTTCATATAGCACATATATGGAAAACGTCAGCAATGGTATTGGAAGTAATTAACTAGCACAAAATCAGAGACAGAACAGACTGAAGTGCACTCATTACCCCGACCGAGCAGGTATTATTCACTGCTTTATGTGCTCTTCTACAAGCCAAACACGCGCCGCAGCTGATGAAGGGTGGAGAATGGGGTTGTGAGAGCACACTAACCAGCATCAAGCGGCACCAGTCTGCCCTTCCTTCGTCCCCGTAGAGTCGTTCACGGGAGAAGAGCTGTGCAGGAAAATGGCTGACTGCTAATACACGGCTGGTTTAATGCATAGCAGAGCTCAGAGGTGGCAATAAAAACATGGCATCAACTGATATTAATGTATGCAGATGAGAGAGAGAGACACAGATGCTCAAGATTTTCTCCTTGTACTCATTAAGGGTTTCCTTTCCTTATTAAATGGTTCTGAACATAAAAAAAATAATGGAACTAATTCATTTATTATGTGTGGTTATGTTTACAGTTCTGGAATGTCTGCTTTTTTCATGCAAATTTAATAAAATATGCATTTACAAATACTAGATATACAGATATTCAACTGTAAACATAATTGAATTTAATAATAGGCTATATATAAATTATGCACAGTAGTGCTTTGTTACTATGAACTGCCATATAAACAAGCATACTGAATTGCATAAACTATTTTTTATTATAAATTAATCATTTATTAATGTCTAGGTGTGTATATGTGTATATAATAAAAAATACATAATACAAATGTATATATATATATAATTAAATACATAAAATAACTATGTATATATATATATTATACATAATATAGAATTTAATAAATACATAATATAAATAACCACATACATATTTATCTATATACACACACAAATTTATAATAATACTACTGATAATAAATACATTAAAATGTTAATTTTGAACGAACGGTTCCTTTAAGACAGCAGGATAGCTGTGATCTAAATCTGAATCCTTCTGATTGTCATCTCTCCTCACTTGCTTTCTCCGTTTGACTGCCTTTCACCATCTCTCCAGTCCTCCCTCTGAGCAAATCAATACCTCCTCCATTCCAGCGTCTTTCCTCCTCCTTTCCGTCCCTCCCCCTCTTTCCTCAATCTCTATGAATAACTCTCTTTTTTTTCCTCCCTCCTTTTTTATCAGGGTGAATCTGAACACACTGCAGTGCCCTTGAGCACTCGCTCCTCTCTTTCTCTCTCAGGCAGAACACAGAGCTTGGCAGTTATGCTGCCGTTATGTAACGAGCTGCTCTTTATAACACGTTGTTGAAAGGTGCATTGCATACTGCTCATTTTATCTGCCCTGCAGCATCAGGAGACGGGAAGTCCACATGCAAAATTAACCATATTCATCTCGTCTGCTTATTGATACAATATTCACGATGATGTAAATTTGGATGTGGTTTTATGATTCAGCATTAACAAACTGACCAAAATCTAGTTTTTAAAAACATTAATGCAAATAATCTGTAAAAAAAATTAATCTGAAATAAAATAACTAAATTATACTAATAAAATGCAATAAAGACAAAAAGGTTATGCTGCTTTGTGATATAATAAGAGCACTGACAACATTCTAAAATAAATAAGACTTATAAACAATTTTTAAAAGTAAAACAAAGATGCTTAATGGGAATTTGGGACGAAAATGTTCTTAATTGTAAAAAAATAGGCTTCTATTTCCTTTTAAAATGAGAATGACATACTGATATTTGTGAGGTCGACGCGGGTGCTTGTGTCTTTGAAAACACCTGAGACAGCAGTGGAGTCCGGTGGAGGTTTTCCCTGCTGACTGGGCAGTCAGGGTTAATCTAAGGACACAGAGTCGGCTCTGTGACCCCGTGGTGACCCTGTGATGATGATGATGTCATAGTGACATTGGGACACATCAGCTTCCTGCAGCACAGGCCTTGTGTCTTAGTAACGCTGCTTCACTCACAGTCCAGACCGAAGTGCTTTGTACTGAACGGTACGACTGCAACAACAAAGCAGCAAAGATTTTGTTGATGAAAGCACCGTCTTCTGCTGTTTCCTCATGACTTTCATTCATTCACAGATCCTCAGTCCGAGTACATGCCATGTTTCATTTGTCCATTCAGTAGGTTGTACTGTCTTCAGTCTTATTTTCACAATCCCAGGTTTTTATTCAGCAAAAATATCCACATAGAAATTTAGATACACTACCAACAAGTGTAGGATTTTAAATGCTTTAGAAATAAGACTATCATGCTTATGCTTGTCATGGCTGCATTCATTTGAAAACTGATTCTAAAATGCAATTTTTCCCATGATAAAGAGACTTCAGTCTTCAGTGTCACATGATCCTTCAGAAATCATTCTAATAGGCTGATTTGCGGCTCAAGAAACATCTCTGATTATCATGCTTCATATTTTTGTGGAAATAAAAATCTTTTGTAACACTATTAATGTCTTTTGATCAATTTTATGTGTCCTTGCTCAAACATGTTAATTAAAAAAACTAAACAAACAAAAAAATTGCCCTTATTTCCATCATTTGACAATTAGTCAATTTTACGCCCTGAAACACTGCAGCTATGACATTTTTTGAGATGTGCTTAAACTTGGGACAATTCTGATATCAGACAACATTATTATTATTATTACTAATCACCTTTTAGACCAACAGAATCAGGTCAAGATTTAAACGATTTTTTTTTTTACTGTATATCAGAATGCTTTGATGCCTCATTTCACTAAAAGCATGAAACTCCAGAGTGGAGCTTAAGCATTCACTAAACCAGACAGAAAGCACTAGATGTTTGGCGTAATATAAAACACACTGGAAATGCACCAAAAATGTTATTTCTTTTTTTCTTCACTGGCCAAAACGGCCACACTGCTGCATTACTCCTGCATATAAACTGAGCTCAGTGTGCAGAACTTGTCAATCTCACACAGACTTCACAGCTAACTTTGGTGAAACGCTCTCTTCCAGTAATGTGGACCGGCCCTGAGGCGAACACATCTCTCTTCTCCTCTGCTCAACAGAACAAACACACTGAATTAATGATGCTGCTGCGAGAAGAGTGTGCAGAAGAGCCCGAGGGCCCAGCCATAGGGACCGCATATCACTGACTGATTCCTCAGCAAAACACCAAGAACCTGAGACCGGTTTTATTTCATGTGTTGTGTGGAGCAGAAAGAAGCGCAACACTGACAAAGCATACAAGAAATACTTTTGATATTTAAGAGGTCATTGTGCGATAGAAACATCCTGTAAGTTACAGAAATCAAAAAACTTTCTCATTAGTCTACAAACAGCTTATATTGAGGCCAATAAGCAAAAACGACAGCTTGTGGAATGTGTCACTTTATGACGTAATAGTGCAGCTAAACACACCTTCACAGAAGGTCACCACCTGCTTCTACAGCACAGCCCATTTAGCCCCGTCTATGATTCCACAGTACTGCCTGTTTAGCCCGGCCTACGATTCTACAGCACTGCCTGTTTAGCCCTGCCCAGTGATTGTACCGCACTGTTTCTTTAGCCCCGCCTATAATTCTACAGCACTCTTTAGCCCCGCCTATGATTCTACAGTACTGCCTATTTAGCCCGGCCCAGTGATTTTTAACAGCACTGTCTCTTTAGCCCCGCCTATGATTCTACAGCACTGCCTATTTAGCCCCGCCCAGTGATTTTACAGCACTGTCTCTTTAGCCCCGCCCAGTGATTCTACAGCACTGCCTTTTTAGCCCCGCCCAGCGATTTTACGCCACTGTCTCTTTAGCCCCACCCAGTGATTCTACAGCACTGCCTGTTTCTACAGTGCTGACTATATTGGATCCGACAGTAATGTCGCATCACAACAAGCATGAGTAACTGTCAACATAACGTGATAACTATTGCTTTGTCGTCATCACTGATTGCTTTACACGAATTCAGTATTTATGTGTCTTTGACCTAAATCACAGCTGGTCCATCTTGTGATGAATGTTGCTTGTAGTTAGGGCAATATGGCCTAAAAAAAAAAACACTTTCCCAGATGAGCTGAAAATAGCCTATTATTTTTTAATTATGTTTTTTTTGCTGCAAAAATCTAACATTGTAAGTAGACCTCGGAGATCAGTAGCAAATAAAAAACAAATGCAGTTCATGGCCCCTTTTAATGAAAAGCTTGCAATATTAATGTGCAGGTTGTATCTAACACCTGTTTGTCTTCTGAATTTAGTTCTCTACTTCTAATAGTGGTGTTTGTTATATATCATTACCAGCGCAACAGCCTAAAAAGCACCTAGCAATACCCTAGCAAACAGCCAGAATGCTTGCATGAGCAAATACCCAGAGATTTCCTTTAGTAATGCTAATTATTGATTAATTGATTCCTATTACTCTCAATTCAGATAGCATGTGAATGATCTTCCAGCTGGCATGACCGCTGGTCAGACCGACAAAACACAAACCTAGTGAGATAAAGGACACATCACAGTCTTGTCCTCCCGTTCAGCCCCCTTTCCTGCAGTGTGGGTGACGGAAGAGAAGCGTTCCTCGATCTCTTTAGGGGGCGACTGAAAAAGAGGGATTTCTGCCTCCATCACTCCAATCTGACACACACACACACAGGGTGCAAGAGGGGCTGAAGCACAAGGGCGTCTGAATTATTTAGATAATAAGCGCTTACAGAGCTGCTGTGAACAGAACAGACACCACCACCTGTGTACCTATGAGTGTGTGTGTGTGCCAGTGATCACGCTGTGGGGACAAAACAGTCTCTGCTGCGAGGTCCAGCTGTGTGAGCTGTGCAAACAGTGGGAGAAAGACAAGCTAACCTGCATCGTGGGGAACACACACACAGTTTGGTGTCACGGCTACTGTCAAAGACAGACTTTCACACCAGAGCTGCATCATACAGCAGACAACAGATCAGATTATACTTTTTGTCATTTAGTGGTTATGAGCCTACAATACACATGCGCAGCTCACTGATAGATTTTGCGAAACAGTAATAGTTTAAAATCCACTAATAAGACAAATCAATAGATTGGGGAACTGACATGCATATCATCAGTGTAAAACCATCTGTGGTGCCTTTCTCTATTAGATTCTTATATAAATGACATTAATAATTATTTATTTTAATTTATGTTAATTACTATCAATCATTTTTTTATTTGTTATTTCTTATATAATTTTACAATATATAGACTACTATTAATATTATACAAGTAAAACGTAAACATGTATTTAGTAACTTTTGTTTTGTAATATGCATTGCTAAGAACGTCATTTGGACAAATTTAAAGGAGATTTTCTCAATATTTAGGTTTTATTTTTGCATCCTCGTTCCAAATTTTAAATAGTTGTATCTCAGCCAAATACTACCCCATCCTAACAAACTGAGATGATTTATAAATCTCCAAAAATAGACCCTTATGACTGGTTTTGTGGTCCAGGTTTACATACAGTGGGTACGGACAGTATTCAGACCCCCTTAAATGTCTCACTCTTTGTTATATTGCAGCCATTTACTAAAATCATTTAAGTTCATTTTGTCCTCAATGTACACAGAGCACCGGTTCTGGTGTCAGGGCTCTGGCTGGGCCATTCAAGAACAGTCACAGAGTTGTTGTGAAGCCACTCCTTCATTATTTTATCTGTGCGCTTAGGGTCATTGTCTTGCTGGAAGGTAAACCTTCGGCCCAGTCTGAGGTCATGAGCACTCAGGTTTTGGTCCAGGATATCCCTGTACTTGGCCGCATTCATCTTTCCCTCGATTGCAACCAGTCGTCCTGTCCCCGCAGCAGAAAAACACCCTCACAGCATGATGCTGCCTCCACCAGGCTTCACTGTTGGGACTGTATTGGACAGGTGGTCATCCCAAGCATCTTCCACTTAAGGATTATGGAGGTCACTGTGTTCTTAGGAACCTTAAGTGCCCTTAGTAACCTTGGCCAGATCTGTGCCTTTCCACAATTCTGTCTCTGAGCTCTTCAGGCAGTTCCTTTGACCTCATGATTC
>JAUMHQ010000081.1:20196141-20212444 GCA_032361165.1 Enteromius paludinosus
TATATATTTATATATATATATATATATATATATGTTCATAAGCTTAAGCCATATTTAGATTAAACAATATAATTTTTTTCTTCTTTTTGCGCAATAATAACATTCATTTTGTATGTAATTATATTATTTAATACATAAAACAAATTGATAGATGATAAACTGATCATTTATCTGTCATCCCTGATTCCTGTGTAATTATTGTAATAGAGATGTTCTTTGGAGAACCACCAGATGGTGCCATGTAATGGTAGCCCAGTATTGTAGCAGCGATATTAGATAAATAGAAAATATCTGCAAAAATATTGGTAAAATTGATTATTGTTCTTTCTGTAGTCGTAGCCAGGCAAGTATCCGGCAGATATATTGATGGTGTAGTCATACTTGTGAGCGCAGCTCAAAAATAAATAAAACTATAAACCATAAGAGAAAAAACTGAAATGTCAGCAGCTGAAAAAGTCTTAAATCAGTTCTCGTTGGCCAAACTTCATACAGGCGTTTTTTGCTCTCTATGTGCAGTAGCTTGGAGGTTTTTGACCCATGGACGTTATGTTCAGCGGCAGCTGCTGACTTGGGTTGCTCAGTTAGAGTGACAGTCGGCATCACAGTCGTCTCTCTGACCAGAGCCGTTGTTGTTGAACAGCTAAATTTATGGGGACGGCCTGCCATCGGCACTGTGGATGTAGTTCTCTATTTCTTCCGCTTCTGTATGATGGACTGCAATGAGCTCCAAGGTTTGTTCATGTGACCTTTGAAATGGTCTTGTGTCCTTCCTTCCTAGATTTGTGCTGCATTCTAATTATAATGCTCCCTTGTTTTTCTTATTTTATTTGAGAAGGTAACTAAAAAACTAAAAGTAAAATTTACATAGCCTATGGAAGAAAAGGTAGAGTAGAAAAACAAAAACAATTCAAGTTGCTAGTAGGCCTAAATGTCACAAATAAGACAGCAAGTAACACATTACCAAAAGTTTTACAAGTTAAACTTTTTTTTTACTTGTATTCAGCAACAATGCATCAAATTGATCGAAACAATATTAATAATGTAACAAAAGTAAATTACTTTGTACTGTATACTTATCAAATCTTTAAATATGAAGCATCACTATGTTTTCTTAAGCAGCAAATCAGCATATGTATTAGAATGATTTCTGATCGTGATCATGTGACACTAAAGACTGGAGTAATGATGCTGAAAATTCAGTTATATAATCACAGAAATAAATTACATTTTCAATATATAAAACTATTTTGTAAAACTTAATATTTCACATTATTACCGATTTACTGCATTTCTATTTAATTGGACTTCATCATTACACAAGTAAGGAACATTTTCAACTTTTTCTAATAATTTTATTATATATTTTGGCCATTTTTGTGAATTATTTATGTGTCAGACTAGTATTTGAATCTGTATGTTTAATGGTACTTTGGATAATGGATTTCATATATATATATATATATATATATATATATATACATATAGGCTGACGGTGTGCACAAACTGAGAATGCAGTTCCTCCAAGGCCACCTGGATTCTGTAAAAATCAATTTTTGCTCTATCTGCCTGAAGTGAAACATAATGCGCACATAAGCTTACACAATGAAAAGCAGCCTGCTCTCTCCTCCAGAATGGACATGTCACCTGAATAATTGGAAGTGACCCATTTGAGGCCTGATGGTGACGGAGAACGCTCGGGGTCGATGCTACTGTTCGATGGCACTTCCTAGCAAAATTCATCTCCATTTCATTCCGGCTCAATGGAGAGATCCGCTTTTTCTCTAACTGTACTTGTATTCACATATAGGTATAAGATTTTTCTTAATGCATTTCAGTCCTTTTGCATAATACTGCCTCTTGATACAGAATTAAGGGCAGAGTTCATCGCAGACTTCCTGAAGACGAATTAATGTTCATGTTGGATCAGAATAAGACGGCGTTCATCATGTCACGAAAGTTGTCACCTCAAATTCTCGACGCTTTTGCTGTATGTCAGTGAGACAGACTGTGAGGGTGATTAGACAAAACACACAAACAAGCGATTAGTCTTCCATTCTGAATGCTTTTAAATTATGCAAATGAAATGATTATGGCTGGCGCCGTTTGTATTATTTTCCTACCATCCCATGTGTGATATTTGTAGCAGATGTTTGGTACGCCGCCATCGGAAAGCATTTCCAACTTTTCACGTTGAGACTTTTAATGGGTTTCTATTCAAGTTATTGTGTTATAGTCAATGGCTAAATGGGTCTGATTTACTTGCGAGCGCAATGAGTTGTTTTGCTAAGTTTACCCTGTTCAAGGCTGAATGAAAATTCATAATTTGATGTTTTATAGCTGCCTTTTAAATATCATTAAGCCTTTTCACTGTTGTTTCTAAGGTTTGCGTTTAGTGGCCTTGTTCATAGATACGACCCAAAAAGTTCCGGTAAATCAGAATCCTTTATGGAGGATAAAAAATATTCATTTACAACATTTATTTTTTGTAAGGATATATATATACACATCTCTTTTGGTAAACAAAATTGAGAGGAAAAAGAAATCTGAAAAATATTTCCCATTAAGACTTTTTAAAAAACCATTACTGTTGTAAACAAATAAATATAAAATTATTCATTCATTTTATATATATATATATATATATATATATATATATATATTTAAGAAGTGGCCTTTAATATTGTTATTAGAGCAAAAATGTTAGTAAAATCATCATTTTATTACTGTCTTTTGGTTTGTTCTTGCATGTGCTTTTCCTGCACATCCTTCATTCTGTGTTCTATTTTGAGTTGTTCAGCTGAAAATCCTTGGTGAGCAAATTTACTGAAATCTATTTATTATGGTGGTTGCAAATTGGCCCTAGTTTCTGTTATTGTGGTTTCCATGCCCCCACCCCCAATTTTATGAGTTACAAAAGTAATAGCACACTTCTCAACAAGGAGAATAGAATGTCACTATAACCCCTCAGAAACAAGAATATAGACAACCTTTTCCCATCAGAACCTGCCATAATCATTCAACAGAATTGTTGACAATAATATTCTTTCAAAATAACATTTTAGCGTGTAAACCACACTCGAGGAAGTTCATGATGCTTTTCAGTATGTCCTGTATGTGCATCTTTTTGAAACTACATTTTTCTCTGTAACATCTTAAATGCGCTCATGCTGTGTGATGTGGTCATAAATGACTGCTCGGTTTGAAGCTGTGTTTAGAGGCACACGTGAGAAAGGGCAGATTACACTCATTTGCCATGAAACGCAGCATGCGTTCACATTACCATACTGATGTCGCTGAACGCAGTCGATGTCAGTTTAAAAGCATCATGGAGGGCATGTCAAATGAGGATGCACAGATTACTGAATCCAGTAATTGCTGTCGGTTAATGCGACACAGAAACAACAATGGCACAGTGAAAGACTATTAATAGACTATTATAGTGTACTGTGAGTATTGGGATGTGACAACACACATGGGAATGCCGGTGCAAATGCTCAAAGAAGTTCTCATCTAAACAGAGCAAATGGAAACAAACAGGTGCTAGGTGACAAATGCTTTGGGGCATGTTTACATGTCGTCCTGCAGGAATCCCAAACACAAGAACCAGACGTTAGAACCAGAATTTAAAGCTCTGTAAACTACACATGCTTTATATATGTGTGGCGAGATGGTCGGCTAAGATTTGCAAGGATGATACAACAGCAGAATTTCTATGTCGACTATGCCACTCGGAATATACCAGGACATAAGAGCCCTATGCAAGGGGACACAGGTTTGTGTGCCAGAGACAGGGTGAGGATCAAAGTTTAGACGGGAATGTACAACAAACATTTTAACATAAATAGTCAATAAAAGATGTTCACAAAGACTCAAGTCACAAAGACACTGGACCAGTAACAGAGGGAGGGGATGACCAACAAGGACCCTCAGATTCTACCCCACACTCGATACCCATAACACTTGTGAAAACCACTCAAATAGTAAGCACACATGTGGACACACCAGTATGGGGGACCTACATACAGAGGGAAAAAAACAACAACAAAAGAAAACACACACACACACACACACACACACACACACACACACACACAAGCCACTGGCACCATTTCCCAGCATCTTCAGTGGGAACTCGCCAGAGAGACCAATTGCCTTTGAGCTTTATACAAAAAGCCAATGAAAATTGGCATGCACTTGATTGCGCTCAGGTGCACCTCGTCACTGTGTGAGCATAAGAGTGCACATGCAGATTTTCGCTTCAGAGCCTTCGCCTTTTTGAACTACTACAGGAGACCCCCTCTGCAAGTTCTGAAGAACGATCGAGGAAGAGTCCTGATTTTAAGAGTTCCTGCTTTCCAGCTCTCTCGTCTGACAGCGTTTTATCTGGGCAGCTGTTAGCAGATCCTGCGGGCTGGTAGCCTTTTTAAAGGCTGGATGTGCCAGTCATCTTGCAAATCCAGCGAGCAAAGACCCTTTTGAGTGCACGTACAGTAGTTGCCGCGATAGGTCTTCCCTGGGCAACCGGGAGAAAGAGCGAATTTTTCCCACGGTCGGTGACGCGTTCTTTGGAATGTCGAGCCGATCTTGCATTTCGGGGTGCGGAGGTTTCCTCACCTCTTCGGACAGGCATGATCGTTGCCTCGTATGTCTGGGCCGAGCATGCACCGAGGCAGCTTTTGTGAATGGTCAATTCGTTCATTGCGAGAGTATGACATTGGCTACGTTGAGGTCCCACCTCTCGTCCGTGAGCCGGCTCCCCGCGAGTCCTTCCCGTGATACGGCGAGGAGCCTGGGGCAGGGCAGGAGTCCGCGCGGGCTTTCTGCCACACCGCATAGTCCCATGGTCCTTCTGGAGGACACTGCTCCCCCGTAACAGGGCTGAGTGTGTCCTGCTCCCCCCGTGGTGGATACCGGACTGTCTGCTCTGCTTCTCCGCACCGCGTCTTCAGCTGACCCTTCACGGCTGGATGATTGGTTTCTGGGGGTTAGAGATGCGGCCCCGCATGCGGCGCTCTCTCCCAGTACCATTCTTCCCGGAGGGGCACGAAGAGCTTTCCAGATCATGGCGAGCCCCTTACTCGTCACGCCTGTGCCCAGGCACTTCGCCCCTCTTGATGGCGGTGCAGCCAGGGGGTATGCCCTGTTGCGGTGCACTTATGCCCGCGCGGTGCCTCTCCCTGTGGTTATCGTCCGTGTCCCCTGTCCGAGGCGTGTAGGCTATCGTCCACTCTTGCCGGCGATGTCTACTATGCCGCAGGGCAGGCTGCCACCGCCGTGCTCGCGCTCGCAACACTCCAGGTCTACCAGGCTAAAGTCTTGCAGCTCCTGCACGAGAGTGGGCCGGACCAGGGGGCGATGCACGAACTCCACGCTGCGACTGACCAGATGATGAAGTAGCGTGCCCTTGGTCAGGTGATGGCCACCACCGTGGTCCAGGAGTGACTTAAATGGCTGAGCCTGATGCAGGTGCCGGCCGCCGAGAGAGCACACTTTCTCGACGCCCCCATCTTCCAGGCTGGCCTATTCAGCGACACTGTCAAGGACTTAGCCCAGGAGTTCTCCGCAGTTCAGGAGAACTGACATCCTGGTTCTGCCTTATGAACGTAACCCACGTTCCCTGAAGGAGGGAACGGAGACGTTATACTTTTACCTGCCACGAATCTGAGGTCGTGCTGATGCCGGCTTGGCTCTTCAGCAAAAACCTGCATGTGCACATCGCTTGTGCCATCTTATACTCACACAGTGATGAGGTGCACCTGAGCGCAATCAAGTGCATGCCGATTTTCATTGGCCTTTTGTATAAAGCTCAAAGGCAATTGGTCTCTCTGCCGAGTTCCCATATGTAACATCTCCATTCCCTCCTTCAGGGAACGTGGGTTACATTCGTAACCTAGACGTTTTTGTGAAGTTTAGGCTTACAATCAGTGTTTGGTGCTTGTACATCAGTGTCAGTTATCTATCATTTCCTCTGATTTTAGGCATTACTCATGGGTAGGGTTAGGTTTAAGTGTAGAGATATGGTCAAAACTAAAGTTTTGGAATAAAATGTTGTTTGGAACACTCCTAACTCCGGCACACCGTCACATGCTTGCCATTTGTTGGGCTTCCATCTAACCCCGTGTGGAAAAACCCCTGAACTTGCAATCAAGCCTGCCAAACATTAAACACAAAAGGTTATCCCATAAAACCTAATGTAAAAAGACAAACAATAAATTTACCACACATACCAGCAAGCCAGTACAATGCTGCGATTTGCATGGACGCTCACCATGATGAATTACAGCCACTTGCAGGCCCATGACTGAAACAGACAGGGTAATAAGCCTTTCCATTAAAAACAGGGATTAACCTGACAACAGGCCTATAGCCATCACAATGGCAGACAGGAGGACAACCTAGCTTTTTTTCACAAGGGGGCAGTAGGGGGGGTCATACATCCTAAGCAACCAACCACTTTTATATTCACAGCATAGCCACTGATAGGTTCATTAAGATTTACCAAACAAACCAATCATGAAGAGTTCCAGTCACTGATTGGTTCTCCGGTTTAAGTAACGCCAGCCAATCCTGCTATAGGGCTACCCTTACCCTGCTACGTATGGTATTATATATGGCATTGCATGGCATTATGGCGCTACAAAATCTCATGTTTTTGACATTTGAATTCAAAGGTCGTGTGCGGCAAATCATTGAAATGATTTTTTAATCAATAACAAAACATGAAAAAATTTTTCATACAAAGAAAACATATTGTAGGGCAAATCTCATCAGTGAACATGTCTACATGTAAGCCTGGAGCACAAAAGCAGTCATATCTGTATATTTGTAGCAATAGTGAAACTACATTATGGGTCAAAATGATTGATTTTTCTTTCATGCCAAAGATATTGAGAAAGATCATGTTCCATGAAGATATTTTGTACATTTACAGTAAACAAATCAAAAACAAATTTTTGATTAGTTAGAAGCATTGCTAAGGACTTCATTTCAATATTCAGCTTTTTTGTATCTCAGCCAAATATTGTCACTGGTTTTGTGTTCCAGGGTCACATATTACACCATAGTCAATATGAGAAATAACACTATATTTTGTATTTGGAAGATTTTGTCTGTTTTTAGGACCATTTCTGCTGCAGTGCAATATTAGTAAATATTAATAATAATTTATTTGTTAATTTTTTATCACTTGTATGTATTTAAAACAGTGCTATATTTCCTGTACGCATATGCTGCTAGTCTTTTTTCATTTTATTTAACCTTGTTGTTTGTTTAGCCAAATTATGTTTTGCCTGTGATTCACCCAAGAATATAAAAACATTAACAAAAATCATTGATTGGTCGACTTTTTTAAGTGTTTATAATAAGAATAAAGAATAATAATAATCCTGCATCTTTTGCTTTGGCACCAATGTTCTTGCAGGTGCTTTTTCTTAGTCCTTCGTTGTTCTACTTTGGGTTGTTCAGCAGAAAATCCTCAGTGAGTAAATGTATTGTTATTCACACATTGAAAATCTGCTTGGATAATAGATAACACCAGTTTAAGCCCAAGCCTGAGCCTAAAAATGATTTTCAGGGCAGAATCATCAATTATAGTGTAATTTAATGTAGGACAGGGTTTATTGTGTGTCTGGAGGCCTGTAAACCAGCCATCAGGATCCAGAGGCAGGCCTACATTTGCAAATCTCTCCGGATCACGAAAAAATGCTGGCTGACTTTGCTCGCATAATGCGATAAATTAGATGTCATATAGTACTCGAAATACACTGTGACTGAAAGTGTCAAGAATGCAACCATTTGTGTCTCGCGGACAGCAGTTTTCAAGAGCGTCTTCTCACTCTATTTTCAGCCTGACCCGATTTGATCCCCTTTTCCGAGGCACCCAAGTGGCTTCGCTTATTCTGAAAAACAAATCTCAGCCCTCAGACATGCTTTATGCATTGCTGCAGACATGAACCAAATGGCGGGAAAGTGTCAAAATGCAAGAAATGAACGGAGAGGCGGCTGTAGTAGAAGGCAGCCAAAAGCATGCACGCTATTAATTATTTTGTATTCTGCATGACCGCTGCGTATTGATTTGCGAAATGAATCGCCAGCTCAGAAGCTCTGAAAGCTTGACACAGAAGATTAGGAGAACGTCAAAACAGCTCGTGATCTGTGAGGCATGAAGTTTGAAGATGTTAAATGCAGTTTTTAAGCCAATAATGTGCAGTCCATCTATCGCTCATAGTCAGGATCTTGTTCCAGGGATGATTTCCGAGGCTGTGTTTTGGCCCAGCAGTCTCCGGGACGAGGAAAGGCGAGCTTTGTGAAGAGGTCACCGAGCTACACTCATTCATGAGGAGATAAAGTAAGGTTTTGAGACAAGGGCGACTGCCACTGTGGAGGGGCCACGGCTATGAATAGGATTGCCCTGCCATAGGACTATGAAGAATGCTTTGCTATAATCAGTTTCTGCTCGCATGGTGCGATGCTTATTTTGTGCAACCGAGGCATTATCCAGCTTAGGCTGTTGTGAAGATGTGGGGGAAATGTCGAATCGTCACACATTTTCCTCCAGTAGATATTTCTCAGATTCCAAATTTAGTCTTGGCTAAAAAGCTAATGAACATTTATGTTATAATTAAGTTTTTTTTTTTTCAATATGAAATCTGGATAGGAAATTTTTTCTATTCATAATATAACGTTTATTAAAATGTATGTGTGGGTAAGTTTTGGTAACTTTTTTTTTCAGGTCTTATTTTTTGTCGCTTTTTTGTGACAAGTTGAATCAAATAGCACAACTTATTTTCAAATTCATCATTGCTTTCTATTAATTTTTGATAGATACAGTAGATAGATAGATATATTTAAATAAACAAATACATTTGAATGTAGCTAAAATAAACTGATTTCAACCACTTATCTTAAAAAATTTGTAAATTCAGTGAACGTATTTATTTCAGTGTAGGATTTTTTTATTCCAGGACGAGCCTGTCCTGCAAAAGCAAAACAAAAAAAACAAAAACGATCCTGTAGGTTAGGGCTGTCTAAACTTGGTCCTGGGGCCTATTCTCAAAGGAAATTAAGTGAAAACTCTGAGTTAGTCTACTCAGAGTTGATTGATCTTACTCGGATCAGCTGTTCTGAAACCTGCTGTTTTTAATCTCTGGGTTGGGCAACTCAGAGTTCAAGTTTAAACTTCGAGTTGTTTGAACCTCCTTTCTGAAATAGGCCCCTGGAGGGCCGGTGTCCTGCAGAGTTTAGCCTCAACACTAATCAAACACACCTGAAGCTAATCAAGCTTTTACTAGGCATGTTAGAAACTTCCATGCAGGTGTGTTGAGGCAAGTTGGAGCTAAACTCTGCAGGACACCGGCCCTCCAGGACTGAGTTTGGACAGCCCTGCTATAGATGGTTTCAATGACAACAACATAAACAAACGTTACTGCGCATGCATGCTTTTGTGGCTTTAACTTATCTTTGCTAAAAATAAATGCTTTAAGCACAAGAAACTAGAGGTTTCCCTGTAGACAAAGCAGTTCTGAGCTTACAAACGCTGCCTTATATGCAGGATGAAGTTAATATGACATTTTCTAAAGACAGTCTTCCTTCAGAAATACAGTGAAATTAAAACACCCACGCCTCAGTTTGATTTTTAAAAATGCATTAACATTTTTAACATTCATGAAGCTTATTCAAGGAAGCCTTTTGGACAATCGGTCAGTTTTGATATAGTGGCGGGTCGTCACAAATAAACATGCATGGGAAACACATCCCACAGCACTAAAACCTTAGACCAACTTCATTGCTCATCATTAGCTGTGTTTGTAGCAGCGGCACTAACCAGACCGACAAACAAACGTAGACATGCAATGTGTTGACTTTTTACACAGATCTCATAATAATTCATAAGAATGAGCACACCAAACCCACTCCTAAATCTATACACCTTACAGAAATAGTTCAAAATCATGATTTATAGTGCATACTGTATACGTTTTATGAGCATGCATGTGCATTCTCTGGGATCAAACCCATCTTTTTTCAATTTTCCATCTACATATGTATATATATATTAGTGGTGGGCCGTTATTGGCGTTAATGCGCTGCGTTAATGCGAGACTCTTATCGCGCGATAAAAAAAATATCGCCGTTAATCTATTTACAAAGTATATATATATATGTATATGATTTCTACTTTATTTCAGTTCTCTGATTTAATAGCTGTGGTTAAAAGTAATTTTGTCACACTGTATGGGTTAAGTAGCAAATAATGCACTTCCCAAATGTAAAAGAAAAACAAAAACCAAACCATATTTTAACCAAAAAAACAGCGCAATTTAGTAAAATAATCGAATAGTTGGCGTTTGTGTTGTGAGGGTCGTTCTACTGTCATCTATCATACAAAATAGAAAATATACAAAAAAAACCCATGTTGATATTTTAGTTTTAAAAAACAGAATTCACAAAAAAGCAGGCTTTTGTATCATTTGTGGCAACTAGTCCAGTCTCCCCTATATTAAGAACATTTATTAAAATGAGATTGTATTTAACCTCCAAGCCAAAACACATGCTGTGTGCTCTCAACGCGGTTTTGAAAATGATCAATTTAACATGGGCTATTTCAGATATGGGTTAATATTTGATATTTTCCTCACGGATGGAGTGTAAGAGATAATAGTACAAGGCAAAACACACACAGTTTTTAAGTCTGTTACCTGTGGTTTGTGTTTGCAGTTATTTATCACTCAGTGTTTGCTGTGGAAGGGCAAAGGCTTTGTTTATTTCAGAAATGGAAAGATTTGTCACTGTGTCACGGTCAAGGTTGAGTTTAAGACGAAGCACAGCTTACTAACATGAGCAGCATGCTGGGATATGTGACCATGTTTACCGAAGCTGCTAGAACCTGATTAATCACTCTTGAGCATATTTCTTTATTTTTAAATGATTAGAGCACTGTAAAAAATATATTTTTTAGATTATTAGAGTAGTTTTTACAAGATTGTTGTTTTTTTTAATCCATGTGTTACTTGCAATTTCTTTGTATTTACTTGTGAAACGTATTAACAATTTCTTAGAGAAAATAGTTTTTTAAATTCATTAAAATGTATTTATTTTTATTAATTATTGTTTTTTAAATAGTTGTTTTTTTCAGTGACATAAAGTTAGGTTTGAGGCATTTCTTTCTTTTTTTTTTAACAAACTTTCTTTATTCCTGCTATAAAGACTTAATAATAATAGTTTTAGAAATATTTGAATTAAAGCATTAGTGTAAATGACTATTATTTATATGGGTTAAGACTTTAAATAATAAAATTTACTAATCAGCCTTCAGCTGTTTTTTTTTTTTCTCTTTTTTCATAATTCTCATTATATCTCCTGACCTCACAGCCATGGTATAATCTTTGTATGGTATTAGAATTTGTCATTCATATTAACTTTAAACCAGCAACTTACAATACAATTAACAGTGTAAGAGTGCATTCGAAAGCAGAAAGAAAAAAATATAAAAAATCGCTTTTCCAAACACAAAAAAGCTTTCTTCCTGAATGTCAGGGTTAGATCTTATTTAAGTTATGTAACTTCATATTCATTTGTGCTGGCAGTGTGAAATGAGTACATTAGCATTTAAACCCGCATAACCTTAAGGATTTTCTACATTTCAAAAAACACCCTCCTCCTCTGCTTCCCACATTTGAACAGCATATTGCACCAGTTTCCCTGCAATTCCTCAAACTTCCCTGTGATGAGAAGTTTAAAGTATTTAAAGATTGCAGGGGCAAATGAATGGTAACCGACTCTGACTTCAGCGGGACTCAAAAGCACAGACTTATGGGGAGGATTTTGCCTGCGGTGGTTTTGGCTTTGCCACTCTAACAATGCATCCCATTAATGGAACTAAATTATTTTTCCATTAAAGATAAGCCTCCATGTGCTTGCCCAACCCCGGTCCGGCAGCTGAGCGTGAGCAATTAAAACTTGCTATGACATTTGCCATCCTGCTGTTTTGTGAAAGATGAGGGTAATGGTGGTACCGCTGCGATGACCTTCGCTTTACCCCCTGTCGCTTATAAAGTGGCTCTGCACACGTTTATAAACTCAAACGGTGAACACATGGCAACCTTTGGATGTTATAGCAGCAACCTAATAACTTCACTGCTGTTGTTCTTCAGGTGTGTTCAGTGTGAAACACTGAGCTGAAGTGTGTGATCGTGTGGTGTTTTTAAAGTTGACTAAAATAGTTCAAATTTTACTCATGGAATTATTATAAAAGTTATATTCTATAAAAATATTTTATTCAGCAAGGATGCATTAATTTGACCAAAACCTGTGCAAATAAATGCTGTTCTTCTGAGCTTCATCAAAGAATCCTGAAAAAATGTATCCTGGTTTCCACAAAATATGAAGGAGAACAATTATTCAGGAATGTTTCTCGAGCAGCAGTTTTGTGACACCACGAGAATCCTTTTTTTTTTGCGCAAAGACAGAAATAACATAATCTACTCAACCATCATCTCCCCTGAGTTACGTCTTATGTTAATGCGTGCATGAACATAATAAGCCCTGTTTACACTTAGAGGAAAATGTACGTATGCATTGTGATACTCTCTAAAATGAGTCAGAAGACGTATTTCGTGGGAGAAGAATGGTTGAGTAAATTGCATTATTTTCGTTTTTTTGCACAAAAAAGTGTTCTTGTAGCATCGCTCGTCACTAATGTCACATGGACTGTTTTACCGATGTATTTACTAACAATAAGTTTTTGGACCTGGATCATTTCAGTTGTGTTGTTGTCTATGGACGGTCAGATTGCTCTCAGATTTCATAAAAAATACTGTACCTTCACTTGTGTTCTGAAGATGAGCAAGGAATGACATGAGGGTGAGTAATTAATGACAGTATTTTCCTTTTGGTGTGAACTAACACTTTAAAGCAGTGTTTGTGAAATGTTCTAAAAGCGACACCTAGTGGCAAAGAATGAATTTGCATTTTCAATCAGACCAATGCGAAAAAGACCAAGAAGTGGGTGGTCAATATGCTAATGTTCCGTGTTGACATCAACATGAAATGGCTTGGGGCTCATTTGAAAAATGACTTTTTCTTTCGAGAGACAATAACTTTATACACTGTGCACTTTCAGATTTAAAACCTTGCAGGATGCTTTCTTTCACTTAGAGCTGTGATACTACATGAAAGATAATTTAAAAAAAAATCCATAATAGGGTACATTAAAGATGAATGCTTGATGTGCAACTAAAATAATTTTCTGCGTTTTTAATTGGAGCTTTATTGTTTAAATTTTTTTTGGAAACTTGGAAAAAAATACTCTGCTTCTGATCTCCATCCTGATCAAACTACCTGATGCCCTCTGTTTTGAAACTGATAATACACACCTTGCGATTCAGACAAATTCTTGCCCTTCACATTTGCTTTCTGTCCTGGATCCCTCCAGCTAATTTGCTGGCTTCTCATCAGTCCTGTGATTGGCTGAAGTCCTGGCCCGTCTCTCGCTCTGAGGTCATGCTAATGAGGCAGAGAGCAGATCGTCTTTCTCCAGCCTCTCTCAGCTCCGCTTCCTAATGCAGAGTGATGCATGACCAGCTGGTGTGCGCGTACAACTGCTGCTGATTAGAAAAATGCCTCTTATACTCGAGCAGATACAGAGATGAAATAAACGTGTTAATGAGGAAGGAGAAGCGCTGAGGATGGAGAGATGAGAGAGAAGAGTTTGAGTTTAGTGCGTGATTGGCATCAGGCGGTCTCTTCCTGCTGGGAAATCCTGCTGTACTCCCTCGGTTCAGAGCATTTTAGTACAGTGGATGCTCATCTTGATGCCGAAGACATCATTATTTTGAGATGAAGCACGTTTACAGCTTCCAAAATCTCCATGTACAGTGGTGTCCGAAAGTCTCAGAACAAATATAATTGACTGTAATAAGACAATCCATGACTAACATGACCTGCCAGAACTATGCTATTTGCTCGAAAATGATAACTGGTTTATTTAAAAAAAGTGCACATATTTCTTGTGTCTTTTACTTTCCCTGCCCATTTTTTTTTAACAATTTTCTTCTTTTCTACATTTAAATTTTTTTTTTTTCTATTTTCTCACTCTTTTTATTTATTTTTTAACAATTCTGTTAAATGTTAAAAAGTTGGCTTCCTTTTACAAAGTTGAAAAGTTGAGACGACAACTTGAGAATCTTTAATGAATGAAGAGATTTGAAACGGAAACAGTTTCAAGGCCATTTCTTCTTTAATAAAACTCAAAGCTTCAGTAAATGTATACGTACTCCTGTTAACGTCATGCCATGTCCTAATATGCTTCTTCATCTCACATTAATGAAATAAACTGCCAGGAAATAGATGCCCGGAGGCTGCGTTTACCAAAGGATACATGTCTGAAAGAAGAAGCTGAATCTGAATGATGCCTGTTTCAGCCATGCAGAGCTAGAAAAAAATGACGAACAACAAGACGTCTTGTTTTGGTGCAGTTCTTTCTGAAGCTTTGAGCTTCGGTGGAAGTGAGCTGAAGTGCTCTCACCTCCGCTGACTTTTCTGACATGAACACACATCTCATGTCTGGATGTTGTGGTGGACGGATGAAGACCTGGGACACAGATGGCCACTGGAGGAATGACAGACACCAGACTTCTACAACTCACACGAGTTTCTCCTGCTGCTTTACAGCTGCTCCTCATCAAAGACTCTTCACGTGCAGGCATGTGAATAACATTCATTAAAGCAGCACCACAGGCACATTTAGTGTGAATCAGAGAAGGTGATTAAACATGGCTGCAGACAGAGGTGATGTGAATGATGTTTCTACCAGTTCATCAAAATGTAGCACAATGCATCATTGAACGAGGAGACTGATTTCATTTTCCACCTGTGAATGTGCCATTTAACCCAAGAGAAAAAAGTCCACAAAGAAGATGAAAACATTATTTTAGAAAACATTATTTCGTGGGCTGAAAACAAGGAATGCTGGGGTGGTTTTACCCATTTTTTTACACTTATTTTTATTAGATATTTTATTTATATTTGTTTTCATTTTAGACATTTTGTAATGCATTTTGTTTTGTTTTAAAAGATTTATTTAGATTTGTTTTACATTTTATTTTAATTTTAGCAGGTTAAGTGCTTCAAATTCCTTTTATGATGGCTGGGAAGGTAACATTCTGTGTTTTTTACATTTAAATAAACATCATACATTTTAACTGTTTGTTGTAATTTTAGTTAACAGTCTCAACACTGATTCTAACATGAAGTTAACAGAGAAGTTAACCAACTTGACATGTTAACCAAGTTCACTTTTGGTAAGAATTTTGGTAAATTAGGCTAAGATTTTTTGTTCTAATATAATAATTGTGTGCTCAATGTAATAATTTGTTCCTCTGTTTTACTAAATCATGTCCACGTTTTAGTTAAACTGAGGAAAAAAATATTATATTGTTCGCACTGTTTACTTAAAACAAAGGAAGGAAGTGAGAAAGGAGTGATTGCTCACAATTTAAGAAAATAAGGGAGCAAATTAATGTTGTGAGCACAAATGTATCTTTCTATTTATTTATTTTGAAATTACGGCATGTTGTGTACAGTAGAGTGCGGATCGGGCCGCATTTTTCTGTCCGAGTCCGCCCCGTGTCTGACAGAGCAGTAACCGAACCCGACCCGAGCCCGACAGGCATTAAGATATTTATGTCCGAGCCTGATCCCAGCCCGATCAAATTTTTTCTCATACTAATGACACATGCACTTTTTTCTGTGGAAAGCCGGCTTTTATTAAGCAACTGTAGGAAGGTGTTCGGAAATGTCAACAGAGAGCATTAGTACACACGGGACAAAAAGCGCCGTTATAACATAGGCGCACACTCACGCTGATGTGACCGAGCCCGACCCGAACCCGAGCATCCTTTCTAAATATCTGTCCGAACCCGGCTCGGCCCATTGGGTACCGCTGGGTACCGTCGGGCTCGGTTCGGGTATCCGTCCTCTAGTGTACAGGGCTCTGCGCATCACTGGCAACCACAATACAGCTATAGCTAACACAGTCTCACGACCAATTCGTACGTAAGGTGGAAAATTTGTGGTAATTCGTACAAATTCGTACAACCTAACTCGTACTCAGTGGCGGTTTTAGGCATGGGCGAACGGGGCAGCCGCCCAGGGCGGCATTTTTTCATGTCACGTGGGGGGCGGCACAAGTACTAATAGGGAAAAAAAATCATCAGCGCCCCTAAGCAGTTTTCTATTATCTATCATAGCCTACCTGTGACTATGGCATTTAAATAGCCTAGTTTCTAATCTAGCTCACGTGAAA
>JAUMHQ010000081.1:20232841-20242866 GCA_032361165.1 Enteromius paludinosus
TGTGTGTGTGTGTGTATTTATTTATATATAAGGTACGACAGGGCTAAAGGCGCCACGGTGTAAAAGGTGCCTTTGACATTATTTTCATAGAAACCACGAAACCATGGCGAATCACTTTCTAAATCAACCTCTTTTTAAGATTCATTTTTATTTCTCTGATCCTTGCCAAGATCGCGCGCTGCAGAGCAAAGCTGATTTTGTGCTTGGTTGGTATAATAAAATGTTAATGTAGATTTGAGTAGCAAATAAGAATCGATCAACTGAATGCCTATATTTTGAGACAAAGGTCTTCTTTGTAATTTTCAGTTTTGTTTAATATAGTTAAAGCCACAGTTTTTAAATGACAAAAGAATATGTAAAAGTATATTATTAGGGGTAAGAAGTGTTCCTGCTGTTGGGGCTAAAGGCGCCATGATTAACATGATAATTAATAGATGGCTGACCTTTAAATTTTTTTGACATGACATTGTTAGATTCAGATGGTAAATATCATATATTATGTTGGGTGTCCACATTAAATATAATTACCATGTTTACAATGAACCCATCATATTTAAAAACATGATATCATATAATAAAATGTAATTTGTTGTTGCTACCGTTAATATAAATACAATTATTATTGGATCTCCTTCAGAGTCTTTACTTTTTAAAAAGATTTTGTTTCTGTATTTTAAAATATGTATTTTTATATTAACATATTTTAATTACAGTAGCCTATATTTAGCTATTGAACAAAAACCAATACTTTTATTTTTCATAATAATCAGAAAACACAAACTTTACTAAAGTATTTGTTTTGAACAAGTATTAGCTTAGACATTATTTTAGCTGAAGTATTTGTATCAGTACAATGGACCTTTTACCCTGTGTGTGGAGTAAAAGGCCTCTCTTGCTACCTCATGCATTTCGAAGATAAAAAACCCAACTTGAATGATTTATTTTCACACAAAATCCTTTGTTCCATTAATGTACAATACATATATATATATAAAGGTTAAATGTGACCTGGTTTTCATGCTTCTAATAATGTTGCCTTGAGTGCAGTTCCCGTGGAAGGAAGTGTTGTTGCAGAATAGTGCAAATGTTGTAATGCAGTTTTTTCCCTTCTTCCTGAAGCCATTTAAAGTAAACGCATTGGCAAGCAGAGTTAATGGAGTGTTTAATGTCTTTAGTTTGAAAGTCTGTCTGAAATATTTGTAGAACAGTGAAAGGGACAACAGGAAGCATAATAATTTCTCAATAAAACATTACTTTGAGTCATAGTATATTACAAGTCCAGCGGCACTGAGGGGAAACGTTGGTCTCACAGGACCCCAAACTGTAAAACAATTACAAGTTTTCACATTTCAAAAGTGAGCCGTTTTTGCTGTGACCTCAGAGTTGGTGAACTTTATGGTTTCATATCCAACATGATTGGAGACTTGAGAAGCTTCCTTCTCAGGTGTCCAGACGAAATAGTCCAGGGAGATTACGAGAGAACATGGAGATACATGCCCTCATTATCTCCCTTCATTGTGTCCACCTCATGAAACCCAGGTTGCAGACTCATCCCGGGATTTCTAATGGTCCCTGAACCCATTAGTCACGACAGATGATATCATGAGAGCTTATTTTAAGGTGTGCATTATATCCTCATACCACTCAGGAATAGCAGCGGAACTGGAGGATATAAAGCTTTGTCCAGTTTCACCTGAACCAGCGGAGACATCCTCAAGAAATAAGCTGCTAAAAATGACTTGTGTCTGAAACCTAAAGGTTTTCTTTTTTGGACCGTTTGTCAGCATTTACTGGGAATGTTCTGGCTGCAAGTGTTTGTTTATGGCCTTAAACTTGTTCAGGTCATGTCCTGAGTCACACGCGCACACACCTCAGAGACTTGAGTAGGTGAATCAAGGATGCCGGCAAGACTCTGTTGATCCTATCAGTTTGATAGACAGCGAGAACACACTCGAAAACCAGTGCCAGAAAGAGGGCCGGGAGGGTGTTAATAGCATTTCTACATTCATCATCAGCATCTCATCTTATAAAGGAACCAAATCATGTCCATTCAGCTGACACTCTTTTGATCTTAATAGCTTGATGGACTAGGGAGGCTCAGCCAAAAATGGGCTTTGCTCTCGCCGAATGTTCCGCTTGGCTCAGGTCCCACCCCTCACTTCACACCTGTCTCTGAGACTGAATGGCTTCGTTAGAACTGTGTTAGAACTCATTCACACTGGCCATTCATCATCTCGCACCTCAGACGCGCACAACTCTCCCGGCTTGGACGCGCTAAACGAGTTATTTACCTACGCTACTTTGCGCTCTCACTATTTCTCTTATTTTACCTTTTTTCAAACTAAATTATACCCTGAAAATGCGAGCCAAGATCTGGCTGATAACTAGAATATCATGCTCTTTGTGTGTCAGTTGTTATTGGAAAGGCAGTTTGCAAACATTTTGATCCATATACATGCCAGGATAAAAAAAAAAAGTACAAATTACAAGAGGCAGATTTAATAAAGCATTACAGCATAGTTACTTTAATATGGTTAACATAAAATTAGAAATGTTCTACATGCAGTAAGTATCTTTGCACCTATATATCAATAACTCATTAGAGTATTAGAAGATTGTCTGAAAATGCACATGGCTTAATAAAAACTCTGTGCATTTGTGGTGTTGATGATAGTGTTTACCACTGTAGCACCTCTGCAGTCTGTTCGGAGTAAATGAGAGTAATATATGCCTCAGTGTTGTGTCTGTGTTAGCACTTAGGATGCAGGGAGTGGATGTGCTGGAATATCATGGAGATATATTAAAATAATGAATAACATCCCTGGGCAAGAGAGAGGAGAAGACACAGAGCCAGCGCTCTAAATGACTTCCATTAATTCCCATTCTACAGACTCTTCCTCGTGCTGTGCAGTCTGTGTGAGAGTTTGCATGTTTGGTGCTCAATGATGTCCCTTACACCCTTCATTAAACATCTGCTGAGCTTTAATAGAATTCCTTTTGAACTTGTGGTTGAGGTAAAACAAACCATAAATGATAAATCATTATTCAGTTTCAATAGAACGGTAGGGTTTTGGAAGTCTGAATGGCTTCCAAAATCTCCACAGTGAAATTGAATTTTGCTGATAACACATAAACCATTCTAGACAGATCTGTGATGAACTCTAAGATTAGCAAATGATGCCATGTGCATTCATATAAGTGTAATATTTATTGATATATTGAGAAACGGTATTTATATATAATGCTATTAGAGTATTTGAGTATTTTGAATATCACAATTATACATTGTATCTTGTTTTCCAATTTAGGTTTTTTGTATATGATCACTCATTTTTTGGGTGAGCAGAAATTCTAATAAAAAGGGTATTTGGCTCTTGCTTGTTTATATGACTAACTGTTATTTGGCTGTACTAAAATGCACTTTTGCAGCAACAAAAGTTTGTTTCTGTGACTATTGGACTGTGCTAGTTATCATATAGCTCACTGAATCAAAGTATCAGTAACAGAAGGCGTAGTTTAATGATGCCCAGTGTAATGAACATTTACCATTATTGGCTATGTATATGATCTGTGTAATTAATGACTCGTTTTAACAACGGAAGAGATTTTCCATGACAGTTGGTATTGCCATATGAACAGAGTGCTTATATAAGGGCTTCTCTCTATTTTTAATCCCAAGAAGACTTAGGAACCCTTTTAACCTTGCATTAAAATGCATTTTCTTCTGATCAAGATCGTACAGCACTCAACCATGTTAAGTGGTTAAGGATGAATTCTCACCACTTTCACACTGGAGACATGTTGGAATTGAGGTGCAAATGCTGTTCAGCTAAATAACCAGATACTATCCAGAGGTGAAATGCAGGTTAATATCAGGTCTAAATGGAGCCTATAACTTTAAATGCCTGTAAGAACGCAGTGAAAATGCATTAACTACTTCATTAAAGAAAATGTTACATGGTAAAGAAGAAGAAATGGAAAGATAGAGATTTTGTTATGCTTATTTTAGTTCTGAATAGACTTAAAACATCCTAAAGATATGAAGACCTTTCAAAAAGTTCAGAGCAGGCATTTCCAAACGAGATCCATTAATGAAATGCAGCTTTTTGGATTGCTAAGCCGTTCTTCAAAATTGTACAAGACAACAACATCTGAGTACTTAATTTTGGTTTCCAGTAATAAATGACTAAAATGTATCCATTTGGGCAGAAGATAAATCTACTGTAATCTTCTTAAAAGTTCAGGATCTATTTTGCAATGTCATGAGGAGGTTTTGCTCAGTAGGAGTCTGCTCGGGAAATCTAATGTTATATGCTGAAAACGCATAGACTGAGGTTGGGGATTTTGTCAGGGTTTGATATGTGGCAGCAGAGCTCATTTTGTGACACAAAATCTGCATCGTCAGTGTCTTGCCACAGGGTACACGTGTATACAGCACAAAATCATATATTGCTCACCTGTTCCTCCCTGATGGTCTGTGTTTGAAGAGTTATAGAGGGACACGAGGAGACACTGTAGAATTCTGCACTGACTGCAGAACTCGCTGGGCTTAATTGGATTATTAGTGATTCTTATGGGCTGTAAACTTCTGCAAAGCAGAGCTGAGGTGTTGGGGAAAACAGAGAGAGAGAGAGAGAGAGAGAGAGAGAGAGAGAGAGAGAGAGAGAGAGAGAGAGAGAGAGAGAGAAAGAAGTAAGGAAAGAGGAAAAAAAAAGAGAATGAAGCAAGGAGAAAGAAGGATATAAAACATAAACAAGTAGACAAAGAGAAGGAGATGTGTCCAGGAAGGAAGAAAGGTAATGAAAGAATAGCAGGAAGAAGATAGAAGAAAAACAAGTTCAGGAAGGCAGAAAAGGAAAACACGAAGAGAAGGAGCCGGAAAGAAACAGTAATGAAGCAAATGGAAGGCAGGTAGAAGTAAGTTAGGAAACAATATTCAAGAAGGAACGAAAATAATGCATGGAGGAAAGCAGGATGAAAGGAAACTGAGGGCTGAACAGAAAGTATGAAGGAAGGGAAAAGAATGAAGGGTGAGAGGAGGAAGTCTGAAGGCAAGATGGAAAACGTGAATCAACAATCTTAAAACGAAGTAATTAAGGGCTGGAAGGAAACAAGGCAGGAAGAGAAAAGGACGGAAATGCAAAGAGGAAGGAGGAAAATGAAAAGAGGCACAAAAAACAAGAAGGAAGAAGAAAGGGCAAATGAAGGGAACAAAGAAAAGCATAATGAGAAGCAAAAGACAGAAATGAAAAAGAGGGAAGAAGGACCTTTGAAGGCAGGAAGGAAAGCATGATTAAGGTTAAGTGCAGGACAGAAGATAGAAATATTATTGAAGCAAAACATTACTGAAGGAAGGAAAGGAAGGCAATAAAAATAAATGCATGGAAAAAGTCATGAAGAAAAACACAAGGATGCAAAGCATGAAGGAAGGAATAAAAAAGGACAACTGAAATGTAGGAAGAAATGAATAAAGGAACTAAAGAAGCTAACGAGGGGCAAAAAAGCTAGCTAACCAATTAAACTCAAGGTAAGGCTAGAAAGATGGTAGTAAACAAAAGAAGGAAGTGGTAGGTGTGCTGTGTGTGTGGACTGCACTGCCTCTCAACAGGGATCAGGCCTCTGTGTGGAGGCTGTGACAGAGCACAGTGAGGGACTGAAGGTGCGCGCTGCTCGTCTCTTTAACTGTGGCTCAGTAATGAGACGGCACCGGTGCTCAGCGCTGTACAGACTGTGCCATGCACTCGCCGTCGTGCTGAGAACATGCCGCACTGCGGGCGATTCAGACTGTGCCGCGGCGCCTCTGTATGCCGTCCAAGTGTGTGGCACCCTGAGGTTCTGAGACTGCCAACTCTGCTCACTTCTGCACAGTTCTTTGGGGCTTCTGGCCCTCATTAGAGGATGACCGAGTGTCCTTTGATATACAGCTTTGCCTCGTTACCTTTGACCCTTCTCACGCCTTTGGCAACCAGCCTTCCCGCTTTTAACTCTTTATGACAAGTCTCCTTGTACTTTCAATTTCCTAATCAAAGGACAACTTAATGTTCTTTTCTTCTTTAGTGTATCTCTCATTTCCATCCTCTCGTTAAGACCGTAGACCTCATGATAAGTCCTCACCTCTGTTCGAGCGCATTTCGGCTACTTGTGCTCAAGCAAAAGTAGACGGAAATAAGGGAACAAAGGGAAACAGGATTCCCAAAGTTGTCTTTCATTGTGATGAGCTCTTCCCCTCCAGGGTATTGTATTGTACTTCCTCTGTCTGTTTTCCCTCAACGGAGTAAGTCTCTCTGAGCTGAAAGAGGATATAAAAGCTTCTGACTCATCCCTTAGGTAAGCCCTGTCCTGAAGGTCAACCCTGTGCCACCCTTTGAAGCTTGTAGTAATTAAAACAAAATGGATGATTCTTCTAGTTAAAGTCAGTGTGATACGGTAGACGCAACACATTTGTCTTCTACAATGTGAAAAGGTTGGGTGGGTCTTGAGAATTTGATTGGATTGTTGAACTGGATGTTCTGTACAAAAATTGTTATTGAAGTTTGGTAAAATGAAAAGTCGTTTCAGATCTGGGGGAAATGGTTATATTCTGATTAGATTTCTTTGTTGTTTCTTTGGAACAAACTGCCCTGATGATTCATGGACAACACAGTCAGGAACATGCAATGGGATAGTTCACCCAAAAAGGACAATTCTACCATTAATTAATAACCATTGTGTCGTTTCCAAACCCATAAGACCTCTGCTAATCTTCTGAACACAAATTAAGACATTTTTGATTAAATCATAGAGCTATGACCCTCCATTAACAGCAACAGAACTACCAAATCACATCTGTAAAATAGTCCATGTGACATCAGTGGTTCAACTGCAGTCTTACGAAGCTACAAGAATACTTTTGTGTTATAATGACTTTATTCAACAATTACTTTTCTTCTGTGTCATCAATTCGCAAAAATATTCATTTTTGAAGAAAGTCATTAAGGGTAACTTCTAGACTTCAGGTTGACTGAACTTAGAGAGTTTGTTGGCTCGCACGCATGCATCAGTGGATAAAGGTGCCATTTTTTATATCTGTCAGGGCATCTGTGCAAGTATCTTTTATGCATTGTAGATGAATCTTTAGGCTTTCGTGTGTTCATAGTATTTTGGGGTCTGTGAAATGTCAGAAATTGTCTTCATCTTTGAATGTTAACAGTGGTTTCGCCCCAGCAGTCTTAGTGATCAAAAGAGACACAGAGTTTCCTGCAGGTCTTCCTGATTAAAATGCATGCGTGACTGCATGACATTTCAGACCTAAAGAGATGCTCTTTCCATATCGCCTTCATGTTCTACAGAAGTTTGGTACACAACTTTACCTAATGGATGCTGGAGCTTGTAATATGGGCTTCGAGTTGCGTTACTCGTTTCGATTTGTTCCTCACAGAATGTCCTCAAGATGAGTGGACTACTTTCATGGTCCTTTAGCATCCTTTTTTCAAAGCTTTAAAGCATCAGTCTCTATTCGTTGCATGGAAAAAGCAACCAGTAAAAAAAGTTTCTTTTGTGTTTCAGAGAAGGAAGCAAGCTGTACGAGTTTGGAATGACATGAAAGTGAGTAAATAATGACTGAATGTTCATTTCTGGGTTGAACTATTTATTCCTTTAAAGACACTTATAAGTAGAAGTCAGCTTTCACCTTCAAAAACAGTTTTAAGTCCTTCAGGGAATGCTGTCATACTCCTGAACTCTTCGTAACTTTTTCTTTTCATGAAGAAAGGTATCTAGTTCTGTGAGAAATGACGTAGGTGGAGATCTATTCGGGACACAAATATATCAGTGAAGGTGAGATAATGTTTTGATCCGGCTTGTGAAGGGGCCATGGAAGGATTTTGACTGCATCCTGGTGTGGTTGAAACCATTTTAGATTTATTTATTAACCATTTGTATATGGTCGTTATTTTAGAATAGGGAAACCTCAAGAGATTTCATAAATGGAGTTCCCATCGATCCCATAAAATGTCACAGTGGTACAAGCTGTCTAAAATGTCCCTTTACGTCATTCCAAACCTCCCCAAAAGGCAAAAAGCACCATAAAAGCAGTCCATATTCTAAAGTCATACACACTGGAATATTTCAATATTCATTCAAAAGTTTTTAAATCTCATTCACAATGTATCTCGTAACCAAATGCCATGTGCAAGAAATAAATTGGACGTACTGGATAATAAACCAGCGTTCCTAGACAGTCTTTTATATGAGAGAGGGTGTCTGGAAAAGGTGGAATACTAGATGGATGTCTACAAGAAACCGATGTACATACAGTAGATCAATACCTGCTTTATGAAGTTAGAGAACATCACAACATAGATCAGAGAACGAAAGCGTGTATCAGATACTTAGAATGGCGCTCTTCATCCCAGCAGTCTCTTGCTGTTTTTCCTCCAGGTAAATAACTCTCACTGCGATGTTAACAAGTGCTTAACTGCTTAAAAGAGCAAAATTATTGTGATTCAGTTGCTTAAAAGTTGCCAACACTTTTCGCCTGAGCTGTAGCTCAGTCATGTTATGTGGTGTACCTTGTTATTTCCAGCACTCCTTCCTCAAAATAAAGCAATTTTAATTATTTTGTTTTTCCGCGGGTGACAATGACAGCTGATGACTGCGTTCTTAGTATGCGCTGCGGTGCTCTGATGCTAATTTTAATTGCTATGTGAATAACATGCAATATAACGGGTATCACATGCATTAGCGTAATCTCTAATCATGCGCTCTTTTGGAGTCTCCGTGTTGCTGAGGTGCTTCTCCGTCTCAACGTGACCAGCAGTCTAATGACACTGGGGCAATTAACACTTCAAGCCAATAGCAATGCTAATGCACTGACCTCTGACCTCTTATTATTTAACTTCAGATATTTACTGGCGTCGTTATGGGGCAGCACACTTGAAAGCTTTTTTATGAGCTCTTTCAAACTCATTTCAGAATATTTGCTATGGTTATTCCTGTTTTGTCTTTTCCACATTCTGGTTTGCATAATTTTTGTTATATGGCATATTAAAAAAAAAATAGTCTCCTTAGATAACAACTTAGAAAAACACTTATAGCGCTTTTATAGTGCAATTTGACAAATATCTTCCTCTTTTTTATTTTGATATGCACCTTAATGTTTGAGTAACTGCTTCTTTGATGAGCATGATGTCACTTATTTGCATTTTAACTTCATCTAAAACAACTTTGTTTTTTTCCGTGGGGAAAAATAATAGAAAAATGTAGGCCAAGAACAAAACGTTGAGATACTTAAGAGTGCATCTGACATTTAAGAAGCATTTGATTTTGGTGTTTTCTTCTGATACGTGTGCTCAGTGTTAAACGCAATGCATGGGAAATTATATTGCATAGTGAAGCTTTAGCATATTGTTAAGTGTGATATAAGTTATAATGCTTATAAGAGGCTGTACCCTGGATTATTGAGAAAACAATCTTATCTGATGCTTTTTCACTGAAAGGGCATGATTACAGAGCAGATAATGGACCATGTTTGTGTTGGAAAACATTGCTGGTCAGTCCGTTTTATTAGTTTGTAGGTTTCCAGGGATTTTTGTAATGAATTAGCCACACTTCTTCATAATTGTGCTGTAAACGGGACTACAGCATAATAACTGGCGTGTCTAAAGTGATTCATGGTACAACATGAAGAGGGGAGTAATTTAGCTGTCACTCATGTAAAACCACCTCTCTCTCTCTGTTAGTTGGTTCAATTAAACATGCTCTGCTAGTGAGTGGGGCAGGGGTGTTGAGAAATAGTTTTGATGATTTAATAACAGTTTTAATAGAGTTATCTGTCTGATGGATCTTTTAATTTGAGCTTTAGACAGAGTTATTATCAGGGAGGAAA
This sequence comes from Enteromius paludinosus, assembly GCA_032361165.1. Taxonomy (NCBI): domain Eukaryota; kingdom Metazoa; phylum Chordata; class Actinopteri; order Cypriniformes; family Cyprinidae; genus Enteromius; species Enteromius paludinosus. Next base: position 20,242,707 of record JAUMHQ010000081.1, read on the forward strand.
CTGAGAGATATTTCTCAGAGGTCCCACAGGGCTCCTTAATTGACACAGTGTCTTTCTTCCCCTTCTTTACACATCTAATCACCACTCTTCTCTTCTCTTCTCTTCTCTTCTCTTCTCTTCTCTTCTCTTCTCTTCTCTTCTCTTCTCTTCTCTTCTCTTC
>JAUMHQ010000081.1:20245751-20258827 GCA_032361165.1 Enteromius paludinosus
TCTTCTCTTCTCTTCTCTTCTCTTCTCTTCTCTTCTCTTCTCTTCTCTTCTCTTCTCTTCTCTTCTCTTCTCTTCTCGTCTTGTCTTCTCTTGGCTTCATCTTTGTTTTATTGTATTTAAACGTGAACAAGTTCACGTTTCCTTATGATAAACAATTAAAGGGCTGAGCTCGGGGTCCGGCTTGAACTTCGCTTGCCCCCCGGAAGGAAGACGCGAAAAAGAGGTGGAGAAGGGGTGGAGGAGGGATGCGTAACGAGATGTGGAAGGGAAGGAAATGGGCTTATATGGGCAAGGCTTATGGATTTGATTGGACGAGGTGGAATTAGATTGGTTTGAAAAGTGGTTCTAGCCACGGCTATTCATGCGTCAGCGCTCTTCCCGAAACTTGTTTATCAACATCACTTAATGATAGTATCTGCTCTCTTTTTAATGTATTTTTTTCTTATGTTTCTGCATCTTTCACTTAATCTATTCTAGCATCTTTGCTTTTCTTTTCTATCATTTTCTTTTCTTTTTATCCTTTTTGACCCTTTTTTTCTTCTGTTTTTAGTTTGTCTAGTCTTTATCCTTTTTGTCTTATTTTTCTATTTCTTACTTGCATGGTTTTTGTTCCCTTCTAACTTCATTTATTATTATTTTTTGCTTTTCTTTTTTGTTCTTTTTCAAACTTTTTCCTCAAAATTTTTGCTTTTCTTTTCTATCCATTTCTTTTCTCTTTTTCTATTTCTTCTAGTCTTTCTAATCTTTTATTTCTCTTTTTCTTCAACTGTTATTTATTTATTTATTTATTTTTGCATAGTTTCTTTTCTTTTCTTTTGTTTCTTTTTCTTGTTTCTTCTCTTTTCAGCACATTTATTTTTCTTTTTGTCATGTCATCTTGTTTGGTCTGTTTTCACATCTCATCAATCCTTTTGTTTTCTTTTCCTTATTTTTTCTTCTCGTCATCTGCGAGTGTCGTGGCGTTGATGGGGACGCCTGGAGTGCAGGACGCAGCAGTCAGACTTGTTTATTTGTGAGCGCAACATTCTCTCAGGACATTCGAGGAACATTCAGCATCTTCCTCTCTGGGCGTCTTCAGCTGACCCAGAATTCTCATCAGCAATCCATTCCACCTAGATTCACTGCCATGTGTTTGTCACACACACACACACACACGCTAACAAAAACATAGCATATGCATTCAAAACAACAACATTTCTGCAAATGCATTTAGATGCATGAGTACGTAGGCTATTGCCCAGATTCTGATTACAAGCAGAGATGCACACAAATGCTTTTCTGTTGCACAGGAAAACTAACACAGTTTCCTCTCTACTTATTGGAAGGCTACGAGATCAGCTTTTCCCCAGATGTTTGTTTTAATGGGCCAGGCTGACCCTGCAGCAGTGAATACGGCTTCTGTTTATGGCTATTGTTTGAGAGAAAGAGAGAGATGTTGCTCAATAAAGCCTCTCTCTCTCTCTCTTTCTCTCTCTCCCCAGAGTCTCCAGAGCTGAAGTTTCAGTCGGCTGCTCTTCCTGGCTGTATGATCTATCATGAGATGAGGAGAGCAGCCGAGAGCGAGGCGAGACAATACAGCCAAATAAACAGTGAGACAGAAGATGGCAGTGGTGTCTTGCTCTTTCAGATCATCTGACAGGCGTTTGAGAGACGGCTTGCTTCATGATGTTTGTTTTGATGAATGAACGACACTTTATAATAGTACTGTACCTGCCACATATGTACTACAGTAAACGTTGTGAGGTGAAACCGTTTACTAAACAGATGTGCCACCTGCATCTTATTTACTAACCGCTGGCAAAGTGTGCTGAAATAGTCATTAGTTAAATCCCAGATGATGTGTTACTACGCTGTGTACTCTGCTATCTAGAGTATGGATTTTAGATGAATAGTGTCTACTAGATGAAGAATTGAGGTGTGTGAAAATTGAGTTCAGAAGTGTCTAGTGATGCTGGTTAATACAAGAACACAGTGATCTTGGAGTTTTTCTAAGAGCAGGTCGGTAACACATTGTAAATGATTCATTGAGGTCCTGCGGTTATTGTTTTTAATCATTTCAGAGTATTTTCACTGGGAAGGAAATGGTAAACTGTATCTAACTGTATCTGCATTTTATCATCTGAAGAATAGACACCAATGTACTTAATATTAGACTCATATAAGAATATGACATATATTTATACTCAACTAATGTACTTAAATAGGTAGAGCATGGCCTTTTTTAATAAAATGTCTGACATATGCATACAAGTAAATGTAAAATCCGTTGACTAATTCTAAAATAAGAAAGGTTAATTGAAATAATGTTGTCATAAAACTTGAATATTACATGAAAAAATGAATAGAAAACTTAATGGAAGTAAATAGAAGTAAGAAATGTTGAACTGAAGATGTTAAAGAGAATTGCTAAAAAATAGAGCATGCTGCAATGTATGTGTGTGTGTGAGTTTATCTACATTTTAGGCTTAGGGCTTTGGACAGGCTATTTGTTATTTTGTATGAGACACGGGTCACTAAATATCCAAGTATTCATTTTTTTAAAACTGCAAAAGTTTCAAAAATATGTAGATGACGGTGGCTGTTTCGTTAATGATAGTTAATGGTCCGTGCTAAATTAGCATCATTATGAAAAAGAAGTGTTAATGAAGGAATTTTTTTGTTATTAATTGTTTTTTCTTTGCATTTCTTGAACTGCTGTAAAATACCAAGTGACTGCATACAGAGGGAGACACCTTTGTTTGATTCGGTACAAACTGTTATATTATGCACTGTAGTACCACAGCACAGAAAACAAGGGCCATGCAAAGACACAGGGAACACCTGGATTCTTGGAATACATATTGACATTGTCTAGACAGGCATTGATGTCCTAATGGAGAGAATCAGATTACCTCCTTATGTTTAATTTATATGTTGTACAGGAGCAGAAAGGATGACTTTGTGTTCATGTGAAACATAAAACTTGCGTTAGTGGCCTTGTTGGGTAAAAGCAGAATAATGACAAAGCCTGTGCATATTATTTTTATTTATTTATTATTTTTTTTATTATCATTATTATTTATTTTAAAAAATATTTTATTTAATTTAAATTTTTTGCATTTTATTAAAAAAATTTCGTCAAAGTTTCTTAATTTGTTTGCAGCCTCTTTCCCTGATTTTGGTCTCTTTATGAACCAATCTCAATTTTATTGCCATTTTTGAAGTTCAGACATGCTGTCTGGGTCTGATTGCTTCTCTGTGGTGGCCTGTAGCAAAATACTCCACCAGAATCAGCTCTATGAAAACATAGTTATTATGATATGCCTCGAGAAAATGGTTGAACCATCCACACAGGGGGCAAGAACCTTGTCTAACACATGAACACATGAATGCATCATATACTGTTGAGGCGTTAAAGGCATAAATGTCTTTACAGGTGGTCATGGCTGGGACGTTCTTTACCACTTTTTACCTTGACGTTTTTATTTCAACCTTTTTCACAAGTACTTTTTCCGTCCCCTGTTGTCAACAAACATAGCGCCTCCTGGTGGTTATGTCACAATAAGGCCGAAAATACAGGTTCAAAAACCTTCACAACCCACATTCCTAAAATGAAGAGCTCTAAATTCAAAACTGATCTGTTTGACAAAAAAGGTAACCTTATTTTTATTACTGCTCTAGCTGTTTTTGAACTTTTGTGCTTACTCGTGAAACTTGGCATGGCCACTGTGCGGGTTCTGTTGGCTTTTGTTTGATCAATTGATCGTGATGTTTCTCATTTGTAAATCAATTTGGGTGAAAGCATCTGCCAAGTGATTAAATGTAATATAAAAGTCACTCACTACAGCTTTGCATCTAATACGGTGGAAACACAGAGCTGTAATGATGATGCATGTTGGCGTGGAAGCAGTCAGATATGCTCCAGAGATGTTTCATTCAAGATCACCCTGTGAATGTGGATGCCATGAACAGATACCACTGTTGCACGTGTTTCAGCTTGATCCAGCAGCATTTTTCCTGTGCTTCATTCAAACTACCAGGACAGCTGTAGTATGTTGTGCAATTAGACCCCTGGAGGAGGATCACACAGATAATGAGAGAGGGACATGACCGACAGTGTAGTAACATAACCATGTTCCACAGAGGGTTAATTGGGGCACATGTTCTTTTGAACATGCACGCTTGTGCTGGCCAGTGCTCCAGGTTATCAGTTACCTCTGGAAACCACAGTGTCCAAATATAATTGATATGTTGGGCGTTTTAAGGCTTTGAAGTAGATTTTTGTGTTGGTGGCTATGAAATGATGCACTATTAGAAAAACAAAAAAAATATTTTGTCCAGAGTCAGAAAATAAGATCAAATAAGACCATGGCAATTGTTGGTTAAGGATATGTGTGTAACAAACGAGACAGGGGCGTGCGGATCCATACGCAAGCTTCTTTAATCGTGGTCATACAGGCAGGGTAACAACAGGAGCAAACACAGCAATAAGGGTAACCCAAAGACAGAGTCGTAATTCCAGGCAAAAATCAAGGCAGGCAGCAATCAGTCAGGAAAACAGAATAAACAGTCTAAGAACAAAACACAGAAACGCAAACACGGGAATAACCCTTAGAAATGACTTACAGGGGAAATCAAGACCTCACAAACAACTGAGGGAAAGTGTGCTGAATTTATACTGGAGGGAAGGGGTGTGTTGAGGAGCTGCAGGTGTGTGATTAGTCCAGGGATGAATCTTGGGATATTGAGTTTGTGACTGTGGGAGCGGAGGCGGAGCTGGGGAATGTACAGGGGACCAGGTTCAGGAAGAAGAGGAGACAGACGGTGAAGTTTTGGAGGACCTGGGCCATGGAACAGAGGTAGAGGCACACAGAAACATGGCTGTTCAGGCAGAGCAGGGACCCATGGTGGTGCGGGTAGAACAACGGCCCTCCTAGGTAGGGCTCGTGACTCTGAAACCCTCCAGGGCTTAACATGAGAAGCGGATGGCCTCCAAGGCGGAGCGGATGGCAGCGAGACCCTCCAAACAGCACAATAACATTATGTTTATTTTTCTATATAAATATGCCAGTTTTTGTCCATTCAGAATGCATTTATTGTGTTCTCAACACATGCATCTAATTTAATTTATTTTTCTCTGCAATTCTTCACTTTAATATTTTGTTACTATTTCATGTTTCATTTAATATTTTAGTATAAGTGATTGTTCGCTTTTATTATTATAGTTTGAGCTTTATTTAATGAATGTCATTAATTTGTCGATTAAGTGAAAAATGAGCAGCATTAAATGTTTAATCAGTTCTTTATTTTTAAATGCATAATTATGTAATATGACACACAAGTACAGGGAGTACAGATGCTTATTTTCTTTTCCACTTTCAGCGCTTGTAGTAGCAGTCCTTTTTGCAAAACCAGTTACTGAAGTGTTTACATCAGTCAGAAGTAACGGTAAAGTCATTTCCGAAGAACCAATGACAAGGAACACCCAGAGGCTTCAGAAAGCTTCCATTAATATTTCATATTGCTAATTACCCAGTAAATTACTTAGGATGCAATTGCAAAAAGCATTAAAACATATTGAGAGAGCCATTACAGCAGATGTATAAGTTATGAATATGATTGGACTTCATTTAGGAACCGTGTCTGTATTGATTGGGTAATGAAATGTGTCTTTCTCTTTCTCGTTCTCTATGTAGTGTTCGTTTAGGATGTTTGCCACGAATTGCTTTAACATTTGAATGAAGGGTTTTCACATTTATTCGATGAGCTTCGCTCTGGCCTCTAAATGCTTGATGTCTGTCACTGTTCAGTGTGTTCAGTTGCATGCTGGGATACTCAGGCATTTGTGACATTTTGATAAATGCATTAAAAATAGAATGCTGGTGCTAAGCAGTAACTAATAGGTTTATTTACCCCTGACTGTGTTTTGAATGGACATCAGTATTCAGTTTTCATGGCTGATTAACTGGACGAGACGCCTGAAGGATTCAGAGACACCAGTGCCTTAGTTTAAATAGACAAACATGCCTAAAATGACTAATGATCGGTACAAGTCATGTTCATTTACCTATAGAATTCTTAAAATGAGTTGTAGTGGTGTTTGCCTTGACAAAATTGGTCACAGTAATAGAGAGGTGGCTTTGACTTTAAAGAACAGTTCACCAAGATGTTAAAATATGCTGATAATAATCCTCATTCAATCCAAGATACAGAGTTTGTTTCTTCATTAGAACAGATTTAGATCGTCTGCAGTGAATGGGTGCCGTCAGAATGAGAGTCCAAGATGATAAAAAGATCACAATAATCCACAAGTAATCCACAACACTTCATTCCATCCTTTATCGTCTTGTGATGTTATTTTAGTTTTTAATTCCAAACGTTTGTTTCTGGAAAAAATATTAGTCTGTTATTCTTCTGTATTTCTTTAGAAAATGCAATGGTTTTGGCTTGTAACTAGTGCTTGACCTGTGCGTATTTCTCATCTGATTCAGACAAGATAACTTCTTCATTGGACTCATATTTTAACCAGAAGCAAGAGTTTGAAGTTAAAAATGTCTAAATGAAGGATTGTTTTCTTTCAAACACACAGCTTTTTGCTTCTCAAGACATTAACTGATGGATTATTGTGATGTTTTTATCAACTGTTTGGTCTCTCTTTCTGACGGCACCCATTCACTGCAGAGGATCCTTTGGTGAGCAAGTAATGGAATGTAAGTTTCTCTAAATCCGTTCTGAAGAAAAAGCCAACTCATCTACATCTTGGATGGTTATTTTTGTTTGAACTATCTCTTTAAGCACCACTAATCAACCGCAGAATGAAATCTTTTGTTATTTTTATCTGTCTCTGACATAAATGTGTTTGGGTAGCGAAGGGGAACAAAGATAAAGACACATTTCCTCAAACATTTTAAAAAGTTGCTCCAGTTTTGGTATTTGGCACACTTCAAGTGCTAAATGCACTGACATAAACTCATTTTCATTCATTTCAGTGCAAACACACCTCCTTTCTGTGTAAATGAAGCTTATTGTAGAACGCACATTATTCTCAAAGCCATTTTTCACTCCAGATTTGTTGGGAGTAATTTGCTCTTTTACCTGATTTGCGTAATTCCTTTAGTGTATATGGTGCTGATAATAAACGTAACTGTGGGTGAAACTCTCGATTGCCTTCGAGAACTTGAATACGGCAGTCAGCATGGCCTCGAATCTTGCTTTGCTTTGGCTTCTGTTCAGTTAAAGGTCAGTCTTATTAGCAGCCTGGACCCTTTGCTCTATTTTTCAGGCAGCAAGAACATACAAACAACTGATGCCGATGAGGTTTTAGTGTAATTATATTTGCATCACAATCAAAGTATAGAAGCATGAATGAAAGGGCATGAATTGGCCCCCATTAATGCACCATTCGTCTTTATGTTTAATCAGTGTTAATTTAGCATAGGGTGTAGGTAAATAGAGCATTGAGGGGTTTTCTGTTGTACTTATGAGTCATGCAGGTGTTGTTGAACTTTCAATGACTGCACAAGCACAAGTGCAAACGTTCTGAAATGAATCAAATAGCATTAAACATTTCAGATTATTATGCGTGAGATACAAAGCGCTAATATATGTTAAAGGAAGTTCACACAGAAACTCGTATTGTAAAGCTTTGCTTTGTACCTGCATTATTTTTGTTACTTTGTTTAGTCTAAAATGAGTTTCTCTGAGTCATAGCTGTGGATTGGGGACTGTCTGGGAGATAGAGAGAAGATGCAGTGTAATTAAAGACATTTGGGAAAAAAACAAAAAACAAACTTCTGATCATAGAGCCGAGGCTGATCAAGGGGATGAAGTTTGCTTCAAAGAAAAATAGCTCCCTCCTCTTCCTCCTAACTGAAGACCAAAGCCGCCCTCCCTTGACTGTTTGCTCAAATCCGCCCCAAACCAAACCCTCCCTCCCTCTGTTTCTCTGAGCCTCAGAGTCCCACTGATGAAAGACTAACATGAGCAGATGCATATTGAGTTAGAGAACCAGCCATGATGAGCTTTCATCAATGTAGGGCTATGGAGAAGAACCGATGACGGTGGAACAGAGCAGTGGAAAGACGGTAGTGATTAGACCCTTTCTGAAATGCTTGAATGCGAGTGAAACATATTGAATATGACAGGCTGTATGCTGTTACAATGTTCTATGTAACGTTAATATAAATAATACGATATAAAAACAATATCACAAGTGCATGATTAATGCTGCTTGACGTTATTATTGTTTGTTTTTATTGAACTGTAATTCCTGACTAAAATGTTTTGGAATCGAGTGAAGCCTTTTGAATATGACATCTAACGTTACATTTCTTTGGACGCGATGCTGTTTCTATGCTTGATATGTTTATATACTGATATCAACATGCTCACAGATGATCACCTCTAACGTTAGGAGTGCTGTTCACCAACATCAGATGTTCAACTGCACTGACATTTTCTGGTAAAACAAGCTCCCTCAACCAGCTGATGGTGGTTATTTTTTCTTGAATTCATGGAAAGAAGCAGCAAACACTCAAATATCACGTATTTACAGGGCTCACTTGTTTTCAGGAGTGACTCAAAGTCTGTTCACATCTCTTTAGTTAGATCAGTGTGCTCAATAATGTGCCTTTGATCTTTATTATGTATATTTTAACTATACTGTGTTGTAAATAAAAAACCCCAAAAAACAGTTTTTTCAATCTCCTCCCATTCTTTCTAACTGACTTACCTGTCAGTGTCACTAATGGGCCATTAGGGGAGGGGTCTTTGTCTCTTCAGGTGACAATCACAGGAATATTAATGGACATTCTCACTCCTTCGCATACAAGCTTTCAGCCTCAAAACATGTATTTTAAAATTTGAAACACTATATTGTTTTCTGTGAATAAGTAAGTGGAATGATTCACATCATTCTGAAGTAAATATTCTAGCCTAATAGGCTGGTTACTCTAAATTCTTATTCAGGACTATTTACTATGGCCTTATTTTAGCTAATTTTATTTTCCCAAAACTTACTAACCACACATGATATTTTTGTTTTTCTAAAAAATGCTAACATGTACATCCATCTTGGTCACTTATTGTTGTAGCACAGTTTCTGCTGTATACAAAACCAATTATATGTTGGTAAATAGTATGTTATAAGTAGCTGAAATAACCACAAATATCAGAGCATGTCCAAACATGTCAGGGACCCCAAAATCACCTCAGGCCCCAGAGGGTTAATTTAATATCCTTAACTAAATACAATTTCAAGGTTAGTGAAAATAAATCGGTAGTGCTTCATTAATTTTCACAATAAATTGCAGAATAATCTCAGCGAATGCAAATCTTAGTGGGTCCGTCACTTTTTTGGTTCCCCTTGAAACATTTCTGTTGTGGTCCGCGCAATATTCAGCACAGAAACAGAAAAAAAACAACAACACATTAAGAAAACATCTTCATCAGTTTGAGAACACATGCGCTGCAAACACACGAACGCGCTGCAAACACAGAATCGCGCTACAAACAGCACGGACCACAACGGAAATGTTTCAGGGGGACCTCAAAAAGTGACAAACCCATCTGAGAGTAACTCTAGCTAACATAGCATTAAAATAATGTTTCACGGTTAAGTGTGTAATTCGTCAGAATAGTCTAATAATATCCAAAAGACCGTATTATCAGGTTGTTAAAACAAACAAAAAAAACCCCTCACCTTTTAGTTCAGTGCCAACATCTCTGCTCTGACCAAAAGCCACTGAACAAATTATCAGGTCCCAGATGGGTTAGTCACTTTTTGAGGTCCCCCTGAAACATTTCTGTAGCGATCCCTGCCTGTTTGCAGCGTGTTTCTGTGTTTGGTTGCATTGTGAGAATTTGCAGTTTGCATGTGTTTTTTTCTGTTTGCATGCGTTTTCTTAAGTTGCAGAGCGTTGAGCTTTCACAGCCACCGTACTCTGGACTACGCTAGCCTACTGGACTTTCTTTGAGCTCTACCTCTGACATACCTGTTTTAACCCTGCCTCTTTGACCAGGCCTTTGAATAAAAGCTTACAAATGGATCCACACGTCCCCGTCTCCCTCATTACATAATTCATATTTATGGGCCTATTTATTTATAGACGTTTCCAATATTGGACATTTAATTGTGTATGATCATTTCCCATGCTCATTTTTATGACTTTGCCATCACCTAATCCTTGCTGTCAAGTCTACTTAAAATAGCTAAAATTAGTTTTTAGTTGATCCCAACTAAGATATATCAGAGTTTCTCACATATTACCCCTACAGGATCAGTAGAAAATCACAGGTAGGTGAGTTTGATCAGGGTTGGGACTAAAATCTGCAGTGCTTCGGACCTCCACGGTAAGATTTGAGAAACCATGACAAATCTTTTTCATAGTGTCCTTTATATATCACTTATGGTTTGTTTTCTTTTTTTTTTATATTATTCATTTAAAACAAAGAAGTGATTTATTATAAAAGGTTAAAACTGTAGCCAACTGTAATTTAAAAAATAAAATGTAAGTGACTTACAAATAAAGAACATGTTGCTGGAAAGGAAAGGTTCACCTAAAAATGAATAATTCTATTTTTATTATTATTATGGCTATTTCAAGTTTGGTAGCCCTTATTTTGAAACTCCGTAAATTGCATATATCTGTGGTAGAACTAACCTATACACCTTTTTAACACAGATTGATGGTTTTTGCAACAAAAATATTTATTTTTAAAACTATAACTCAAATCAATCACTTTCGGTAACGGCTGTGTGCGCGCTTGAGAGAGTTGAGTTCTGGCTTCTTGGCTGAAACTCTGACTCCAAGTATGACATAAGCTGTGTTCGTTCTTATAGTGAAACATTCTTCTTTTCGTTTTTGACTTTTAACTTGTTACCAGTGTTTAGTATTGCCCCATCCTTGTTCTTCTATTCACTTCTGAGCTTACGCTACGAATGCTTCTCACATCCTGAGTCATGCATCATCAGCCAAGAAGCCAGAACTCGGCTCTCTCGCGAACACGTACACTGCCGTTACCGGAAGTCAGTGATTTGAGTATTCATGACCGACAGGCATCGGACTCGTGAGTGGTGAGATCCGCCACGCTCAGAGTGGTGAAGACAAGTGATTTATCTTTGGGTTGAAATTCTCCAGGTGACTAATGAGCTATTCCTCTTTCTACTTCTTCAGGTAATCATGCTAAGAGCTCAGGAAAACTGCAGGGAGTCAATAGACGTTTTCCGCCTGCTATATCTAGTCTTAAAAGCAGGAAGGGGAGAGCCCTCCCCCACAACTAATCTTTTCACTTCCTTCCTCCTGCAAAGTCTTGAAAGTGCAGTGACAGGCACAGAAAGAACACCTAGCACTCGCTCTTCAGACTTCAATACATCATGTTTCACAAAGACAAGTAGAGACACTGATGCAGGAGGAATTAGTCCTCCAGGAGGCTATAAATACCTTGACGCTTGCTTAAAGGATCGCAATGGCACACTCTATATGGGTGCCTTGCATTTTCCTTCCAATGCAATGATATCTAGTCTTTTCAGGCTTGACTGTAAGGCTAATGGTGGGGAGATATTTTTCTCTCGGAATTGGATCTTATTGTGGACTGAAGCGCTCACTCAAAATCTTATCTTGGCTGAAGCGCTGATTCATGCGTTTTGCTGACTGCACGGGTCAGGGACGTGCTGTCTGTCAACAATACTGTGCAGCCTTATGCCAAAGACTCAAATCAACCAGTTAACATTGTGAAGAAAGACCACATGATGAGCTTGCATTCAAAAAAAACAAAAAAAAAAACAGCTTCTATGCAAAGTAAAGCTGCTTCATATTCAAGGTCCCAAAATTCAAATTCATTCAGTAATATGACTTTCTCAAAGTAACTTTGTGCATATATTGTGCATATACATTTAATTGACTATTACTACAGAAATACTGCTAATTCAAATAAAATAAAAACGTAGCATTTATTTTAAAATATGCTATATTTAAAATAGATTGGTTTACTTATTTAGAAACATTTGTAGCATCCTTATATGGCATTAGAGTCAATTTGGAATTTACTGTAACAAAATATTTCTGTATATATTTGAAATATACATTAAATGTATTTAGAAATACAGTACAGAAAAGGTACTTGTCACGTCACAGGACTGCACTGATCCCAGTGCAGTCACATACTCACGTTCTCTATCACCTGAGTTTTAATCATCACCAGCTGTTTGCAATCAGACAGCGTTTTAAAAGCCAGCGTCTCCATTCTCTCTTCGGCTGTGATCAAGGTAACACCCATTTACCTACCTTCATGCCTTACCTGCTCATCTGTTACGAGAAGTTTGTTCAAGACTTATGTCTTCTGAGTTTCATTGTCTAAGGAGAAGTCTCACCTGGATTACGAGCGCTGGAGAACGCTGTTCGCTGTCTGACGTCACTCACCTGTTCACTTCACTGCACGGAGGTTTGAATGAGCACCACGCCATTACTAACCTGCATATCTCACCGTTTCTGTTGTGTGCAAGGAGATCGCTATCACAGCGCTACGAAAGACAGATTACCCGTTCACGGATGATCCCGGGACTTCCGCATTCTACGAGCGCTGTGGACAAGTTTCAAGTTAAGCTATTACTTACCATTATATCTCACCTCTCATACTCACCTGTTTCCACAGAAACCCAAGAGCACCACCGCGTCTCACAACGCCAGTTCTGTGGAAAGAAAGGAACATTAAGTGTCACATCTAAAGTCGCTTGGAATTTCACAACGGAAGGAATGCACTTACCTGGATGCCATCGAACAAAGTTCTTCTCATCGGAGTGATATTCAAAAACTTTATTGCTTATTCTCCACCTTCAATAAAACCTCATTCACTTACCTCGTTGGTCTTCGTCTCCTCCTTACAGAGCGTTACACCTTCGCTGGCTCCAATTATATTACTATAATATTCTGATTTTGCTTTAGAGAGAGCTTCTTTATAGTGGTACATATGATCACTCAACATACCTTTGTGTACCATAAGGCCAGATTTAGCATATAGGCGTCCCTTAGTTTTAAGTAGACGCAGATCAGGAGTAAACCATGGAGCAGAAACATTAAAAGAAGCAGTCCGAGTTTTAA
>JAUMHQ010000081.1:20398586-20411067 GCA_032361165.1 Enteromius paludinosus
CTTTAAGGGTGGAGGGAGACAGCCTTCGCTCCAGCCCTTGCTGCAAGAAGAGAAGCACAACTCTGATCGGGCATCTCCGGGGGTCCTCTTGCTGAGAGGAACACCACTCGACGAACAGGTTCCATTGCAATGCTTAGGCAGCTCTTGTAGAAGGTGCTCTCGCAAAAGAAATAGTGTCAACTACCGCTGTGGGTAGGTCACCTAGAACCTCCGCGTCCCATCCAGGGGCCAGACGTGGAGCTTCCACAAATCTGGGCGCAGGTGCAAAAGGGTGCCCCGTCTCTGAGTCAGCAGTCCTCAGAGGAATCGTCCAAGGAGGGGCTGTCACAAGGAGCATGAGCTTGGGGAACCAGGTCCTGGTGGGCTAATAGGGGGCTCCCAGCAGGACCTGATCCTTGTCCTCCCTAACCTTGCACAAAAACTGTGCTAGAAGGCTCACTGGGGGAAATGCATATTTGTGTAGTCCCTGCGGCCAGCTGTGCACCAGGGAGTCTCTGCCTAAGGTTCCCTCGGTCAGAGAGTAAAACAACTGGCAATGAGAGGTTTCTGGGTAGGCGAACAGGCCTACCTGAGTGCATGCAACTCCTACCTGTGTTCTTGCAGAAGTGAGGCTGGAAGTCCGTGAAGTCGTCCTCTCGGCGCTTGAACTGCTGCCTGTAATGAGATGAGAGATAGTGTGTAACAAAGTTCTTTTTATAGGTCTGTCCACAACACCTCGTCACCTCAGGGGACCCAGAGATAGAAAAATCTGCTCTTTTGTAGAGTGTTTGGGTTGAAAACAAAACAAAAGATTCTCCACCCGGCCCTCCTCCGGGGGAGGGAGTTGTGTGTTCACCATCTCCCGTAGAGCAGGCTCTCCCATCCCTGGGTCGTCCGTCCTAGGGCCTCTTGCATCTCCTCTTTCCACCGGGTTTTGCAGAGGCCTGGGTGGGCTGGGCAGGCGCCCGACTGCCAGCTCCTCGACGTGGCTGATGTGAAGGCTGCTGCGGTGGCTGCAGAGGAGTGGGGGCAGCAGTGGGGCGCCACGGCAGGATATGACAGATAGCCTCCGTCTGCTTCTTGGCGACGGAAAACTGCTGGGCAAAATTTTCCACCGCATTGCCGAAGAGGTCGGTCTGGGACACGGGAGCATTCAAGAACCGGTTCTTGTCCGCATCGACGAGGTGGAGGATTCCACTTAATCCCGACCCCCTGGTCCCCAACTCCGCGATGGTCATCTTACCGCAAGCGGAACATGACTCATCCACGAATGCTGCCCTAGCGTGCTTGTGGCCCATGCACGTCAGGCAGTGATCGTGACCATCCGCCAGCGCCAGGTAACGTCCGCACCCAAGAACGCACGGGTGGTAAGACATCCTTAAAAGTACGCTTCTTGAAAAAGACGTACCACCCATAAGCCTGTCTCTTTAGGCTTTGCTCTTTTGTGAAAGGCTGAAGCGCACAGGGAAAATGGTCGCTCGTATCACAAAAGCTGGTAGTGCAATGCAAATGTGTCCGACACTCGACTGGAACCACCGTCGCTGCAAATGCCGTGACACCAGCCTTCTCCATCAGGTAAGCAGAGTAAATGCTCAGGAACTGTTGCATGTAGCTCGGCTCCAAAGCGAAAAGCTAATGAATGCTTAATCCGCTGACCTACTTATACTCACGCTGCGATTAGGTGCAGCTGGATATTAATCAACATATGCCAATTTCATTAGCGTGTTTGTATACATGCAGAGTTGATTTGCCATCTCGAAGCGAGATTCCTATTCATTGGTGTATGTATGTATGTATGTACACGTGTATGTATGTACATGTGTGTGTGTGTGTGTGTGTATATATATGTATATGTGTATAAATATGTGTGTGTGTGTGTATATTATTATTATTATTATTATTATTATTATTATTATTATTATTATTATTATTATTATTATTATAGAAATGAGACTCTAAAGAGCAATCATTTGAGAATTGACAATTGCAGAAAAAAAAAATATAATTCCAAACAGTGGACAAAATGGACAAAAAACCTAACTTTTCTTCGTTTGGTTTGGTAATGTGTGACTGTTGACCGCACTTTTATGCAATCTGATTATGTTTAATGTTGAATATTTTTCATGATTTGCTTTGAGGCTTGTTCCTTGTTTTGTTTACAAAACAGTAATTTTTAATATGTTCCATTCTAATTAATGTATTTGAATGAATGTGTGTGTGTGTATGTGTATATATACACACATTAAATTAAATTAAATATGAATGATTGTGAAAATTCAGCATTTTATGATGAAATTCAGGATTAATGGAGAATTTTTAACACAAAGCTTCCTTCAAACAGTAACAAACCACAGTGTTTACACGGCACATTTGTGGTGTTTTAAATAAGTACTTCCATAATGGAAATAAAGATGAATGTTATTGTTGCAGCAACGTTGCAGGTAATATTACACAATTAGTCATAACTTTTCCTATGCCAGATTTTGTATAACTCTTTGTAAAAGTCTTTCTTTTCTTCCTTTCTTTCTTCCTTTCTTTCTTCCTTTCTTTCTTCATTCCTTCCTTCCTTCCTTATACCAAATAATCTCTTACCTATAACTTGGCACTCATTAGTTTAATGTGAATGAAATTGGCTTAGCAATTAAAAAAAAAAAAAGTTGACGACTTTATTAGAAAAGCATTGCTTGTTTTCAGCTAAAACGAATGATAACGTTACTCCAGGCGACTACTAAAGAAAACATCTGTAGTGACTCAGCCATTTTACTGTCTGTAAATTTACATTCAGATGCTTATCTGGCATGCCTGAAGTAATTTTCTAAAACTCCATGTGGCATTTATTGCTCTCATTAGGCCTTCAGAACAGAAACATGAGTAACATAATCACAATGGGGTATCAGGTTGTTGTGACAGGTGCTTTTTCATTGATGGACAGAGGCTGACTCAACTTGCATATGATGCTGCAAGACAATGACCTGCAGCACAAATGTGCAAGCCAACAGCTAAATAATTTGTTGTCATAGAAACAGAATGGTATTTCTGTACTAGTTTTTTTTTGTGTGTGTGTGTTATATAAATAAAATACCTGGACAAACAAAATATATTTATTTTTGGCCAGAAAACACAGGACAATGGTCATAAAAGGGTACACGGAGTCCTTGCACTCACTTCCCAGACCTGTTACCATAGAAATATAAATGCATGCATTACAACAGTGCATAGACATATATGAACTTTAAATGCAGACCTTGAGCGAAAAACTAATCACCTAACACTGATGACACAGCCGCCTTTAGAACAGGAAAAAAGGAACTTCTAAAACTGTTGTAAATGTTGAAATTGAGATGCATAAATTATTTTTGATTCAAATACAAGATGAAAACCTCAATCAAACAAAACATTGCATTATCGGAAGTAGGCAATTTCAAATTTATAAACCACATCTTGTTTCTATTTTTTCTGCCCCGTAATGGCCTAGTTACAGTTAATGCTCCAATCATCAAGAACCACCAAACCTTCAGTGGAGCTTCAGCTATTGTCCCTGCTCTTAAAAACCTCTTCCTCTTCTTCCTTTTTGATCCCCCTTGATCACCAAGCTGACGTTTTTGCCAAGCCAGCTTAAAGTTTGCAAAGAAACCTTCTCTTCTAGCTGCAGATTGCATTTTGATGTGTCTGCAGAGCTATTGTGACATCAGCACTCGCATCAAGTGTCACTTTTTACGGTCTGATTATTCAGAGATCACAGCTCTGAAATAAATGTGTGTTCTTATAAAACACCAGCTAATCTGATCACGTCGTATTTTGTTGTGTGATGTCTGAGCCATCTGCAGATGCTTCAGTTTGTATTTTTGCTGTGTGTCCTTGAACTCGCCCTTCCTGCTGATAATATGAAGAAGCCACAAGCATTTGGCGTGTAACGCTGTGGCTTTAATAGTCGAGCAGATGGAGTTGGGGTCTGAAATGCCATAGTTGTCCATTTATGCAGTAATCATTTAGGGACGCTACTCGACTGACCTTTTCCAAAGCATTTGGTTAAAGGTGGCACTGTGTTCTGTAATTTAAAGGCCGAAAAAAGAGCAACCCAAATCGAGACAAAAGAAGGCAAAGCACTGTGTAATAATAGAAGGTGCCCTCAATTACAAAAATATTGGCATTTGTAAAAATGTAGAAAACGGTCACGCTTTGGAGAATAAGTTGTGATAGGAATTTGAAAAATTCTGACTCCAGACATGTTTGTGAAGATTGTGTAAAGCTAAATGGATACTAGCAGAACCGCACTGTATAGAAATGTAAGAAATGACTCCTCAACATCCTCTGCAGTGAATGGGTGCTGTCAGTTAAGAAGTCCAGACTGCTGATATATTAACATCACAAAGATCCACACTGCAGTCCAATTAAAGTTTTGAGAAGTGAAAAGATGTGTGTTCATGAGAAACAGATCCATCATTAACTTTAAAAATTAGTATTTTGATGTAGGAGGACAATAATTCACCAGAGGAACTGTTATTTTGGATTATGGGGTCTATGGAGTTTCAGGAAGCATTGGTTTAAAGTTAAAATGTTTTAACGATTTTGTTTCGTACAAAAAAATGAGCTCAAGAACGTAACTGATGGACTGTTGAATTGAAATATTTTTGTCATCTCTTTGGACTCTCATTCTGACGGCACCCATTCACTGTAGAGCATCTATTGCCGAACAAGTGATGGAAAGCTAAATGAATGAATAAACTGTTTCTTTTGTAATCATTTGTGAAGTTCATTGATGAAACTTGTTTTACACCAATCACTTTGTCAGAATGCATCTCTTATTAATCTGAATCCTCAACAATTTTAAACTTTCTTCATGTCCATCAGCTCAGGTGGCAGTCACTCACACACCAAACAATTAACACTTCTTACGAGAAGTGTGTGAGAGATTCAATGCACATGCTGCCTTCAACTTCTCCGGGGAAGTTCCTAATTATTGGTTCGGAAGTTGTAAATATGATGTGATGTGCATTCATGTGATTTTAGTCACGCTTAGTCAAGTGAAGGCTTTGTGCAATTTATACCGTGTTTCTCTTTCACACTTCCTGACAAAAACAGGAAGCTTTCTGGAAAAACTGTAGCAAAACTAAGGAGTAAGGGTACTTTTTAGTAGTGTAATTCATGCTTTATTTGTGTGTTATCATCCCAACGTTGACACAGAGAGTTATAGGAATGTTGTTTCCTTGCGCAAACCTGTGGCCTCATACATGATGTATTGTATGTACTTTTTTTTTTTTTTTTTTTTTTTTTTTTTAATGGTTAATTTGATCCAAGTCATGATCCACAGAACGTTTCAGTTTTTTCAGCAATTTTTAATTAGGCAATTACAAAGATTCAATGTGTACTCCGTTCCTTCATTCATGACTTCAAAGGCAGCATCATAGTTGATTGCAATAGATCTCTACATCAACATGTTGCTAAGCAAACAACAATCTAATAAGCTATTAAACTGACAAGTAATTAATGATTTGTGTTTTTTTGTTTAATTAATTAAACTGAACTCCAGTATGTTTAGTGTAACTAAATGAAAATATGCTCTGCAATCTTCCTTTGTCTCATTCGCAAAAGATCAATGCCATTCTCTGATGACTATGATACCTGCAGATGAGGTCATTGTATAAAAAGTTATAATACAATTTTATAATATTGTGAACAATAATTATCCTTATTAATTTGTCAAAAATATTTACAAATCAGGGTCATGGATATATTTTCTTATTTATTTAGTATAAATGTTCTCATATTTTATAAATATATTGTTTGTTTATGTGCATGTTTGCCAATAACAAAGTTTCGGTAGGAGCGGTAATTCAAAATAATCGCAGCTGTTTCCAATTCCCTAATTAATCTCCTCCCACTAATCAGCCACCTGCCTATAAATAGGCCCGCTTCCTTCCTATCCGCATCACGCTCTTTTTGCAAATCCCTCCCCCTCCCCTGATCCTCCGTCACCTTCTTCCTTGTCCGGGGGGGCAGTCGGAGGCAGAGCCAAGCACCGAACCCTCGCCCTCGCTAGGGCTCGGTCCACTAGGGTTCGGGGCTCGCCGCTCCACCGGCTCGCTTCCTGGAAGGCACGCCAAATCTGCTCGTTCACATATCTGCCTTATCATTCATTAATGAGAGGGAGCGAACTCGTGAAATGCCATTCAAATTGCTTTCGACTCATTTTGCTTGTTTCGGTATTTCTTTTTTAGTTTTATTTTTTGCGTTTTTCTAAGTGTCAAATGAAGTTGCCTGCTGACTGGTGGGCCAAATTGTCCTTTCATTTTGAACCCCGATTATAATGAGCATATGATCTTCATGAGGTCAGTGTGTTCAGAAGTGATACAGCATCAGCCTGCAGGATTCTCCTCGGCACATTTCCTCTGTCTCATCAGTCACAAACAAACACACACCTGCATCTCCCACCCCTGGAGCACACATGCATTCTGTTTGCAGATTTCCACTGAGACCGGCACCACACAACACGGACAAAACCACCGCTGGGTTTCTAATTACACTGTTAATTGCAGTTCAAAGTGGGATGGATTTAAAGTAGTGTACTTTTGTTCTCAGCATTCCTCAGGAGAGACCATGAGCCTTCAGGTCCAGTTTTGGACCATTCAGTAAATGACTCTCTGTGAGAAGATCTCTATAAGTTACTATTGATATACTGTAAACTACTGTTTTTTTTTTTATTATTCTCTCTCGTGCTCAAGACAAGTTTTTGTTTACGTAATGTGTGTGTACTTTATTTATTTTCTGAATCTAAAATGTATATTTACATAATAAACCGTACTCATGCATATATCATGTAGACAAAAAAACCCCACAACATTTGTTTTAGATGAATAATCATTTAACCGCAATAATATTTAAAATATAATTTATTCCTATGATGCAAAGCTGAATTTTCAGCCTCAGTGACACAATGATCATTCTGAAGTCAATCTAATATGCTGATTTTCTTAAGAAACAATGCTGAAATCTGTTGTGTTGCTGAGATAAACCACAGTTGAAATTGTAAGGGTTAGTACAGTAGTTACATAAGGACACATTAAATATAGAAATATTTATAATGCTCCAAATACTTTTTAAATAAACATTGTTTTGATCTTTCCATTTCAGCCCGAAAAAGTAAGATAATGTAATGATCATTTTCACTGACTGAGTAGCAAATCAGCATATTGGAATTAATTCTGTCATGTGACACTGAAGACAGAAGTAAGGCTGAAAATCCATCTTTGATGAGCAGCAATAAAGTACTTTTGAATAGAACAGCAGAGTCCGGTTAGTTTAGTTGTGCTTCCTAAGATAAGTGTGATTGTTACTAGAGGTCAGGCGGATCACCAGCTGTCACTCAAATCACTCTCTCTCTCTCATTTAAAATGCATGACTTCCTTTTGCTTTTTCGAAAGCCTTTTTATGTCGTCTGAAGTTTGTCCGAGCTGATGGACCTCAAAGAGCTTTCCAACAATCCATTGAGATGCATTGGAAAAGCCATGGCAACATACACTAAAAGCTGACCTCCGCTGTCAAGGACCATTCACTGTCATATCAAATGAAAAAGAGATACACATCAGCAGAGGGACAGATGCAGGTTTATCTTCAGCTTCAGCCGAGCTGGGATGTGGAAACATATGGCGTTGGAGAAAAAGAAATCAGGAGGGCTCTAATGTGATTGTTTAAGGTACATTGAACAACTTGTGACAATTCTCACAGCTCATGTATTTATTCATTCGGTGCCTGTTCTTCACTTGGTGATAATTGTTTGAATTGGTGCAGAAATTTTTTATTGCTTTTGTGTACGTAGGGAGATTAATTCAGCCGGCGTTTCCTTATGTGTGAGTGGGTGTCTTATATCTCATATATATTCTTATTTTCAGTGTTTTCTTTTCTTTCATTCGGTTTGACTGCCTCTTAACTTGTTTTTGTGTGTCTTTTACCATTTGTCTCTCTCTCTCTTACACTCATAGATTGGTCAGTATGGTCAGTAAGACCAGTAAGAATGTCAATCAATGCTGATTCTGAAACTGTATTCTACATATTTACGCATATATGGGGTGGGCAGAACTGATACATGTTATTTATGTGTACAAATAAGTAAAAATAAGGAGAAGTTTAATCATAAAGAAGCTGCTGAAAATATGTTTTTAAATATTACACCAAAAGTTAAGTCTTAAATCTTTGCATATAAAAAAAAAACTTTTATTTACTAAAAAAAAATATAATTAAAATGAAAAAATAATTATAGTAATCTTTTAATATAAACATATATATATAAATAATAATAATAAAATAAATTACATTTTTAAATATATATATATATATATGCACAGATTCCAAATATTTACCATACCACTAAAAACTAAATGTATTTATTTCAATAATGTTCTTTTTTTTATTATTATGATATATATATAATATAAAATGTATGTATTTATTTATTGTATTGTTATCTTGTGATAATGACTGGATGTATACTCTCAACCAAAAGATCGGCTGCTTTTATTTTTCATACTTTTTTTTTAATTATCATTATAAATAACACTATTTTCATGCATTTGTAAAAGAAACAATTTCAGACTTTTCAAGCTTAACTGGCCCTAAATAGAAGTTTATGGAGAATAATTTCATCTATAATAATTTCGACATGAAAATTGCAGGGACAATTGCCAATTTAGCATTTGAACTCAATATTAATTTGTACTAATTATTGACGTTGTTGAATTATATGTTGAACAGCGATAGAGAGTGAGATAGATAGTAAAAAATGGTTGTGAAACCCTAAATTATGTTTTTAATGACAATAAATTATGATATGCATGTCTCATTGTGTTGCATCTATTGATCATTTCATGAGAAGAAGCATAAGCTGTGCACTGTCATTGATTGACTCTGATCTGCACTTAATTAAACCCCATTAGCAAACACACATGTGCCATCACACTCGGTATGAAGGTCACATGCTCACACACACAGACTGACATCTAGGAGAGCTATGTGCAGAATTCCGTTCTTCTCCTCGTGGAAAAGGAGGGTGGAGGAGAGACGACTGGTAATCAGGGAGGAGGACTGTAGAAGCGGAGAGGAGAGAGTCCTCCACGGCGCGTCGCGCACCTCGTCATTTGCAGGGCAATGTTGAGCACTCAGGGGTCTCGCTGGAGGACCCGTGTGATTGGGTTGATGAGAGGGTTTTGTTGCGCTGGAGCGGCAGCGTGCCACTGCCTGCTGTAAAAAAGATTATTATCCATAACTGCCTTCCCACACACACACACAAGTGTTCCAGTGTATGAAGGGACTCTGATTCAGAGATGCTGGGATAAAGAGTAGTGGTGCATAGTGCGTAGTGAACTGTCCCATTAAAACGTTCACAAACTGAGATACTGTTGTATTATTTATTAACATTTTTGCAATATTTAAATATTTTTATTTTATTTTTGTTTAAATTAGCAATTTGTGTGTGTTACTTTGTGCTATAGATTTACATTTTATGTTTTAAGTTTTTGTTACTGTAGCATATTTTTAAACTAAATTATTTCAAGAATTGTTGCCCTGTTGACTATTTTTATTTCATTTTATTTGATTTCAAGTTTAATGTTCTTATTTTTATTTTTTGTTAGTTTTAGTTTTTCAGTGGCCCATAATCAGAGTAGATTGCATATTTAATTTTATATTTAAATGGCATAAAAATAGTTATTTTGTACTTTGGTGTCAATTAATTAATTAATTTTATTTTAGGCTTCATATTCAGTATGGTTGCCCTAAACAGTTTTGGGTTGCAGTTCCCTAGAAACCATTCAAAAAAAAAAAAAAAAAAAATAGAAACCATTCCAAAAAATTTAAGTGCCATTAACATTTTTGTTGCTAAAAGTTTTAGTGTCAATATAGGTATTTAAGGCATTTAATAATTTTGCATCTTTGTAAACAAACAAAAAGCGCCAATTTTGGAAACATAGCATGCAAACAAACCCCACAAATAATCATTAAAAGCTTTAAAAGGTTAAATCATTTACCAGCCCTGTTTGTGTCATGTTTGCATAAAATTTCTATATACCAAACCTCATTTCATTAAACACGGTTGCTTTCTTTTTCCTATTGTGTGAAACTCTTTATTTGTACCTGAAACCCCTACGGATTCCTCACCTGCTTTCATTGTAAATGCATTGCTGTGTTCATTTTAACAAAATAATTTCTACGAAACTGGCAGGGACAAGGGCAAAAAACCTTATGCTTTAAACTTGAAATATTATTTTAAATGCTAGCTACAGTTTGTGCCGATGAAAGTGCGTGGGAGGACATATACAGGTGACGGAGTCTATTTCTTCATGTTTCATTTGCACACTGTGCCATTCGTTCCTTGTGTAAGACGCAAATGCATTGTGTGCAGGTCTGAATATTCCACCTTTTTATTTAGCAGGTCAAGGTGAGGTCAGTTGCGATTGTCAAATCAACTCACAGGAAAGTGTCTTTTTCACATCCAGTAGCTTGCAAACACAGCATAAAGGAAGATATGAGGAAAATAAACAGGAGGGGAGAGTTGGGGAGGGCCGACTCATAGAATTGTGATTGTCATGCTGTGATTAATTTAGTTTGCTGTAATAGAAATCATTCACAGGTCTGAAGTTGTCTATTATTTCTTAAGGGAGTTCTTTCGGGAAACTATGGAAGCGTGAAAAATACCGGCGGTCTGTCTCTGCTCAGGTAATAACGAGCGGCGGACGATGGACTCTTTCGCTCCGCCCTCGATTCAAGGCCACTGAGAGCAGAAACGCAAGAAAAACTTGCAAAGGAAGGTGAGAAGAGGACAGGATGAGGGGGTGTCGCTGAATGAATACATTAATTATCGTGCGCACAAGGGAGTGATTAAAAATGGTTTGGGGAGTAAAAAAATGCAAATGAAAGGAATGAAACCTGTGATTTTCTCTTTCATGTGAGGAAAGAGCTGCTTTAAAATGAAATTGCTGCAGCAGGAGGGACTCCCTCAACCTTTGCCTTCAGACAAACAGCTGGGGACCGCTAAATGTGTCTGTTTTCTTTGCTAGGTGACTTGAGCTGACGTCAGAAACTGAGACATAAAGAACTGTGGGTCAAGTTAACCCGGTTAACTAATGCAGTACTTGTAAATGCCTGTGTGCCTTGCAAATACAGGAAACTGTTCATGATTGGATGGAGACAGGAAACTGTCTCCATACAGATACTGATCATAATATAATACAATAAAACTATTTATTTATGTTTTATGTTAATTCTTAATAAAAATAGCAAAACAAGAATGAAAAAGGAATGCAGAAGTACTTATATAGTACCAATATAGTACCTTCAAACCTCTTTAAATTATTAAGGTTCTATTACTTTATACAGTATATGCTGTATTATTTGATTGTGTATGCATAGCCAATTTACAATGGAATGATAGATTTCTGTTCGGTTCTGTACCATTTTAATTGGATTGTCATTTGCAGTGTTCTATTAGTTGAAATTCATTCTGTCATAAAAGACATTAATACAAGTGCCTAATGTCCTTTTTTTTCTCTCAGATCAAAGTCTATACGTTTTTGATTCATCTCCTACAGAGAAAACTAAATGTTCCAATTGTGCTCTGTATTGTTATCGTATTTATGTAATTTTTAAAACTATATACAGTATATGCACATAACTAAAATACACACAAATTATATGTGTGTGCATTACTTTTTTTCTTTTCTTTTTTTAATGGTTTGCTCTGTAAAATCATCTGATCAAGGCTGAATGAGAGAAATTGTTGATATGGGAACAGCATGATGTGCATTTTTAAGCTGACACACAGCCTCCTCTCTGCCAATCCTCATCTTTCTCTGGGGCTTATGAATTCCAAAACCACCCTCAGCATCAACCCATCTCTCTTTCGCTCAGTCCCTTTCTTTCTCTCAGGCACACACCTTATCCCTCACTCATCACCAACTATCGCCTCCGCCCCATCTGACTTCTTTTACAGAGAGGAACTAATCTCTAATCAGCTTAAATGTGTTTTTGCATCAAAATATTTAATCAGCGATTTTGAAAAGGTGAGTTTGAGGCACAGTGAGCAAGATAAGGCTAAGAATATCAGTTTAAGCTCGGACCCGAGACTGTTTTTCCTCTTCGATGTCTTTCCAAAAGAAATCTTTTAGCTGAGTGGGAGTCAATGACAAGATGCATTTTATGTAATTGCTGTACCACTTTTATTTTCACTGTACATTTACTTCAAGTCTGGTCAGTTTTCAGTGTTTCTGAAGCCTCATAAACTCACCAAAGCTGCATTTGTTTAATCAAAATTACAGTAAAAACATAAATAATGAACGTTGACTCCAAATATTTAAAGGTGCCATAGAATGCATTGAGAATATTTGAAATTTTTCTCTGATATGTACATAGATGGTATGTAGCTTAAGTAAGGGGATAAAATGGCCAGAAACGGTTTTACAGGTCCATTTACAACCCTAGAATTTGACCCTAGAATGAAACAGTCTGTTTTTGC
>JAUMHQ010000081.1:20440817-20451143 GCA_032361165.1 Enteromius paludinosus
TAGGAAAAAGATCTGCCACCTGCAGTAGATTTTGATATTCTAGGTATTATCAAATGGCCAGAGTTTTGAGAACGCAGTGGACGTGGAGGACTATAATGTGATAAGAGCTCGCTCAAGTACTGAGAAGCTAAGCCATTCAGGGCTTTATTAGTAATTAACAAGATTTAAAAATCTATACGATGTTTGATAGGGAGTCAGTACAGTGTTGACAGAACCGGGCTAATATGCTCATACTTCCTTGTTCTAGTAAGGACTCTAGCTACTGCATTTTGAACCAGCTGTAGTCTATTTATCAAGCGTGCAGATCAACCACCCTTTAAAGCATAACAGTCTAACCTCGAAGTCATAAATGATGGAATTAACATTTCTGCATTTGAGGTTGAGGGCATAGGTCACAAATACCATCATGGTGAGATTCATTAAACTGAAATATAAAATAAAAATTAATTGAACAGCATTACATGTAGCATACAACCCTATAACTAATAAAAAAAACTTAGAAAAAACTGTGATTTTACAGAAAAAAAACCAAAAAAAAATGAAATTCAAACAAAATTTAAATGCAATGCAGGGAATTCTGGGAATGTATATTTACGTTTTTTTCTCTATAAATCTTTACATATTTACAGTTAACCATTCAACAGCTTTTTACTTTAACATTTTATTTTATTGATAATATAAACACAGATCACAGTATATAGTATACCACATTGCAGTGGGCGAATGTGCATGCAAATTGGATGCACTGGATTTGTGCAAATAATGCTTTTCTGTACTGAACCCAGTATAAATGAATTAAAAAAAATTGGTGCACTTCATTATTTAAGATGGTGCACAGATTTGGATGCAGTGCATTTTGGGATTTTCGCATTTGAATACATGTGATGTTGGGCCAGTATTGTTTTGCGACAAATTTCACAGCCAAAGTGCGCCTATGACAAGGTTTGGACAAGAGTTTGCAAGTCCACTGGATCTTAAATGATATCTCATAAACAGCTCAAATAGAACGTAAAAGTATTATTGTCCATACATTCCATGGCGGATTAGGCTCATGTGTTGCTGTAATCAATGTTTAACGAGTTTAGAAATGATAGTCTGGGACAGTGTTGTCACACCCAGCTGGAGCTGCCAGCCAGAGACTGTTTATTGCAGCTCCAGCTCTCCACGAACTCTGTGTTTTGTGTCTGTTTTCATACCTGGACTTCTCATTCCCCATAATGCACCTCTCCTCACAGCTGTTGCTAGTTAGGTTCATCATTCAATTAGAACCACCTGTATAAATACTAGTCTTACCTTTGTAAGCGTTTTCCCCTGTCTTTACCCATTTGTATTCTTTGTATTTTGATTCCCCGTTGCTGACTTTTGCCTGTTTATCGACCACGATTCTGCCTCACCTGCATTGCTCTGTTCGCCGTTGTTTTGACCATCGCCTGTTTACTCTGCCCTGTCTACTTACTATTAAATACCCTTGCACATGGATTCGACTGTTCCCGTCTTCATTCATGACAAGTGTTTTATGTCTCTTTTCGAGACCTGTTGCTTATCTTCAAGAAGTGTTTGGGAACTCCAGACAATCCCATAAAGCATCGCAAGGGAAACTATAAATATGTCATGCATTACTGCAAAGTATAAATAAAGTAGTAGCTATGAGTTTATAAAGTAGTTCAGTGTAATTAGAAATGTAATATTTAACACAGTATGTGCAATCTAATGTAAATGAGAATAGGATTATTTTAAATTTAATTGAAAATGTTGGTAGACGCTCACATGCAGAGCACTAATTATGTTTTTCACTTCTGTTATCCTGGAAATTTAACTGCGTAAATGCAACTTTATTGGTTTAAATAAAAACCAAAGGTAAGAGTAAAAGCATTTCATAATTATGAAAAAGGATTTTTTTTTTTTCTAACAAATGTTGTTGTTTTGAACTTTCTATTCATCAAATAATCCTTTTTGATTTATTTATTACATTTTCACAAGAGCAAAAACAAACAAAAGGGAAGTTAGAAGAAATTAGATTAAAAGCAAACAAATAAAAATAAATGAATAACAACTACTACTTCTACTACAAATAATAAAAATAAGAATACAAAAATATCACCTAAATACTGTGGGAAAGCCCCTCTGCAGCAACCTTCCTGGACGTGGCAAGTGTCTGTGATGTAAAAGAAAAAAAGAGGATGGTTTGCACAGGGTGGTGTTTATTTACAGTGAGGCGTGCAGTAGGAGATCCACAGGTGTGCAATGTTTGCAAAGTGCCAAAAAAAAAAAACAGTAAATAGACAATTAAAACTCCACCAGCAAAAATGTCACAAAATATACAATATTGTAATGATCTGCTGGAAGTGCCTGTCGAAACTTGAGCATAGCACTTCTCTCTTGTATGTTGTTTTTTTTCCACTCATTGTATGTTCTGTCACCTGCGCTCCTTGTCTCCACCCACCTCATGTGTTGCCCCAGCAAATGATATGTTCTCCGCCCCTTTCTCGTCATTAACCCCTGTATTTATACCCCTGAATTCCCAGTGTTCCCCGCTCATCATCATGTGTGTTTCGTGCCACCTTTGTAAGCGTCTTCCCGTGTGTATTCGTGTTCTTTGTGTTTGTTGGATTTACCATTGACGACCCAAGCTATCTCTGGATTACTCTCTCGTCTTTGCCTCCTCTGATCCTGATTGCCGTTGTTTGACTCCGCCTGTATTTGACTACGAACTGTAAATAAAGCTTGCATATGATTCCGCATGTCTTCCCATCTCTGAACCGTGACATAGCGATGAGCCGTCCAGGGATCAGCAGCTTTACCAGCCAGTTCGCTGCAAGAGGGGATTCCCCATCTCGGCATTTCCCTGCGCCCTCACAGCGGCAGCACCACGGACATAATCCTCGGATGCCCGGTACTCGCCTCGCTATCTGGCGGAGCGCGCCACCGCGTTCGTTACGTTCCGCCAGCCCACAAGAGGCGTTTATTCCGATCGCGAGACACCGAGCAAGAGAACGGCCGATCGCGAGACGCCGAGCAAGATGGCAGCCAATCGCGAGATGCCGCGCAAAATGGCCGCTGCTCCTGGATCCAAGCACAAGAGACCCAGTCTGTGATCCGGACCCCTGGTGGCGGGTGAGCTGTCAGAAATCCTCTCGGTTCCCAGTCCGCATCTGTCAGGTCCTAGCCCCGAATCATGGTCCGAGAAACCGTGTTATGTCCTGTCGGTCCCGGTTCCACAGCTAGGAGAGCTGTCACAGATCCTCGCGGTACCCGGTCCACATCTGTCGGGCCCTAGCCCCGAATCACGGTCTGAGGAACCGTGTTATGTCCGGAGGATCTATCAGTGGCTGCACGACCCCTGGTAAAGTTGACCACGGTCATGGATTTCCCAGGGGTTCCGCTGATGGCTGCACGGACTCCGTGTCGGGCCGGTCAGACCACTAACCTGCAGTGTAAAAAGATCTGTGACGCGACTACTTTGGAAATCGTGCAGTCTGAACTCGGCATAATACATACCCTTACTCAACTCATAGGTTGAGAGCAGTGTCCAAGAAAAACTATATGCAACAGTTCAAACAAGTTCAAAAAGTAAAAACTTTTAAAAAGTAAAAAGTATACATTAATTAGTCCAGATAGTTGAGGGGAGTAATATGAATGGTTAGGAGAAAAAGTAGGGATAAAAACATAAAATAAAATAATCGAATAATTCTAAAAGAAATGTATATACGTTCATGCAAAAATATTCATTATCAGAACTGTTTTCAACATTGATAATAATCAGAAATATTTCTTAAATATTATGTTAAGCTGAAGGCGCCAAAACTTCAGCTATTTGTCACAGGAATGAATACAATTTAGCAATAGCAATCAAATAGAAAATCGTTATTTTAAATTTTAATATTATTTCACAATTATACTGTTTCTTACTGTATTTTCGATCAAACAAATGCAGCTTTGGTGATTTTTTATTTATTTTTTTCTCCAAAAACATTTTACCGTCACCAAACTGCAGAACAGTTATTTATGTAGATTAAATTTGTTGAAGTTTTAATGCAACGATTTATACTCCGTAAAGTTAATCCACTATAACAAAAAATAATAATAAAGATAAGTTCGCCATCAGTATGTATCTTTCCGGCTTTTCTCCCGCCATGTGTGTCAACATTAATTGACTATGCTAAATAGCTGCACAGTTCCAGGTGCTCAGCCTCGGTGTGTTTGCTGAAGCGAGCTCTGATCTGACACTCCTGCATGGGGAAATTATCCAGGCTGGTTATGACACACTCTGCTGAGCCAGGGTCATCTGGAAGCTCATGAAATAACCTCGACCACCTCCAAGACTTTCAGCATATGGCCCGTTTGACCCTCAAGGGCACAGAGACTCAGAAGCCTCAATATGTTCAAGGATCTGCTGTCGAAAGAGAACTGACTTGTGAATTTTAGATCCCTCAGCTCATTTGTTAAGCTTGTCACTCAAAGTGAGTAGCGTTTGGGCTTAAAGAGGCTCATAAAGCAGAGCAGCTTCATAATTCCTTGGCTTTTGAAACAACGGGGAAGGTACAGTATGTAAGTGTTTGGACTGTTTTTAGAAAAACAGTTTTCTGTTCCAGCATTCTGATTGATCGATAATGCATTCCGAAAACAAAAAGTAAGTTGTTAAAGACTACTGGAGTGTGTTTTACTGACAATTTATAATGGCAAAAACCATTATCTTTTGACAAATCACGTTGTGACAAATTTGAATATAATCTGTGATTTGAGAGCTATAAACCACTTTTTAAACTTTTTTTTTTTAATGAATGACCTACTTTTTATTCAGCAAAGATGCATTTAATTGATCAAAAGTGTTAGTAAAAGACATTTAGAATTACCCAAAAGATTTTTATTTCAAATGAATGTACAGTACAAATTTCAAAACAACTGTCACGAGCAGCAAGTGAGGAGACGTTCGGGTTCATACGCAAACTGTTTATTTAAAAACACAGAGCTGAAAAAGACAGGCGTACAGGGTCATTACTGGCAATGGTGAGCATCAGAGGCGAGGCAAGAGAGTAGTCAGAGTCCGTGCAAGAGTTGGCAACAATAAATACAGTCCTTGGGGCGAGACAAAGGCGTAATCCGGGGAAAGCAGGAGTCGGCAACGATAAATCCAAACAGACACTTAGAAACACGAGAACACGGATGGAAAAACTAACAGGTTGACAGTTCTAATGGACCGTGGCAACATACAAACACTTCCAGGCTTTATACACATGAAACTAGGTCAAATGGGTGGAGCCGACACTGAAACACCATGACAACAGATAAGCGGGGGCGGAGACATGAGTTTGTGGGAAAACAAGTGCGCTGGGTGCTGGAGTGCCATCCCCTGAGCTGGGCTGGCACATCTAGCTGATCGTTACAACAACCACATTCATCTGAAATATTATTTATATATATATTTTATTTCTGAAGCATCATGTGACACTGAAGACTGGAGTAAAATTTAGCTTTGATCACATAAATAAATTACATTTTATAATATATTCAAACCAAAAACAGTTATTTTAAACTGTAAAAACATTTAATTATTTTTTAAATCAAATTAATAAATAAAATAGCAAACTTGAAAGATAAAGAGTAGAGTAGATATTTATTTTTCATTTTACCTTCAATTTCAACTCTATTTGTGTTTCGCTGAAGAAAGAAAATATAGATTTTGAACCATAGGAGGCTGAGTAAATGAAGTCAGAATGATCCATTTTGGATGAATGATTCCTTCACAGTTTAAGATCCAATACCTGCACTAGAAGTTTTTTTTTTTTTTTTTTTTTTTTGTCTGTGATAAGATTAAGGTTGAAGGTTTTTGCAAAGCACAGGGCAAGAGTGGTTAAAGATGTATTAAGGCGTCAGAAAGATACTTGAAACCTTGTGATGTGCAGAAAGTTTGACATTTATGTTCACAGGAAGAAACTGGTGGGAGCAAACTACTGTGCTGGTGATGTGCTATTTTGCACTGATAAAAATATATGCTTTATTTTCATACCAAGCATATAATTATAAACTCTTCCAGCTTGGTCCTTAATGAATAAGGGAGGAAGGGTGAAAAGCTCAGAGAGAAAAATCAAAAGCTTTCCACGCAAAACTCTATGGCCCAGAGCTGCCCACACACACACACACACAGGCATTTCCATCTCTTCGCCCATAGCATCACACCCTTTACTCATCCACCCAGATCCAGCTGCCTCAGCCAATCACAAAGCAGCACTGTGACCCGCCGTTGCCCTCATTCTGCCCACAGCCAATGATCTCATCCCCCTTGGTGGATCCCGCCCACTTCTGGTGCCTCTGCTGCGTTTGCCCGAGGTCACTGGGATTTCTAGCAATTATCGCTCTTTCTTTTTGCCATTCTGCATTTCATTCAAGCTTTTTTTAGCACAGCGTGTTCCGATGGGGGTGAGAGGATGTTCTCGGGGTGCTTGTTCCGGCAGTTTGTTCAGATGAATGCTGAAAAAAAAAACTAGCCAAAGTCCCACATACAAGCAGGTCTGTTCCATGTTCTAGCAACCCTGACTCTAGTCATGCAAGCACAGGTCCTGTCTGCTTGAATGGGGAAAGTCTAAAACCTCCAAAACTGTTTAGACTGTATTTCAAAAATAACAGTACTTAGAGGCCAATACCTCTACGAGGCTTTTAATTCATTTTATTTTAGATTTCTATTTATTTACATATTTATATTCTTGTAGCATTTTGGAATCTTGACAACCCTTCATTTCCTTTTTATTTATTTATTTTTTCTTAGGTTTTATACTTCTCTAAACGTCTTGACCTCAATGTTGTCCTCCCAAACATCTTTCCTCCTTGTTCTCCCTCACGGTGCAGGTTTGCAGGGACCCAGGGAGATGGTTTATTGTCTTATTGGGGTGCTGAGCATTCTGCGCTGTGCCTTTTCCTGTTGGATGGAGCCCTGCAGGGAAATCAGAAAGGAATCAGTCTAATCCAATGAGCCTGCTGTATCTCTCAACACCTTGTGCCAATGAACAGAGTGAACACACACACACACACACACACACACACAGAATCACACTTTATAGCAATGCTCCGTCAATCCCTCTGTGTCCCTCAGCTACTCTATCTTTCTCCGTCTCCTTGATTCTCTCACAGTACACCTGTTTATTCTCTAACCATCTTCACTCTTTTTCCCTTTTCCTCAGGCTAAACTCAAACACGATTGCAAGAGACGAAAACAAACCAGCGTCTGAGTGCTGTATGGTGCTCTCAAAGTGGACTGGTTGTCTTGTGGCCTTCAACTGTCTGCAGTTGTCCTTTATGTCATTTGAGGTTTTAATAAAGAAATCAGCCCATACACCAAATGCAGACTCTGAGGGGGAAAAAAAACCTATATATAAAATATTTTTATAAATGAATTCCTTCCAAATTCATTGAGTTTGTTTGAACTGAAGCTTCAGCACATATAAACTTTGACACCTTCTAGTGTAAGCGGTAACACTTTATCATAACTACACACTATAAACGATTAGTTAAGCACTAGTAAGCATTTATTTCATCCTTTATAGCTCATTGTTCCAACATTATTATGCGTTAGTAAAGAGTTTACAAGTGCATCTACTGTATAAATGCCTTGTTCTTGAGTATAAATATAATGTTTAATAATTGTATTTTCATACTTTATTAATGATCAGTTTATCTTTTTTTTAATTATTACGCTATTTACAAACCAGTTATGTAGGGGTTGTCAGTGTTTAATAAGACCATTTAGAAAGTGAAAAAAAAAGTGTACAGTATTATATTTTTTTTTGCATCTTGAAATAAATAGTTCTGTATCCCTCTATGTTGTTTTTTTTTTTTGTTTTTTTTATGTTAGGAAGATAACCGGCCCTTTAAATCTCTTTTGTACAGTTAGATATGCTTTAAACCAAGAACAAGGCATTTATAACTGTATTTATAAACTGCTTACTAATGACTATAAATGTTGGAACAATGCTTTATAAAGGATGAACTGACTATTTATTAATGCTTAACTAATAATTCATAGCGTGTAGTTATTATAAAGTGTTACCATGTAAGCTCATGCTTAGGAAACACTGAAGGTTCATTCATTTCAATCACAGATGACAGTAAGCACCCATTGGCATGAATTCCCCTGAGCATTGGACCTAATCCCTTCCTGACAAGGAATCATGTATAATGGATGACAGTTGGATGATAACCTGTCAATCAAATATATATATAGAGGGCGGAGCTAGGAGGCAGACGGAAGAGCACTTTAGCTGATGTGTGCCATTGGTGGGTGGCTTATTACTAATAGCATTTATTCATTGACAAGCTGAAAGCCTTAAACGTTTATTTCACTCATTATTTAATCACAACTTTCCAGTTTAAATCATCACCGTTAAGAAAAGAACTCTATTAAAGTTGTTCTAAACTAACAGAGAACATTCAGGGAACACTGCTTCTTAAAAGCTATATAAATTATAGGAAGAAACATTCTCAGAGTAACTCTTATGGAATGTTCTTATAACTTCATGATATATATTCTTATAGACGGTTTCATCGGGTGCAAGCACCTAGACTTCAGCTAACTTCCAGTCCATGTTTGTTTGTTGTTCTGGTTAGTGCCGCATAGCCACATACGCAGCTAATGATGAGTAATGAAGTTGGTCTCAGATTTTAGTGCTGTGTTTCCCATACATGTTTATTTGCTGCAACCCGCCACAATATCAAAACTGACCGAATGCCCAAAAGGCTTTGTTGAACAAACATGAGCACCTAATCTTAATTCACGTTTAAAAATCAAACTGAGGTGTGGGTGTTTTAATATCACTGTATTTCTGAAGGAAGACTGTCTTTAGAAAATGTCATATTAATTTTATCTTGCATATAAGGCAGCGTTTGTAACCTCTTGTTTCTCCTGCTCAAAGCTCCTCCTGCTGGCCGAGAATGAATTTGCATTTTCAATAAATCCGTCTGATTTATCTTGCTTGTTATAATCTCCTTCAGAAGGTTTTAGCTGTTGTTATTGATTCTATTTGGAATCCAGAAGTTAAGTCAGAGCCACAAAAGCACGCATGGGCAGTAACGTGTGTTTATGTTGTTGTCATTGAAATCGTCTGTTTCGTAGAGAGAAAATGTTCTTAGAACAATATTTTTGGTACATCCTTATGATGTCATTTGTACCTGATTGTATCCTTATTCTACTTATGTTGAACACTGAACATTTTAATGTTCTTATATTAATATTAATAAACATAATTGTTACATTATTGCATTTGTATGAAACATTTTTGTAACCTTTACATAATGTTCTAATCATGGCGAGGAATAAAACCATGTTCATTATCAGCATGGATTTGCCCAGCTCGTCAGTGAACAACAGCCGTGTGTAGTATATACGGCTCAATGTGAAATCATGCACCTGATTGCTTTTATCGCTGATTACAGCACCGTGTTTACTGACAAAACGCACATTATAGATTGGCCGATCACGATCGGGACATCCCTAGTTATTATAGTTAACTATGCGAAGTGATATGGAACTGTAAAGCGGTCAAGAGAGCTGCCTGGAACTACGTTCGCTGTAATTGCACACCTCAGAACGTTCGTCAGCCAATCAGATTCAAGCATTCAACGGCCCCGTAGTATAAGTTTGCATGTTATTTACTGTGTGCCTTTTTGTGATGTAAGATCCAACCAATTCTCTTTATGTTTAGATGCTTTTGGTTCATCAATTCAAACATAATTGCTTTTTTATAAGAAGTTTTTGGTGGAAGTTGGTGGTAGTACTTCCTAATAGAGATGTATTGGGGGCAGAAAAAGATGTGTTTGTTGATTATTTTCTCTAAATTGAAAAATTGTAGTGGTTTCTAAACAGGAAGAAAAAATTTAGTAAATCTAATAACCGTGTTGTTTAAGTAGTAATTATTACATTAAATAATACATTCAGGGGTAGCCTATCTCATTTGTTTTTATTCAAAACTGTAGCATTTTTCTAAAAAAAATCCCATATTTGTTTATCAGGGAAAAAAGCTATCTTCAATGACAGTGCGGTAATCACAGTAATGAGGAGGCAGTACCTGTGGTTATATTCCTCAGATAACAAAAACATATTTTTCATTATGAAGAACTTTAGTAGATTTTCATAAGGGAAAGTACAAAGTAGAATCAAGGACTTTAAAGGCTGGACCTCCATGAATTATGGACCAAGCTTTCAGTTTTCCTCCTGTGTTTTATTGTAATGATCTTTGATCATAGGGAAAAAAACCTGACCTTGCTATCTATCTATCTATCTATCTATCTATCTATCTATCTATCTATCTATCTATCTATCTATCTATCTATCTATCT
>JAUMHQ010000081.1:20464563-20480377 GCA_032361165.1 Enteromius paludinosus
GACCATGTGATATTTCAGTTTTTCTTTTTTAATAAATCTGCAAAAATGTCAACAATTCTGTGTTTTTCTGTCAATGTGGGATGCTGTGTGTAGATTAATGAGGAAAAAAAATGAACTTAAATGATTTTAGCAAATGGCTGCTATATAACGAAGAGTCAAAAAATTTAAGGGGGTCTGAATACTTTCCGTACCCACTGTGTATATATATACAATTCTTAAGATTACTGTTTTGGCTGTGTTTTTGACTAAATAAATGCAGCTTGAGCAGAAGAAAAAAAAAAGGTTATATGTAGAAAATGTGATTGGTGCTTTCCAGCTTGATCCTACCTTGGTTGCCATGTGGTTGCTAAGGCACTTTGAGTGTTTTCACTCGTTGCTGTGCATTTGTTAGTGTGTTTTGCGCTGAAGGTTAATACTTGGGGTTAGGGATACCCAACATATGAGCGAAAGCAAAATTGATCAGACTGTGCTACAGTAGGTGAGTTTATACTACCAGTGTATCTGAATGGAATGCAGTTATTGCTGTGGTGGAAAGAAGTTTATTGTGGATGAGGGCATTTACTATGTTCTAGTAATCCTGGTGGTCTTTCTTGTCTCTTTGGCACAAGTACGGCATGCTCATAGTTGTATCACAGACTGTGCCTGGGCTTTCTGCCACAGTGAAACATCCTCCCAGTGTTATTTTGGGTGCTGTTTGTCCATGGATTCATGTGCATCTGTGACCTAATACTGTTCATCACAGAGAGCTGAAGCACAACATGACACCTGCTTCAAATCGACAGACCTATTGACTCCGTTGACCATGACTGTACTTACTGTAATTGGGTGAAAAGTTACAAAATGCTCTAGTGTCACCAGTTCTTTGAAAATAAAGAGTACGTTGACAAACTGACTCTGGTCCTTTAGAGATCCAACGTACATAGAGGAATAAGCGTTCCCCTTTCATGAAAGTGCAATATCTTTAAATAACCTTTACAATGTCAACTCACTTTGCTGTCACTGTGAGTAATGGTTGCTGCATTTAGGCTGGACATGTCAAGTACTTTAGTGATGGAAGATGAGTTTGTATGTAATTGGCATTGCCATATTTTTGTTTTTTTTGTAGGACGGAGAGATTCCAGGGTGGCTAATGAACCTTGACAG
The DNA here is from genome assembly GCA_032361165.1 of Enteromius paludinosus. NCBI lineage: Eukaryota > Metazoa > Chordata > Actinopteri > Cypriniformes > Cyprinidae > Enteromius > Enteromius paludinosus. The sequence continues at coordinate 20,465,707 of JAUMHQ010000081.1, forward strand.
AAGCACACAAGAGAAATGTAGTTTCAGGCCAAAGGACACCTTGAACATTTATTATTTAATGGTGTAAAGACATTTCAGTGTAAAAACACATTACGCCTGCTTCTATGATGCATTGGCAGGAAATAAATAAATATATACAGTGGTGGCCAAAATATTTGCAACCCGGTAAAAAAAAAAGGTTTTAAGCCATTATTTCTATCTTTTGCTGTAGTGTCTTAGTAGAAAATATCAGTTTACATACAAGCATTCATTTTGCCATTAAATGTAATAATTCAGTGAGATTTTTGTCTGACAACAGCCAGTGCTCAACACAGAGATCTGGTCTCGTCAACGTCTAGCCTGTCTGGAATGATCTGAGACAGACTAAATCCAGAAAAACTGTGGCAATGTCTCCAAGGTGCTTCAAGATACCTTCTTAATCATATGAGAACATAATATTTTCGTGGGTTTCTCTGAGACTATTCCCCAGTTTCACAGACAAGGCTTAAAGGTAGTCCCAGACTAAATTGCATGTTTGAGCTGTCTCAGATGAAAAACAATCTTGCTCTGACATATCTTAAAACATGTCAGTGTCATTGTTCTGTGTTAAGATGCACACCTGTAATATTTTCTTATAAGGGGTTTTTGTAAAAGTTGATCAAGTATCCTAATTTAACTAATGCCTAGTCCTGGCTTAAGCTAAGCCCCGTTTGTGAAACTGGGCCTATATGTCACAGTTTTAAGTCTGGATGTCCTGTACAGAGCACATTCAGGGCTTTTCATAGATACTAAATGATTGAGTGTTTCACCATCATCGCTCCCTCTCCTTGGTCTTAAAAAATGTCTGATATTAATTTAGTGACACTCTTATGGAAATATGATAATATTTTGTAATTATCATTTAAGTCTGCCTAATTTTTTAACTGTGTGTCATAAATCAACATCTCAGGAAAATGTTATTCGGTTTTTAAACCAAAATATGACTTTCTGTTGCGATACAGGGCTGCGTTCTCCGAAACCACCTTAACGCCACGTCGTTCTTAAGTTGTTCCTTAAGACGTACCTTATCTTTAGCGCCTGTTTTCCGAAACCTTCTTAGTTAAGGTTCTACATTGAATTACTCCCTCGGCGAGGCCCCCTCTTAGCCGCTTTTGTAATTTTAAAATGACACAAATAAAATCAGAAAAGCATTTATTTTGAATAAAAATGAAAGAAATAATAAAAAAGTTGAAAATAATGCATTGGGAAGGGTTATGATATATAGTATATTTAAATGAGCCCAGATAAATGCAGTTCGTACTATTTCTAAAACGCTTCTTTATAAAGAACATGGTTTTCTTAGTACTTTTCCTATACCGCTGTGAAGGAAAGAGCGCACAATCGATCATCAAGGCATTGATATCAATGAACAGCACCTGCTAAGGTTGCATTTAAGAAGGTTTACCTTATTCACCATCCTAAGGTATAGTTTGGCGAACACACGTAGGAAAGGTATAACTGTAGTTAAGGTGTGCCTTTTGAGTCTTCGTAGCGCACTAAGATACAACATTATCGGAGAACGCAGCCCAGGACATTGATTGAAGACACCCGGTGTAAAGCATGCTTAAGCATTCTGGGAGACAATGAATAGGGAAATAATTTCTAAAAATAAAAAGGAAATAATCTATAATTTTTTTTTTTTTTTTTTGTATTTCTTTTTGCATTTCTTCCCTGGGTCTAACATGCATACAATAAAACAAATAAAACATAACTGTTTGGTTTGGTTAATGAACAGTTTTAAATAGCTATTTTTATTTTATTTCTGTGCTATGGGAAAATGCATGCACTCTATTTCTGACAGCAGCAATATTCAGAGCAAAGCTGTCACAAGTGTATGTGAGAATTTGCATTTGCCCATATTACAACATGCATGTTTCAGCATTAATTAAAAACAAGAATTGACCTCAGAAATGATTATACAGTAAATGGCAAATTGTGATTAGAGAATTACGTACTGATGAAGAAATAATGCAAATTAAGCAGAAGGAAAATAACAACACATGTTATGAACTGGCTTAAGTACACTGGGATTTATGAAAGAGAAAAACAGCAGAACAAAAAAGGAATAAAGGGATTTAGGAGTGACTGGCAAAGGCAGAAATGAAAGATGGCTTTCACACAAGACAAGATGATTGACTGGCAGTTTTACACACTGCTGCACACCAACCCAGATGCGGCTCTTAAACCTTCTCTTCGCTCACCCTTTCACTCTCTCCTCTTTTTTCTCTAGCAGACGTTAATCCACCTTGTGCCATCATGACTGATACTAACCAGCCAATCAGAAGAGGCCTCTTGTTGGGGCTTTATGTTGCATGCGTCAGTGCATTGTGAAAGGTGAGCAAAGAGTACTAATGTTCCCCACAGACCCTGAGGTTCTGGGGTCTGTTTAGTTATCTAAACTTTCCACAATTATCCAAATATCACAACATTACAATTTCATTTCTAACCAACCATCACTAATGTTACAAAAAATGACATTTGATCACCAAACCTCTTTTAAAAGTTGCCAATTTTCCTGTTCGTAATAAGCAAACTCAACTACTAAGTGAGCAGAAATACATGCTAAAACTATATATGTGGAACCTTTTCCCATAATCTTAGCTTTCCTTATACTTAATTTAGCTTTAATAATTCCAAAATACATCAACATTTTATACCGATACATAGGATCATAAACATTGGCAAAAAAACATGACACATCTTATCACAGAATTCATTTAACAGTTGGAATAGTGTCTATTACACACACACACACACAAATTAAAAATCAGTTTCTGAGCAGAAAGGGAAAGTATCAAGAACAATAGAATCCAAGTCCGCTTTTATGTTTATTTGTAGAGCGAGAAAAAGAGGATTTCTATTTTTACTATGTAATGCTAATAATATAATATACAATATAAAGACAATCCATTTCATATTACATTCTAATTCATATATTATATTATGGAACAGATTACACAAGCTGATTTCAAAGTAATAATCCTGGATTCTATATTAATGAGAAGAGACGGAAAACTCCATTAATTTCAGCAAAAGGCAACGGTTGTGTGCTGGATTAAACTTTACATCTCAGCAGAGTCAAATTCCATAGTATAAATTCAATTCAGTTATTTCAATTCAGACATAAATGTGTTATTTTTTTAAAGGATTTGGTGACACCCATTTGGCGAAGATATCTATTGAGAAGGACAGACATGGGCGAGAAAAAAAAGTTTCCTGCATCATAAAAAACATTGTGATTTGCATCACAGATTTGACCTGATCTGTAATAACCAAAATGATAGTCATGATAGTTATAGCTGCAATCATCATCATCATCATCATCATCACCTTCAACACAACATTTATTGCCCTTCAGCAAATCTAATTAAGCATGACTTAACTCAAATCTTATAATAAAATCTTGTGTAAATGTATTTAAACATAGCTCACCCTCTAAACACTAACTTTAATTTAATAACTGAAAGCATTATCTGCTAAAAATGAACAGATCAGTAGTTCAAGTAGCCTATTCAAACCGAAACATATAATACAAAGGTTTGTTATAAAAGGAAGTTGTCACAACTTGGTTTCGAGTCAACAAGTTTTTAAAAGTCAAACTGTCAAACAAGTCCATTTTACATACATATCAGTTGGGGGCAATTTGTCACTATTTATTGGGTAAGTTATCACTTTTTTTAGACTTTATTGCTTTTTTTTTTTTTTTTTTTTTTTTTTTAAGAGTTTTTTTTTAGTTTTAATTTAATTTAATGTTGTGATTATAATTTTTTTTTACAGCAAAATGTTAAAGTGTGTAATCAAATATATTTTGCTTGTTTGTTTTTAAGAGAATAATTATGGAAATATTCCTTTTTTTAGTAGCTTAAGACTATGTTTTACAGTATGTGCCTATAGAAACTGAATTTTAGAAATAGACTTATCCTTTAAAATATTCACAGTAAAAGTGCAGAAGCTAGCCCCGGTCTTCCCTATAAATCAAAGTTAAATTCCATATCAATTTGGATCTATATTAACGATCTCTTTAGCATTATTTAAAGTAATAATGTTTTTTATGCCATTAATAAATCTTATTACAGAGCGTTACCCTTAACCTCTGCCTCATTTCCATGTAAATTTGCAGAATAAAGGTATCCTGTCATCGACACTGCCCACGCGCAGAGCTAGATTGCCCGCTGCAGGCAGAGAGCGGGAAGACAAGGCGCGGGAAGCGCGCGGAGCTTCACATGGAAGAATTCTTCTCCGCTGTCTTCACTGCAGATAAAACCAAACTAAATTTATACACAGGAAACATAAATAGATTTATTGGATTGTTTGTAATTTTGCCGAGTTAAGCCAAGGAACCTGGGACTCGCATTTCAACGTATGAAGTGATATTTTCCAAGAAAAGAAAGAGGAAAAACTGTGCACAACGGAACTGAATGGGACATTCAAAGCCTCAGAATAGTTCACCGGTGAAACATAGAGTTAAATGACTTGTGACATTTATCTGTGAACACAAATCGGTGATGAGATCGCCCTATAACATAACGTTACATCGCTGATGAAGAGAGAGAAAGAGAGAGAGAGCGCACGGATGCGGGCGCGCTCCCGGTGCGGCACTCAGCGCGCTCAACAGCTCGTGCCTCCTCCATCCCAACCCTCTCCGCCAACGCCGTCTCTCCAATCTCTGCCCTCTCCCTCCCTGCTCGCTTTTCTTAAAGCTCATTTCCGTGACGATCCGAAGCTTTTCTCCGGCACGATGAGAGACGCGAGCAGCGCAGCAGTGGGACGAACCGAACAGAACCGCACGAAGCGGAACTGAGCTCCAGAACTGAACGAACCGGCATCATAAACAAACCTTTATAGAAAAAAAGGAGATTTCATTCAAATCACGTCTTCATCTTCTCTCTTCTTGGTCTTAGAGAGAGGGAGAGAGACCGAAAGAGAGGGAGAGAGATAGGGGAAAGCAAAGGAAATATTTAAACTCGTCTTATTTCGGATGCTCCGGTGAAAAAAGGTGAATTTTGAGCGTTTCAGATGTTCGTAGACTTTTTGGAGATGGGGGAATGACCTGGGTGATCCACAGAATAATCTCTGTATTTAATTAAATGATGCACTGATTTGTTTCTGATGTAACTGCGCAGACTGCTGTACCAATCACCCAGTTTAAAAGGTGTTTTGAAACGTAGGCTATTTTTAGCAAAAATATCAAAAACTCAAGTTTAATGTTAAGTTTAAGATTTATATTTGTATTATTATTTGTGCGTAAAATACGGATTTTTTTTTTTAAAAAGCGTTTCATTCCAATGCATGCTCTTTTTTTCTTTGTAGCCAACCGTCGGAGGCAACCTGGGATCACCGATCTCCAAACCCTGGAGATGTAAAGTTGGACACCACTAAAACCGAGTAGGTATCTGCTACTTTATCGCTCGGGAATGAAAAGACATTGGAATTGATTGCTAAAGCCAGGACACCATAGAAGGGTGGGAGGAAAATACAAAGTGCGCTATTCATGGAAAATTTCTGTCTCTTCAGGACGGAAAACAAGGATCTTTCGAGGGCTTTAAGTCGTTTTTTCCCTATCGAAATCCAAGAGATCCGCAGAGTGTGGCACACTCAGCAGCATTTGGCTCCGAGTTTCTCCACTGATCTGCTGATAACATCTGCGCTAATTAAGTGCGTTCAGACTGTGGAAAAGAAAATAACCTCCGTTACGCATTAAAGGTCTAATTGGCGTTTTGGCGACAGTCTTCGGATGCACCTGTCATTGTTTTTTGAAATGTTAAGTGGATGCAGCGATTGATTCGATTTAAGTATGCATTTATTTTTTATTTATGTTTTATTGATCTAATGTTTTTGAGCTTTGCATGAAAGTGGAAAGGGATGATTATTTAGAATGGACAAAAGTAAGGGCTCTTGTCCTGCACTGTGTATATGACAGATGTAGTGAGATACAAAATAGGCGGTTTCTAATGGTGAAATGCATGAAACAGTTTAGATGTGCTTTGTTTGATTCGTGGTTAAAAAACATTAGTAATGATTATGCCCTTGAGTCCTGTTTTTTGGGTGTAGTGCAAGCTATCATCGAGTGAAAGATGTCAAAGCCATGATAATGCATGATCTCTATCGTAAACATGTCATGATGTGGAAGGAGGAGGTGTTTGTTGTGTGGTTTATTGTGCGAAACGCTCAAAGCATTGCAACTGTCACTCGCTGTCTGAGCCTTCTCATCTGACACGCTCTCTTTTTTCTGTGTTTTGTTGCAGTGCTGTGAAGTGGCTCTCAGCCTTAACTTCATCAGGACTCGGCGGAAGGATGCTGTGGTTTACCCTGCTAAGCACAATAGCTTTAGGATGGAGTACGCCGATCCCTCTTTTGGACGAGTCAGAAGAAATAGATGAGCCTTGCTTTGACCCTTGCTACTGTGAAGTCAAGGAGGGCATTTTCCACGTCCACTGCGACAGCAAAGGATTTACAAATGTCAGCCAGATCTCCCAAACGTGGACGAGACCCTTTAAACTCAATCTGGCGAAGAACTCAATGCGCAAGCTGTATTTTAACAGCTTTTTGCACCTCAACAATGCTCTTTCACTCAATCTGGGGAATAATGCTCTACAGGACATACATGTGGGCGCGTTCAATGGCCTGAGCATCTTGAAAAAGCTGTTTCTGCATGAAAACAAACTGGAGGTGTTCAGGAATGACACTTTTATGGGGCTGGAGAGCCTCGAGTATCTTCAGGCGGATTACAATGTCATCAAGAGAATAGAAAGTGGGGCGTTTCGGAACCTGCACAAACTCAGAGTACTTATTTTGAATGACAATTTGATACCTGTGCTACCCAATTTATTATTCAGGTCCGTCTCTCTCACGCACCTTGACTTACGTGGCAACCGCTTAAGAATTCTACCCTATAAAGGGACGTTGGAATACATCGGTCGCAGCTTGATGGAGATCCAGCTAGAGGAAAATCCGTGGAACTGTGTGTGTGACATTGTGCAGCTCAAAACCTGGCTTGAGCGCATCCCCTACACGGCACTGGTGGGTGACATAACGTGTGAATACCCCTTTCATTTACACGGTAAGGACCTCCGTGAGATCAAGAGAAGCGAACTTTGTCCTTTACTCTCTGAAGCAGAGCTGGAGGCCAAGCACGGCATTCCCAGATTACCGTTTAATAACGAAAATGTCTGGCCCACCAAGCCTTCATCTATGTTGTCATCTTTTCATAACACAGCCTCCTCTGTAGAGTACAGAGAGAGACACGTAAAACCGACAAAACGGCAGAGACCCACAAAAACACCACCCACTCCTCGTAGCATTTACCCAGGGCTGAATCAGCCGCCAATCGCTGCCTACCAGACCAGACCCCCTATACCGATAATATGCCCGACAGGTTGCACGTGCAATTTACATATTAATGACTTGGGCCTCACTGTCAATTGTAAAGAGAAAGGTTTCCACAACATTTCTGAGTTGCTGCCACGACCACTCAACGCCAAGAAACTCTATCTAAGTGGGAATTTGATTCAGAAAATTTACAGGTCTGATTTTTGGAACTTCTCCAGCTTGGATTTATTGCACTTGGGTAACAATCGTATATCGTATGTTCAAGAAGGCGCCTTTATGAACCTACCTAATTTGAAAAGCTTATACTTGAACGGTAACGACATTGAAAGGCTCACTCCAGGCATTTTTCGTGGTCTGCAGGCGCTCAGTTACCTCTACTTCGAGTACAACGTCATTCGAGAGATCCAACCGGCTGCCTTTAGCCTCATGCCAAACCTGCAGTTGGTTTTTCTCAATGACAACCTGCTGCGCACCCTGCCCTTGGATGCTTTTGCTGGCACCTCCCTGGCTAGGCTCAACCTGCGCAACAACTACTTTCTGTACCTTCCTGTGAGCGGAGTCCTGGAGCATCTCCACTCCATCGTTCAAATCGATCTTCACCAGAATCCGTGGGACTGCTCTTGCGACATCATCCCCCTCAAGCAGTGGATTGAGAAGCTCAGCTCCGTCATTGTTGTGGGGGAAGTGACATGCAAGACCCCGGACTTTGCTCTTGGCAAGGATCTGCGCACCCTGGAGGCTGAGGTCATCTGCCCTGAGTTGAAATTCACCTCTTCTTCTCCGGTCCTGCCTAATGACATGACGGCCACCAGCGGCTCTGAGTTAGGACAAGCTCCAGTGACGGGAGCCGTTCCACTCTCCGTGCTGATTCTCAGCCTACTGATTCTCTTCATCTCCTCCGTGTTTGTGGCCGCCGGTCTCTTCGCATTCGTCCTGCGGAGGCGAAAGAAACTTCCTTTCAGGAAGCGTCAGGAGGTGGACCTCACAGGCATTCAAATGCAGTGCAAGATCTTTGAAGAGAGGCAGACCGCCTCGCCCGAGAAGCCACCCGGTCACGTCTACGACTACATCCCCCATCCAGTTACTCAAATGTGCAACAATCCAATTTACAAACCACGAGAAGGTGAGATTGAGGGCGAGCAGTTTGCAGAAACCAAGGAAAATAACAGTAATTATCGAACTCTACTGGAGAAAGAGAAGGAATGGACAATGGCTGTATCCAGTTCCCAGCTCAACACCATTGTCACCATCAATCAGTCAGGTGACATGGCAGGCTTTCACGAGAACGGAGTTCTTTGCCCAACCATGATTGACAGCCAGAGACCGACCCCAACGGTGGGTTTTGTAGACTGCCTGTACGGCACCGTTCCCAAATTAAAGGACATGCACGTTGCACACGCACACCCCCCCGGAATGCAATACCCCGATTTACAGCAAGACGCCAGATTAAAAGAAACATTACTTTTCACTACGGGGAAAGGATTCCCTGAGCAAACCCAAAGTGAATACCTCGAGTTAAGGGCAAAACTCCAAACCAAGCCGGATTACCTCGAAGTCTTGGAGAAATCGTATAGATTCTAATTGAATTGAAAACAAAAACAAACAAACAAACAAAAAAAAAAGAGTAAGCTCACTTACACCAACTCTCCCTTCTCCACGCCCCAGAAAAGAATACCTATCAAAAAAGAAGCATGGCAAAATTATATGTTTCACACACGTACACATACACTCTCACATACGTTTCCCCCAAGTCGCTTTTGGAGGAAAGGCCATACTCAGATTTTTCAATGAAGTGCCTTTTTTTCAGAGTAGCCAGCAATGTTACCACCCATTATTTTTCTATGGAACAGATTTGTTGTTGAACCTCCGGAGCGCCTGGCACACTTTGTAGAGTATTTGCAGTTTGCTGCATGCATTCGACTGCAGAAGGAGGTTAGCGAGCAAAAACTTCACCTGCTATAGAGATACAGCGACGTATTACCCGTTGAGTGATTTATTTAATTTTCTATTCCGCAAAAGACAGAGTTCTATCTCAAGGACGCACCGAGGATCAATATTTGTGAATATATAAAGACACTTCAAGATTTTATGGAGTTCAACGCACTTTCTTAAGAAAAATGCTTCTGGATACTATCACTAACAGCTTTTTAGGAAGCACTTTTAATGTTTTCTCTCTCTCACAAAGATTTGACAAAGTTAAAAATGTGCATATATTTATTCTGTAATTTCAGTGAAAGATTTAATTGTAAAGGTAATGTTAAATCAATGTATAGTGATTATGCGTCTGGTATAGCCTTCTTAATAAAAATACAAAGTCTTAAATCAAATAAAAAAGGGTACCAATGCATACTGTTTGTGAGAAATAGACTTGACGTATTGGTATGGCGCTTCAAATGACAAATTATAAAATGCACATTAACCTATCAAGGTCTCGCTGCTGCTAGGAGAGTCAAGTTGAGACAGTCTACTACCTGTATGCACGTGTCATCGATGGGTTTGGACAGGAAAAGGAGACCTTGATTTAGATTTGAGTCTTTCTGTGAGGTATGTTGTTATACCTGTCCACTGCTTACTAAATTACACAACATTTGAGATGAATATTTAATGCAATGTCACTTTTACATGTGTCCACAAGAGGGAGAAAGAGAGACACACTGGCATCATATCTGTGGATGGACAAAATTGATGTTTGATTATTTGAGGGAAAACGCCACTTATTTGTTCAGGTATGATATACAACGTGCAATTTGAATATAAATTCTGCTTGTGTTGTGTGCGTGTGTGTGTGTGTGTGTTGAGGGTCATTTTAATGTTGATGCATTACTCAAGTGACACAATTACATACTAGAAAGTGATCTGTCCAACGAAAACTGGTTTTCTACTCCCCTTTGACAATGAAGTTGCTATTTTTTAAACCAAATATTTTATGTCTGTTTGCCTTTGCCAGTTCTATCCATAACCGTTTATGACGGACATCCAAATACAGTCCATCTATTAAAAAGTATGATTATTTCTCCTGAGGTTGCCAAGGATGCAGGACGGTCTTTCTTTATTTGTTTCTTATTATTCAGCTGACTAGCATAGCTTCCGATTCCTCTGTTAAATACCCACCAAGAATTTTATTTCTATTTTTTCCAACATTCATCATTTCCCCAGCCTGTTTTGTCAATATTTCAATAAATTTTGCTTGGTCCATATTTAACAGCACTCCCTGTTGTGCAAATCTGTTTCACATCAATAATGTGTCCAAACAGAGAGCCTTTGTGCATTTTTATTTGTCAAAAAGTATTCATAAATGATCGTTACTGTGGTGCACTAGAGTGCCTGCAAATGCTATTAACTGCATGCATTTCTGTCTGCCGTGCATTGTCTTCGGAGCTTGTTTGATTCTTTCTTCTGTAGAATGAGAGGTGTAACTTTTGTAAGTGAAGGTGTAATTCAGAGATTGTGTGGTGATCGCTAACACTGCTGTCTGGATTCTTCACTCTGATGAAGAACCACTCAGGGACCGTAATGGTCATAGGAACAATGTCACCTTGCTGTGGACAACTAGGTTGTCCTTGTCTCTATATTTCAACATAATGATCTTACTTTATGTTTTGCTAAAGGGTAGTGAAGCTAATGATGTATGATCTTGGTGTCAACAGAGTTCATTTTTGAATGAGTGATGTTTTAAAGGGTTGACCTAGGCAAAATATGTAATTAGAACAGTTGTTCTTTTTTGGCTACACTTCATTTAATTGTTTGACTGCACTGATCAACGTGATAACAACTCAAAAATGAATCATCTAAATGGAGACATTTTGTGGTTCCTAGACATTACCTAAAAAAGCTCAATTTAAAAGACGCCAACATAGTTTACATATCCTAACCACATCAATTTAGCTATTATTATGAGGAGATTTTGCTGAAACATTTAGTGCTATAGATTTTATTTCATGCCGTTATTGATGTTCATTCCATGCAACTTGCATATGTGTTTATTTTCTAGCTGTACCCACATTTTGCCATTTAATACATCCCCCTGAGGTTAATCTTGGCTTGTTATATCCATGCTTGGTAAATGATCAGTTGGTTGGGGTTTATGTAATCTATACTTGACTTATGTCAACAAACTGTAGCTCATTTGTACTATCGAACGATTTCCTACATCAATATCATGGTTTTGTTTGTGGCTTGGTCCTGGCAAACCATCGATATGGTTTTTTGCTGTTTGTTGCTGTGGGGATTTGTTGTGATGCATGTTGGGAGAGGCAGCACTGAATCTGCATTTCACTTAGTTTCTCCCTCCTCTCGATGGTTTGTTCTTGGGCTTTTCAAAGGGCTTAATTAGCTCAAAATGATCAAAACCCAAGGAGGTGGATTGAGGGGGAAAATTAAAAAGGAAACGGGGGAGGAAGAAAGACTTGAATTTAAACAGGCCAAGTATGCAGTTCAGCATGTAGAATCAGATCTAATGGAATGTGCCAAAAATTGAAACTGGATTTTGGATTGGATGGAATGCTACTGATTAAATCAATATGAAATATGCTAGCATGCTTGGGTTGTACTTGGGTCATATTTCTACAGTAAGTCTTTTTGGACATGTCTAAATGCTAATGCATTACATACAAAAGCAAGTTGCATCTGGTATGAAATGATAGTCATTTTATTAATTATTTTAAATTTCTTAATAATTTATTTGATCAGCTGGTGTTTTTTATCATTTTTATTGGATGTATGCAGTCAGTTTGAAAAGTCATTCACATTTTAAATGGTGCTAAAGTGTCCTTTCTAGGACATTCCTGTGTGAGGTATGTAGATTATTTTCATTACTGTGGCAAGTATTTGCTAGCTTTTTGAGAGATATTGTCAGAAAAGTGAAGATGGCTTTAGAGCCTGAGGGAATAGAGAATGTCTAATGACTCGTGGCGGTGCTGAAGGTTGCTGTCCAAGGTACTGAAATCACTTTGCATGCGAACGGAATAGAAATTATCTCCAGCTCTGTCCTCATCCTTAGAATTGTTTCGTTTAGAAGTTCAGAATGTTGACCTGCTAAAATGATTCATTGTGAAGTTTTGCATGTTCCATTACCAAACAGCAACAATTTCATCTAAATTATGAACCAAACTAAAATGTTTCAAATCCCATTATGCACTATCAATAATGCAAATTATTCAGTGCTACTCAATTACAGGAATCAGATTTTGTGTCATTTACTGAATACGAAAACTTTTTGTTTTTAATGTTGGTGTGCACATTGTTTCAGTGCAGAGGTGCAATAAGTCAGAGCTAATAGACATCAAACCTCCCCATGTGAGTAGCCGTTCACATGTCATGTCTATGCATGTGCGAGCTCAGTTTAAAAGTGGAGACTGACAGTAGGAGAGAGACAGAGGATTGAATACCACGCTTGTGAAAAGTCTCTCCCTGAATTTCGTTACAATTGCAAGTCTTGTGTTAGACAGCATTGTGTTCGGGCTGATGTTTAGGTGTGAGCAGACAGCAGTTTTCTTTCTTTTGTCCCGTGGTTTTCTTTGCAGCTCGTTCATGTAGGACAAAGAATGAGAGCAGATAGATAAATGGAGAGGAGTGGGGGTGTCATCAGCGTGTACTGTATCTGAGGCAGCAGCAGTATAAAAGCTTACACACACTTCTGCTGCTGTTACAGGGCAGATGTTACTGATGCTTTGCCATTGTACATTTTTCCAAGTAAAAAATACGTAGTTTACTCAAAGAAAGAAAGAAAGAAAGAGAAAATTTAATCATGCTCAGGTCATCCAAGATCTTAATGGGAACAACTTTGGAGAAATTCAGCATTATCTCACCTACCAATGGACCCTGTGCACTGAATGGGTGCCGTCAGAATGAGAATAATCAGAATAACACACAAGTAATCCACGCAACTCCAGTCCATCAGTTAACACCCTAATCAAAAAACTGCATGTTCCATCAAGGCACGTTTAACATCAGACTGTTGCTTCTGGACGAAATACAAGCTCTATATCCATAATACTGCTTTCTCCATTCAAAAAGTCCAAAACAATTCTAAACAAATATTTGGGTGGATTTTAATGTGTGAGGACAATATGAGATGGACTTTTTAAATGGAGGAAGCATTACTATGATTTATGGACAAGTATTTTAGTTGGAAGCAACGTTTCGAAGTTAAACACATCTTAATGACGGATTTGCTTCTTACAAATACACAGCTTTTTAGCTTCACAAGGCAATACTTGATTGACTGAAGTGGTGTGGATCCCTTGTGGATTATTGTTCAATTTCTCCATATGTGAGAAAGAAGTCATCTACGTCTTAGGTGTTCTGAGTGTGAGTGAAGGTTCTCTTTTTGTATTCCAGCTCAAATCTACTGTATAGCTAGACAGATAAATGCTCATTTGTGAAAGACGAGGTGGTGAATATTCCTGGAAATGTTCTGATCGCATTACCAAGTGCTTTTATGCCATAATGCATCAGAAAGGTTGGTGTGAATGCTGGAAAGAGGTTGCTGTGTACTGTATTGTAGCAGGCAGTTAACTTCCTTTGGCTCTCGGAGCTATTAGAATGCACCTCAGAATGGTACAGACACAGCTGAGTGTATCGATCCAAGCCGGCAGCGCCTGCCACCGCTCGATAGAAATATCTATGCAAGCACTTGATCGTGACTCTGTGTGCACACGCATTCTTTCTGTGATGTAAGTGCTTATGGTGGGGGGTGATGGGAAATACTTGATGCATATCTATGCATATGAGTTGGAAATATTTAGATTGATTCGTGCGCTTTATTCTACCATTTAATGTTAATGGCTGTATTGGTGAGTGAGTTAGTGATAGCAGTTTTGCATAGGAAAGGTCACTTACATCATCTGTCAGTGGATGATGAAACCCACATCAATCAATGAGGCATTTTACTGATTTTATACCAGAGAACCCTTTCATACCTGTTTAATGTAAATCAGAGCATTGTTTGTTTATATTTGTGTGCGACAGCTGCACGACGAAGCATCATTAATGAGTGTGCCGCTGACATTTACTCCTCAATCTGGCACTGTTGACTTCCTCTAGACTGCTAACATGCAGCCAGTACACAAAGAGGAAGTGTTGTGTGATTGTGTTTTGTATGCACTTGTTTTGTGTACATACATTTAGGAATATTAACAGAAATACCAGTTTGTGTGTTTCTGCATAAAACTTTTATTGACATGCCCAGGCCACATTTCAACCTAAAATCAAAATTAAATAATTGCATAAGATTTGATTTTATATCATGTTTTCTTTCTTTCTTTCTTTCTTTCTTTCTTTCTTTCTTTCTTTCTTTCTTTCTTTCTTTCTTTCTTTCTTTCTT